>JARHVA010002009.1:855000-867500 GCA_037957365.1 Torreya grandis
AGTGTTATGCTTCTTATAAAGGTACATTCTAGTAGTGAATTCATGGAGCTATTGGCAGTCATTAGGTTGAGTATCAAGATTCACCCATAAAATGGTTAAGTATTTTTTCTGAATATCAAGTGCATAAATTATATATAAAAGATGGAGTTATGGCAAATGTATGGTTGATACAATATGTGAATGAGTCAAAGGTCAAAGTTGACAAGTACTTATTCGAAGAAGAGATTAGGTTGCTTGAATTCACTATAGTAGTGGATATTTTTATATCGCCATTGGGGTCATATGATGTGATCCTAGGAGTCAATAGGATTATGAAGCATAAATCTAAGGTTGATTGTTATTTAAACAAGGTTGAGTGTCAAGATGATTTTGGAAATTAGACACAACTTCAAGGTGAGAAAAGGGATTTAAAGTCAAGGCATATTTTTTCAATTCAACTAAAGAAATCTCAAATGAAGGGATAATAGGAATTTATAATTAGGATAAATGAGATGAAGGGGTCTAAGGAACCATCCATTGAATATTATGCTTTTCTAAAAAACGTTCAAGATGTATTTATAGAAGAATTACTAGGATTACTATCCATGTATGAGTTTGATTTCTTTATTGATATCATACCAAGATCAAAACTACAATCTAAGGCACTGTTAAAATTGACAACAATTGAATTAGTTGAGTTAAAGGTATAAATTTAGGAGTTATTTTCAAAAACACTTATTCATCCTACTTTGTAACCTTGAGGTGCATAAGTTATTTTCATTAATAATAAGGATGACACTCTTCACCTGTGTATAGATTACATGATGTTAAATAACACAATGATCAAGAATAGATATCCATTACCACATTCATGATCTCTTTGATTAAATATGAGGGTATAATTTTTTCTAAGATTGATCTTAAAGTAGGGTATCATAAGTTAAGAATCCTTAAAGAGTATATTTTAAAAATAGCATCTAGAACTCGATATGGGCAATATGAGTTCAGATTGTTACCATTTGGATTGATAAATGCTCTAAAATCATTTATGAATCTTAATAAAAATGTGTTCATAGATTACATTGATCATTTTTTTGGTCTTTATATATGACATCTTCATTTATTCCAAGGATGAGGAAGAGCACTTGCAACATCTAGAGCTAGTTTTATAGCATTTGTGGAAGTACAAGTTGTATGACAAGTTGTCTAAATGTGTATTTTTCTAAAATAAATTGAAATATTTGGGACATATTATGTATATTGATGGCATTTCAGTGGATTTATCAAAGATAAGATCCATAATGAAATAGACAACACCATACAATGTGCATGAGGTAAGAAGTTTCATGGGATTAGCAAGCTATTATATAAAATTCATTTTGAATTTATCTAATATAATTAATCCAATTACCTCTATTTATAATAAGAATACAAGTTTTACCATTTTAGATAAATCTAAGATATCCTTTCAAGTACTAAAAATGAGGCTTACATCAACACCAATGCTAAGATTCCCTTATCTTAATAGTCAATTCTCAATGATTACGTATGCATCTTGGGATGGACTTGGAGGAGTTCTTATACATGATGGATTAGTGATAGCCTATAATTCTATCAAATTAAAGCCTTATGAGGTGAATTATACCCTTCATGACATAGAACTTGTAGTAATTGTTCATGCTTTGTAAGATAGGAGGCATTATCTTTTGGGAAAACCATTTTAGCTCAAGACTAATAACTTAGAACTCAAATATATATTCACCCAAAAGAACTAGAATGCTTATCAAAGATGATGTTTATATTTTTTATCTGATTACGATTTTGATATTAATTATATTAAAGGCTTGGATAATAGAGTAGTTGATTTTTGAAGACATAGGAGTTACATAACAAATATGTATTTTATCAAGAGTAATTTCTAAGATTAGTTATTGAAATTCTCATTAGGAGATGAATTCTATGATTAGATCAGGAAAGCATTGTTTGAGAATGCTTATAATCCTAGGTATAAGGGATTCAAAATAGAGAGTGATGGTCTTTTAAGGTACAAAAATAAGATGTATGTTCTTAATAGAGAGAATCTAGGGAGCATAGCGCTAAAATAATTACACAATACTCCATATTTAGGACATCTAGGAGTAACCAAGGTCATGGTTGAGCTCATACTAGTTTATTTATAGAAAGGAATCAAGAGAGATGTATCATATTTTATGTCTCATTATTTAGAATACCAACATATGAAAGATGAACATGTGCATTTAGATGGATTACTATATCCACATGATATAATAGAATGAAAGTGGCAAGTGATTAGTATGGACTTCATCCAAAGGTTTTTGTTATCAAAAAAATAACATGACACAAGTTTGGTAGTAGTTAACAAACTAACCAAGGTATCCCACTTCATACCAGGCAACTTGATAGATGATGCACTTATGATTATGAAAAGATTCATAAAATAATTATATTAATTTCATTTTTTTCCAAAGAAGATCCTTCAGATCAATATTTGAGGATGACTTCTGGGTTTTGGCTAACTCTAAATTCAACTCTAGGTACATAGTTATATTTTAAAAATGCTTATCACCCATAAACTAATGGATAGATAGAGTGAGTTAACCACATTATACAAGATATTATTCATGTTTATTTCATGGATAAACAATACAAATTGTATGAGTACCTTAAATTGGTTGAGTTTGATTACAACAACTCATATCAATTAACATTGAAGATGGCTACATTTGAGGCATTGTACAAAAGGAGGTGTACAATAATAATGAGTTGGGATAAGTTAGAAGATAGGGTAATATTCGGACCTAAGATGCTTTAAAAAGTGGAATATCAAGTTAATATAATTAGGTAGAGATTGGATGATTCTAGTGATATATAGAAAAGTTATGTTAATATTAAGAGAATAGCTAGGTAGTTTTATGTTGGTGATAAAGTGTTTTTATGGGTTAAGCCTCATAAAATCTTAATTAAATTCAAAAAAATTATGAAAATTTCACTGAGATATGTGCGACCCTTTGATGTTTTTCAAATGGTAAATCCTAAGCATATAGGTTTGCATTTCCACTAGATTTAATTCTTTTACATAATGTCTTCCATGCATCTTATCTTAAAAAGTATGTCATTCATACTTCACAAGCATTAGATTAGAATGCTTTGTAGGTTATAGATCCTAGGATGGTCATCGTAGAACCAATAAAAATAATTTACACTCGTAAACTCAATTTTCATAGTAGAGAAGTGTTATAGTGCAGTGTCTAGTGGAACCAACATTCTTAAGATAATGTCACTTGGGATGACTATGATGAGTTTTAAAGGTTGTTTCAACATTTACTTGATTGATTTATTGTTGCATGTTATGTTATTTTATATTTAATAATGTTTTAAATTCATAACTTGGGTTTTAATTAATTTCATTAGGATGATGACCAACTTTAAGGGGGAAAGATGCCACATCCTGATTTTTCTCAAAGTTGAGAAACTTGTTTGATTTGTGGATGATTATGGCTATTAGTTGATTAAGTATTGTTTGACTAATCATTATGTCATATGCTAATTATGCGATAGTTATGTGTTGCTTAATTTACATGACTGGTTTTCTATGAAACAATTGTATTTCTATATTATTTATATTATGATCATGTTAATTAGTTTATACAATAGTATTCTAGGGATATAATACTATTTTAGGATAAATACCTTAATTTTTGTGATGTGTGTGTAGGATAGATCCATCCTTCAGAGTGTGATGGAGGGACAACACCATTAAAGAGGGTGGTTTTCATGGGGATGTTGGGAGATAACAAAGAGAGAAACCAAAAACTCATCTGCACACCATAGTAGTATATCATATTTTGTGTTTAATTGTTTGAGTTAGATAGTTATTGTATGCATTGTTTTCTATTGTGATGTTTTTTATTTTCACGTCATTTTTTGTGATTACATGATTTCACTAAGCTAGTTGTTGTTTATGTTATTAGTTAGTTGTTTTGATAAATCTATACCTAACAAGTTAACGTGATTTATTTTGGTATTGTACAAAGTTAAATATTCATTTAAAATGTTAGTTTAGATTATTTGTTAGAAATAATCAATGTATGTTGTTACATAATTGATTCAATTTGTTAGTGACTATTTTCATTTAAAATGTTACTATTATTGATTTTAATAATACTATAAAATTGTAAAAGACATAATGAATTATAAGTTTTATTTTAATATTAACATAATGCAAGGTGTTATAAAATAATATCATTATGAAGTAGTTTTATAAATGCCATTTTGTTTGTTGAATTATTTACTAAAGCCTATGGTTATTGTATAAACCTAGAGGGTCAACTTATAATTTTGAGGTCAAATTCATAATGTTTGAGTTAGATGACTGTTAACAATTAATAATAGTCTTTTAAAATTCATGTATGCTTTAACTGTGCTATATAATCATTATGTTAATTAGTTAATATTAGACATTGCATGGAAAGATAGTGATTATTGACTTGTTGATGGTCAACATTGGATGAAATAACATTAGATATTGTGACTTGTTTAGTCATTTTGTAAACTAAGTGAAGTCAATGTTTAAGTCAAAAGGCACGTAGATATTTTATAAAGGATATATAATGATTATTTTAAATAAATCATTGGAAGTTTGAAGATGATTAGGGTTTTTCATCACTCATTGACTCTGGACTAACTATAATTCTTAGTGGAAATCATGATGTAATTTTGGTTGTTGGCTATATGAGAAATAGTGGTAGCTTGTAGCTTAGTGGGGGTTTTGTTGAACTATTTTGGTATGCAATTTTTTAGTCAATCTTGTCTATCATGAATGAAAGAGAAATTTATGTCAAGTAAGGTGATGTAAATGAATAAAATAAAGGAGTACTAGGAGGCATGTATATGGGGATTATTAGGCAGAAGGAGAAAAATAAAAGGAATTTGAACTAAGGAAGGAAGGGATTTGACTTTCTTGGAAAAATAAGTTTTTCTTATAGGTTGGTATTGTACTTAAATTATTAAGTGATAATATTTGATGTATTTGTGGAAAATAATTGATTTTGGTTAATGTGTTTCATTTGTTTTGAAAAGAGTTAGAAAAATAAAAGGGGTTATATGTAGGGCCCTGTGGATGGTTCAACCATCCAAAAAACCCTACATCCAACCCCATAAGTCAAAGGGAAAGTGGTAGGGTTTTAGGTGTTTTCCATGTTTGTATACACCTCTATAAAATCTCTATCTTTAGCCCTTTATCAATTCAAAAATCTTTGTGAATTCATTGATTGTTTATTACATTTTTATGGAATCTTGATAAGGTATTATGATTTAGGATAGTTTGTCAAACTAGTCATATGACATAAGATTTAGTGATCAAATTTAAGAAAAATATTATATAGGTTACATGGAGTTTGACTATGTTTTAGTAGCTTGGGATTTATTTTGGGAGAAATAAGTTATATGTTTTTATAACCTATTGACCATGTAATAATATGTATATATGTAATGTGTTTTTAATACATATTGACTTTAAAATTGTATAAATATTATGTGTTTTCAAAATTGGTTGACTGTTTAAACAATTATATATACACTGACTTATACATATGTATATATTTGGCCTAGTGCACAATAAAATTATATATACATATATATATGAATTTGTATATATAGATACAAATGTATAAATGGAGGGTCAGGGTTTCATTTAAATTCTATTGGTAAAGATTTAACATGGTTTCATATGGGTATGGAGATATACTCAGTGTTATTAGTAAAAGCATGTAGCTTTTATTATCAAATGAATTTAGAGTTTATCCAGTATATAATGCCTTGGTAGAATTCCATTTATCAATTGAACTTTTAATTCAGGGACTAAGTATGTTTTAAAGCTAAGTTATAATTATAACTCTTGACTATATATTTACTTGTATAAAGAGATATAAAAGTCTGAGATAGAGGAATTAATTCATAAACCAATTAAGTTTCATAGTCTCTATGCAAATTGAATTAATATAATATATATGGATTGGTTTTTTGGTTTGAACTTTACCCTTTTGTGGATAGTGTAAACTATGGAACTAAGATACAAGTCATAGATTTTAATAATGTTTGATATAAAAATGACTATATGTATGTATTTGATCTTAATTAAATGTAAGAGAATAATTTTTTTTTTTGAATTGATTTGATTTGATTAATTTGAATACACAAAAATTGCTGTATAAATGGTTGGTTGAGTTTAAATTAGGATTCACATGAAATTATATTTGTTTTTAGCCAAAAAAGTATATTTATTTAGTTTACAAAGGGGTTTAGGACTATTTTCTTAGGTGGATGTATATGTAGATTATACAGAATACTCTAAAACTATTGACAGTGGATGTATTCTTAGAGTATACTTTATACAATAAAGTATTTACACTATATTGAAAATGTACTGATGAATTGTAAAAAGATATATATAATTGGTATAATTTATATGGTTGTGGTTATGTAATAGAACTGAAAATGATTACACACACACACACACACACACACACACACACACACACACACACACACATATTTACAATGGTGTTATGCTTGAAAACATTTTTACCATAATATTGCGAAAATGGGTGTTTGTATATATTTTAGTGTTGTATAAAAGAATTAAAATAATGTATTTAAGAGTATTAAATATAAAACATATATGATGTTTTTGGATTGAATCTTTATTATATATGTGGAATATAAGATGCTTTGTGATTAGAGTAACTAGTAATCTAGATAAAACATTACCTAGATAGTATGTTATAATAAGGACTATTTTTGATTCTATTTATTATTATGTAATAAACTAGATGATATAAGATTTAGTACATTAAATTTGATGGACTAAATGTGTGTATTAAATATTTCTATAATTGGCATATTTTTATCAACTAAAGGAAAATATTTTTAATCAATCTATTGGTTTTTTTAAATCATTATATATTCTAACCAAATCTTGCATCTATGACTCTAAATAAACAATGGACGAATTCCACTAGATTATTTAGTGCCATCAACACAAGATGAAGTGTAATTCAATTGATCGGTGTGTATGAAATTTATTGATCCTATAGATCTTTAATTACTAAAATATTTGGCCAAATTAATGTTTTAATTAAAAAAATTATTGCATGTGTTAATAGAGTTTTCATATGTTTATGATATCATGTTAGAATAGATTTATTTATGATACACATTATGTATTGGATATCTACAACACATGGGTTCTAGTTTGTCACTCTAGATTCCCACACTATCATTATTTACCCATCTATAAAAGGAGGGCCATCCCCTTGTTGGAAGATAGTGCAAGAGATCTATGGTTCGTGATTGGTGTGAAAAACTACTCAGATGATGCTCTTTCTCTCAACTAGAGTACTACATTAGAGACTACACTTGAGATTACAGATTGATATTTGAGTCATGGAGACTCATGCTCTATGGAGCTTTTTATAATTTATTATTATTTGAGATATTATTAATTTTTGAAAAGTTACTATTTCATTAATGATTTAGATATAATATTTATTTATTATTCAACATTGTTCTTGATTGTTATACTTTTTCATAATGATCCTTAGCTAATTGGACTAGATATAAACCTATTGGTTAACTACATGAATATAGTTAGTTAAAGATCACTAATTAGATTTCTCATGGTGAAATCTATATGATGAATATGTCTAATTAATTTTTTTTAAATTATATTATAGTAAAACCTAGTGGGGTTTTTAAAATAGAGGTGGAAATATGATTGGTTATAGGTCTTCAAAAAGTGTCCAAGACAAAGACAAGTAATTATACCTTAAAATGATGACTTGTCACTTCCTAATCACTCCTAAGGTGTAGTTTAAGGGCTCAAGGATGAATCATCAAGAAAGATAAAACTTCTATTCCACCTTGAAAAGATCATCATCAAGTGAAGTGAAAACATGTTGAAGAGAGATTTTAGACTATCCTTTGGAAAATTTTCTTGTTTGTAACTCATTTCATGATTTGTTGGTAATCATAATTTGTTATTAACACCTATTTTCCCTCTCTCACTCCTTTTTTTATCTTATATGTATGCCTAAATTTTGTATTATAATGGATCCTTACACTATGATTATAGCATAGCCCTACCCTTTTATATGGTTTTGATCAATAAGATGACTTGTTTTACCTCCTCTTATGGTTTTATGTAGTGTGTACCTTAAATGGTTGATGTGGTCAAGTATATATTGAATTCATCTTTGTTGTTGTCTCATTCATTTTAACTTTATGTAGTTTGAATCATTGTTATAGGTTGTAGTGAGTGTCATCAAAGGTTATATGTGAATTAGAAGTAGAACCAATATTCACTCATAATATGATAATGCCTTACATCACTAAAAATCAATGATGCAATAGGTTTACCCTAAGAGAAGTGTGTTTTCTTACAGTGTTATAGGTCTTAGTATACATGCAAATCGGTGGTAAAGGTCACAAAGTTTGTTGTATCACCTCCTTAGTTCATATTTTATTTCTCACTTTTTTTTGAAATCTAGTATATTAGTGATACATCAAGGGATCTAGCCTTTATCTAGAGGTTCAATAGATTCATCAGGTCACCCACAACCTATGATTGTTCCCATGTGTATCTTAAAATTAGAGGACTTGAAACACCCTCTCAATGGATGAAAATATATGATATAATAATTAACAAAGGGGTAAAACCAATTTTATAATGGGGCACAAATTTGGATAGTTTTACCCAACATGTCCAATATTTCCCCAAGAAACATAGAGCTAATGATAATAATTAATATGTTTTATTATTGTAGTTACATGATGTTTTATACTATGTTAAATAATAATAATATTAATAATAATAATAATAATAATAATAATAATTATTATTATTATTATTACTATTATTATTTACTTATGCAAATTTATTATGGGTCTAATAAAGACACCAATTAATAATTATTTATTGTAACACTCCCCATTAATGCTAAATTTGGATGCATGCTAGTCACCTTATTAAAGAAATTATACTCCATTAATCACTTTTAATGATTTTATAAATCATGTAAGTTGAATGATTTTAAAACCTTCATCATGCCAACATCACCTTTTGAAGCAAAAATAATTATAATTTATAAACTACTAAAAGTAAGTTTAGACTAGCATGATTATGAGACTACATCTCATACTTTATAATGAATAATAAAATATACACATTTATAGCCTTTTATAACATAATTAAGTCCAATACAAAATGTTTTTTATGAATTGGGTACAAAAGTAAAATTTGCACGTGAAGTTTACTAAAATCAAATAATGTGATATATTAAAATGCTTTACAATGAGAGTAAGTATAAATAAGAAGGAACCATATGGTCTTTAGGAAGTAAAATTCTCATGTACACTTCCCCTCAATGGAAAATATAAGAGGACCAACATTTCATGAAATTGAAAAAACATGGAATAACTATGTGGTTTTGTGAATATATCTATCACTTGTTCATCTGTACGATAAAAATGTAAATCAGTATCACCATTGAAGAATTTATTTTAGATAAAATGCAGATGAAATTAAATATGCTTAGTTAATTTGTGTTAAACTATATTTTTAAATTGAGCTATATCACTTTGATCATTACCATAAAAGGTGGTACTTTTAGAAACATCCAAATGAAGTTCTCATAATAGGATTTGTAGCCACATGGATTCTTTAGCATGTTTCATGACACTTATATACTCTACTTCAATATAAGAGATATAAATATTAGTTTATTTTTTATTACTCCAAGTTATATCACCTACTCCAAACTTAAACACATATATGGAAGTAGATTTTAAGTCAATAGTATCACTAGAATGATCAACATCAAAATAACCATTTAATTTACCATTATCAATGGAAGAATAAAATAAAATAAATTTTATTTTCCATTTGATATAAATAAGTATAAGTTTTGATAATTTCCATTGATCCAAATATGGATCCTAAATGAATATATAATCAATACCTAAAATAAATGAAATATCTAGTCTAGTAATGGTTAGATAAATCAAGCTATCAACAAGCTACGTGTAAAGTGTGGAGTTAGCTATATCACATGCAAGTTTTAGATCAAGATTAACACCAAATATAATAGGATAATATATATTCTTGAAATCAATCATATTAAAATTAACAATAATATTACTTATATATTGAGATTGTGATGCAACAATTGAATGTTTATCATAAAATATAGCTATTTTTTAAAAAAGATAAATAAATCCTAAAGTGTGGGGTTAACTTTCTTACATGCAGGTTTTGGATCAATCTTAACACCAAATTCAATATTATATGTAACATTAAAACCAATCATATTAAATTTAACAAGAATATTATGTGTATAATAGGATTGTGATACAATAATTTAATTTTTATCCTGAAATATAGCCTTTCTTAAAAAATAATGAAGAATGCCTAAATCGACCATTTAAAACTTTTGACTTAGTTCATGCGTATATTTATGAATTAAAAAATTATATTTCAAATAATAATAAGATCATAAATATATAATATAATTAATATAATATGACCATTTTTAATTTTTACAAAGAGATCATTAGTAGAATAATAGTTAGAGAAACCTAGTTCTATAAAATAACAAGTGATTTTAGAATACCAAGCTCAAGGAGCTTATTTTGAACCATATAATGATTTATTTAAATTAAAAAATACTTTTTTATGGTGAGTGAAAACTTTAGGTGGGTACATATAGATTTATTATTCTAAATCACCATTCAAGAATGGATTTTTGACATCCATTTGTTGTATAATCCAACCATTCTAAGATATAAGAACAATGAGTAGTCTAACAATACTCGTTTTTGTTATAATAATTTTTTTTAAAACATAATAAATCCTATATTTTTAAATTAAAACCATGAGAAAATAATATTTATTTAAATTTGTCACTTTTAACAATTGACTTATATTTGATTTTACAAGGCCACCTACAACCAATAATATGCATTTCAAGTGGAGGTTGGATAAGATCTTAGGCCTAGTTTTTTATTAAGGCATTATACTCCACTTGCATAAAAACTTTTAATCTATCATATTGAATGGCTTACTCAAAATATTGAGTTTCAAATTCATACATAGTCATTAAAGTGTGATAATAATATTGTCTTCTAGTTATTTTATTAAGATCATCAAGACTAGAAGAACATATTAGAGATTATGCCCATTTAGGTAATTTAGATTTAACGTGAAATTCTTAAGTTTCATTAGACTATAATTTATTAAAAATTAGATAAAATTCCTAAATATTAACAAGAGAACCGGGTTCATTAAATGAACAACATTGAGGGGGTTCTACAGAGGGATCATACAAAGATTTTTCAATGATCAAAACATCTTATTATTAATAATTTGTCTTTTAGATAGATAATGGAATATTAATCCTTTAGTTTTAACTTTATAACCTGTAAATATTCATTAATAAGAGGTAGGATCAAGTTTAACTATTTTAGTTTTAGAAACAAAGATGCAAGCAAGACTACGAAATATCTTAAGATGAGCCACATTGGGTTTGTTTTTATACCAAATTTATAAAAGGGTATGAATATGAAAAGATTTTTTAGGGTTTCTATTCATAATATGCATTAAAATATTCATGTCTTTGGTCCATTATAATTTAGGAACATTTTTGGAATGCAACATTATTCTAGCCATTTTAATATAGGTGTGGACTTTCCTTTCAGAAATACTAGTTTCTATGGGCAATAGGGAGTTGTTAATTCCATTTTAATACCATAAATATTAAAAAAATAATTAAATTCTTTACTAATATATTCATCACCATTATCAAAAATTAATCTCTTAGTATAAAAATGAAAAGTATTTTTAACAACTTTAAATTATTTGAATTTAGATAACTCTTCATATTTGCTCTTTATAAAATATGATCAAATCATTCTCATATGATCATAAATAAAAGTAACAAAATATAAATAACCATTAAGAGATGTTACTTCAAGTGCTCCTGTAACATTACTATGAATTAATTCTAAAGTATGTAATGAGTTTGATCCATGATTTTTGTGAAAAAGGTTAGTATATTTCTTTCCACGTAAGCATCCATCATAAGATACATGACAAGAAAAAATATAAGGAATACCTAAAACAAGATTATGATAAGACATCATATAAAATTTTAAAATTAACATGTCTTAGTTTTTCATTCGGTAATTGACATTCATTTTTATTTTGTGATGAAAGACATGCATAATAAGAAGAAAATATCTATAAATCATTATATTAAACACCTTCAACAATCAGGGAACCAGATTGATTTTTGATAAACAAGTTATCATTAAGAATATTTATAATGAAATTATCATTCATAAGTTGATAACACAATAAAATATTTTTCTCAAGTTTAAGTACATAGAAAACATTTTTAATAACAATATTTATAATTTTTTCCTTTTCTTGCTTAGTAGCTTCTAAA
>JARHVA010002009.1:872500-1212500 GCA_037957365.1 Torreya grandis
ATAAAAATCAAACATTTCAAAGATTAAAAAAATATTAAAAATATTTTAAAATTATTAAATCGAGACTTGATAATGATTAGATATTTATTATAAATAATTGTAATATTTTATTTATCTCATGCTTAGTATACAACATTATGTTTTTCTGTGGAACACATGCATTTCACTAGTACATATTAGTGTTATGTAGGACATACAAATTTATCATGGACTTGGATGTTGGACTTACATGTTCCTAGTGGTCATACCATGTTGGAAGACTCTTATACAATGTTTATATTATTTTTAGGTCTTTCCATTCTATAATTCCTAACTTTGTTGATATATATACTATTTACAAATGTCTTGCTAACATCTCTATTATATATTGTGTAGATGGATATGTTAATGGCTAGGATATGATCACATTACATATACATGGTGTAAATTATATTTATATTTTTATGGTATATATATTTTATTACTTGTACATAGTATATTAGACCTTGCTTGTCTATTGTGTACATCCCTTGGCCCTTGTGTGTAGATTGTTGGACCATCTATATCAAATTTTTTCTTGGTATGTGTGATATTTTATCATGTCCATTGATTTTGGCCCTTAACCCATTGTTTTTTATGAAATATAAACACATTCCTTATGTTATTACATTATTAATGTACTTTGAAAATTGAACTAACCTTAATTTTTTAATATTTTCTTATTTAACATCTGAACATGTTCCTTGTATGTGTACCTTAGCCTTATTATTTAACATTATGCTTAATGTGTTTGCATGCATGTTGAGATTATTTATTTCTATGAGTGATATTATTTTTATAATACACGAAATTTTGTGAATTATTTGTCTATTCCATCTACTAATGTGATCTTTATTGATACACTTAACTAAATACGATACATTAGGCCTTTGTCTTATATGTTACACATATGATTTGAATGATACATATATTATTCTGATAACATACCTTTTCACATATGCTATGATATTTAATGACTAAATATTGACACACATGATACAATTAATGTTTATTCTAAGATGAGTGACTTTAGGACACATCCCCCAACTCAAAATAAGGGCATTTTAATGGGATTTTCATACATGAGTTAACCTTGTATAAGCATAAATAAGTTTTGGGTATAAAATAAAATTGTAAATAATTTAAAGTGGTTCAAAATTAAACTATTGGTATACATTATGAGGGAATATGGCATGTATATTCATTAAAATTACATTAAAAATCACAAGGTTCAAATAGAAATTACCAATATTTCACTTACATATGGTTACATATATTACATTTATCAAATGGGGGCATGATAAAAATTCTTGCACAATATAATACTTATCCAATACATGGGTCATGATATATATTCATGACATATTTTAACCACTAATTTCTATCTACAACCATATTAGTAACATGGATGTTTTTCAATATATTTTAATCATGCATACATGAACTAGGGATCAAAGGGAAAATTGACTCTATATGCCATCCATAATGGTTGCTTAATTAAATTTCATATTTCATATTGGATATTGAATTCACTTAAACATTATATCATTGGATTAAAAGACCAACCATGTAAATTAAGGTTTATAAATCCCTCAATAGGTTCTATTTTTTATGCATGTTCACTTTAAAACTGGGCTTGATCACATTAAATTTTCCATTTAATTAACAAAGGAATTAATGTATCCAAGTATTTATGGGAAACAAAAAAAATATGTAATGATTCAAGGAGGAATCATTTCCAAGCAAAGTTACAAGAGAAATAATGATTTCACACTTATAGGTGTACTCATTTGTTCTTTAAAATGTTTTCAAATTCAACTATTTTTTATGTATGTTCACTTTAAATTGGGGCTTGATTATAATCAATTTTACATTACTTCAACAAAGTAACCAATCTCTCCAAGTTCTTCATGTGAAACACCAAATATCCAATGCTTTAAGGAAGCACCATATCCAAGCAAAGTTATGAGACAAATAATGGTTTCATATATGTATAATCCTCCTTGTTCTCTAAAATATTTTCAATTTTAAGTTACATTTCCACTTTAAATTTTACATATGGACATTAAATAATTTTACATCAATGAAATATTCTACATGGAATAGATCACATGATTGGAGATTTATACCAAAGATAAAGTGTCTTTTACACACTCAATTATATTTTTATTTTTACTCTAGTAATGTCATTTAAAATTTAGTTTTTTTTATGGGGGCGCAGGGGTGAGGGGGTGAGAGGCAACTGGGGGAGGGGATAAATGTAGACATTTAGAAACTAAATTTGAATTATGTATCACCTTAGGCTTGTACACTTGGTAAATACCTATTATGGTTGTATCTTTCATCTCTAAGACCTTCCCATTGCCTAAAGGATAGTGTCTATTATCTTTTTATGCCAAATTTACTATCTCTTAGTTAGACAACTATTATTTTGATCATTAGGCCTTATATACTATTCAAAAATATCTAAACTTGATTATTATCCTTGACTACTATTTTTAGACATGTACCTATTTCCTAACTTCCTAGACATGTGTGTCTCAGACATAAACTTGGATTAATGCAAGTGTTCAAATTTTGTATAAACTATATAGTGACCAAAAGTCATATAATTCTTAAATGAAATGTATTTTAAAGGTACGAATGAGTGCTTTAGTGTGAGAAATGTTAAAAAGGGATTGTTATATATACAATATCAACCATCAATCATTCCTTACCTATAAATCACATAGAAAATTCATACATCTCATATTAATAACAACAAGATAATTATAAATCAATAATTCAAGTGATAAAACCTTTCATGTCCATTCTTATTTACATAACATATTAGTTATAAGATCAGTCTATATACATGTCTAAATTATTGAAGGAGTAACCCATGCGTCATATTTTCCAATTTACAAGTAGGTCATTATATGTACTTACTTATCACATATTATACCCTTGTTCATATACAAGCCAACACATAAGGGAGAAAAACATAAGTATGAGGCCGTCTTCAAAGTATTAGTTATACAGGCAATGCCCATTACAAAAGGGGTCTTTTGGGTAGATCAACACTATAATCCCATAAACCATTTTTCCCATAGTCATTCCAAGGGTGATAAAGTTAGGGTTTGATCATTTGATGAAGAGAAATAAAATATGTGTATGATATATATACACTATAAAAAAGATGATGGGAAATATAGAAGAGTCTAATAGTTGCATCTATATCTAATAAGTATTATGGACAAGACACTTGAATCTAGATCAAATACCTTGTCAATGCAACTATATATATTTAATATAAGCATTCGAGGCCATACAAAAAAAATTCTAAGATATGATGAATGTTATAGAATCTTGATCCATTTGACTTCTATCTTATTTTATTTTAGATATGCATGTGCATAGTAAACCAAAAAATTAATCTTGTTTCTAATTTTTTTAATATCAATCAATAGTTATATTTTATATTTTTGGCATATCTCAGTAATTAAATTCAAAATATTATTTATCTAAGTATCAAAATTAATTAGTGTGATATATATCTTTTTAATCATCCTTGTGATTAATCATTTATATATTATTAACCCTATTTACCCTTACATCATCAATTTAGGTTTAAACATTTGGTGAACCCAACCTCTATGTCTTTCCATATAACTCATAATGTGCTCTAGATTTTTTAATCTCTCAATTGTTATAATTTATTTCAAAAATAATAATAGATTTTCCTAAAATCATGTTTAATATAGATAAAAATAACTTCTTCCTCCTCTTATCACTAAGGATGAAAATAGATAACATCCCTCTAACTAGGTCCATATTATTAGTATTGATCTAAATCACACCCTTGAGGAGGTTGTTTAGCCCTTCCTCATTTAGATGATACAATGGGAACACTGTAAGGTTTTGGGTCACCTATGATTGGAGTGAACCTCCAAAGAGGGTTGAATCCCATTGATGGATCACCTAAACTTGTTCTAAACTATAGAAATAAAGGGAAAAGAGAAAGATAATATAAATGAAAACAAGAAATAAAAACATGGAGGTGATGTACCAAACTTAGTATCCTCCACTATCTTATAATGCACTAACAACATGAACTGAAACCTATTACACAAATCAACATGAGTCTCCAAGCATCAATGTTTTGATATGAAGTTATGGCCAATAAATTAGATAAGAGGGATGAATAAGAGGTCTCATAAGAGACACTAGTGAACATTATCCATAGACAACCATTGTAAAACCATGTGAAACACTTCATATGATCTATTAAGATGACTAATAACCTACAAAAAGATAAAATATATGAAAAATGAAAGGAAGTTACAAAAATTATCATAGACATTCATCAAACCAACATGGATATGCACTATTTGTAGTATTGAGAAGGATAGAAATAAACATATATTCAATTCAGAGGTAAAATACAAGTGTTTATCAGAGTAGGGATTTTCCATACCTAGATTGAGAATAAAAGGCTAATACATTTAAATAGAATTTATATACCAGAAAGATTCCTCCCTATAATGATGATTCTTCCCAATTATATATGCAAAATATCTAGAGCTCGATCTTACTGGGTCTTTCCCACTAATGGGTTGGTTACAATTCAAATCATGACTAGAAGAGGTGGCTTTAGAAATTAGGATAATATTATTAGGAATGCCAAGCCATGCTTGTGTAACTACCCATCATACCACTCTAGGATTAATTCTTGTGATTAAATTTAGTTACACAACAAATCTTTATCTTTTGAAAAATTTAATGGTTGCATGGCCTATCAAATTATTTCTTAGATAGTGTTAGCATAGATGCTAAAAAAATCCTTAGGGGTAGATTCTAACCATGTGTCATCTTCTCACTCATTTTGTGCTTGTCCAAATATCTTAAGTGCATGTTTATTATTCCCCATATGGTGAAGTGAGATCTTTCTACATGACATTATCTCACTCACTCAATTTTTCAAGACTCTAACATAATTTTGGGATTATATGGACCACCCTAGGGCTTTACAGAAGCATAATTTTACAACATGGAATCATCCCACTAACCCACTTACTAAGGGGATTTGAAAATATATGTACATCTTTGATATAATGGGTTTTCAGTATCGTGATGCATGGAAGCATCCAACTTACCCACTTTATCATTTGTTTTGTATTCATATGGATGGCTCTAGGGTGTTGCATCATCAAGATAATGACATATGGAAGAATCCAAGTATCCCACTAGTTTAGATCTTTATGTCTAATTTTTGTTAGGATTTTTTTTCCTAAAATGACTAAGACTTAGAAATCTTTTTGAACAAGCTTAGGGTAGTAAAATGCTAACATGTGCCTCCCAAGAAAGTTGAATAAATATCTATTTTGAAATCCCTCATTGAATTAAAAAACTAATGTACCTGATATATAGAGATTGTACTAATTAATGAAGTGGTTCATGTTTTAGATCATAGCCTATGAAACATTCAAACACAAAAGTGAAATTCTTTGATCCAATGCTAAAATTTGACTTTTGAGTGTAAGTACTTGAATAATATCATGAAATAGGATTGGGAATTTTGATTTCACTCTTCATGATTTTTAAATACTCCCCATGCACTTATCTCTTCACTTCTTGAAGTATGGGAGACTCGCATGCCCAAACCTATGTATTATTCCATCATTTAATTGTATTATGCATAAAGGGTGCACATTGATGGTTATGTAATAAGATTGAAATCTATGGTTCTTTAACAAAGGAATAAAACCTTAAAACTCCAATGTGAAAAAAAATTAGGAAGATATCATTCCAGAGGAATTAATATTTTCACTTTGAATTCCTTATTTTAGAGTTTCTACTTGGGCATTGGTCTTAGTCTTCACAAGTTTTATCTTCAACATTTGTTATCACAATAGGCATTCCATTTTTTTTTTCATTTTTAATTGAAGACTTAAATTTAAAAAACATTTATGAATGTATTTGGTCTTTTAAATTTTTTTATTTCCATGGGATTCCATGTTTAAAATTTGATGTATGAAAGTGGTATTCAAAAATTTTGTTTAGAACAAAATTTTGGATACGTTTTGCAGCACAAGCTTTGAACCTTCTTTTGCCTTTGACATTTGTGTTCAACAAAAATATTCAAAACATTTTCCCCAAAATCTTCTTCCTAAGACCTAAATACTTTTTTAAAAATACACAAGTTATAGGCTTAGTAATTTTTTCCAAACTTTGACTCAACCTAGAATCCTAAAAGCAATCTTAAAGCCCATTTCTAAACTGGATACTAATATTACATGGTGAAAAATTATGGTCAAAAACTATAACTTATTCAAAGGGTATGGTGTCCCATTCTATAATGCCTAATTAGGGTATCCAACAAACCCTTCCTAAATTCTTAGATTATACATGTATGGATGTTCAATCTAAAGTACCTAGGGTTTGTTCTTATGAATCCTTAAATGATGAAATCATCAATCTAAATAGATTAATAAAATAGTTACACACATGAAATATAAAATATGCTTATGTTAATCATGTGTTTTCATCTTCATCTATAAATGCTATACCCAACAAGGTTTCTTATCCAAGAGAAGAAATAAAACATAATATATTCAAAATAAGTGATTCTAAAAGTGAAGAAAAGGATAATTAGAGTCCAACTGAAATGGTAAGGGAGATGATTATAAATAAAATGATCCAACTACCTCCTCTACATCATATACATAGATCTAAATACTATTTTCTATAGAATATAATGCATGGTCATCATAATTTTTTCCTTTAATAAAAAAAGAAAAAAGATAAATGGTAGTGGTGATCCTATCATTGATTACATCAATCAATCAATCCACTCACACTATGAGTAACTCTCCTAAAATATAAGTTCAAAAATAAAAAATATAGGTACCAACAAATAACTCATAATAAAAAAGATTGAAATTCCAACCCTAAATAAAAAAATGCTTAAAATGAGAAACAAGGCCAAGAAAATAATAAAAATCAAACTCTCCATAATGATATTCAATTTTCAAAACAAGATGGATTTGGACAATAATATTTACAACACTTTGGTTATAATGGTCAAGGATTGATAAATCATTCCCAAGACATCATTCATATTATCTCCACAACTGATTAAATGATCAACAAGGCTTGGGATATATTATAGACACCAATTAGAATCATTAAAAATGCATATCCATTTTGTTAATTCAAAATATCAATAACCTACAAATGAGAAAGAGGTACAAAAGGAACAATTCCATAAAGAACAAGAAATTCATCCAAAGGATAATATAAAATGTGTGCCTTCATATGAAGTAATTACTAATCATTACTAAAATCATAAAATCATTGAATCTTTCATATATGTTAAATAAGGTAAAAATATTATAGTTGAATCAACTTGTGAATTTAATGTATGTACCTAAAAATTCTTTACATCTTTGGGATATAACATGGAACACTTGAATAAAACTATTTCATCCGATTTCTATGTTGGATCTATCTAGTGTAATATCACACTTACATAAGATATATACTCTATTGTACTTCATATTAGTCTATTTTTGAGCAAATATAAGGCCAAAATTAGGAAACCATGGTTACAAGAAATGGAGGAAAATATACCTAAAACAAATGTAATAAGTAAAAGGTTACTAAAAGAGCATGACACATTTTATGATGATATTATACACACTATTTTTATTATTTTGAGAAACTAGTGTTTTTTTCCTAAACAATAAAGGGTATGGAGTAAGGGGGGAAATATAATCTAATATGATAAAATAAATATTTTTATCAAATTAATTATATAGGGAAGAGAAGTAACTTATCTAGAAAAGTAGACTAAGATGACTATTTCAGAGCTTGAAAACAACTTCACAAGACTGAGAAGATGTTAGAAATATGGATCTATATTTCATTTAATGAAAGTATTAGAGCACCAAAAATAGGGAACTTTAGGGGCTAGCACTATAGTCCATGTTCTGCCACTATTTTCCAAACTTTTCATAGAGATATAAGTTTTATGCATTTTGTTTATCATCCCTATGTGAGCCTACTTATGAAATTTCAAATCATGAATGTTGATGGAGATATTTGTAGAGTTGTTTTAATCTTCAAAACCCTATGTCCATCTACACATATGAAATAACAAATACATTAAAATCAAAAGGGGGAAAAACTAGGTTAGGGGAAGTATGATCACATGATCTAAAACCCTTGATGTCCTAATCACTACTTAAATTAACCCTAAAGTTAGGATCTCAGATCAAATGTAGTTATCCCTTAGGGAATGTTCATAATCAACGTGCATGATATATGCAAGAATGAACTTTTGTCTAGGCTATTACTTAATCAAGCATGCAAGTCTATGTGTGATGTAGAATACTAAGCTATATTATTGACTAATTTTAAATTATGTACTATCCTAAAGTAGTAAGTTCTAAATATAAAATGCCTTGTGAAGTCCTTTATATAAGAAAATATTTCTTTTGAATTTATGAACTTTTATTCATATTTTTCTGACATTAAAAAGACAAACAAAAATTAAGGATGAAGTTAAGAATGGATTGGGACTCATTAAGCAACGAAACCCAATTGTTGGGACTCAAAATGAAATTGGATAGGAGCACTAGAAATGGGACACCCTAGGGTCTATCATTATAGTCCAATTTTGATACTCCTATCCTATAGGCTTAGGACCTAGGGGATAGGATTGACCTAGGAAATCTAACCTGGTTGAGGTGGAAAGATCATTTGAAAAGATAGGGATGATTGGAAATAAGTAAAAAAGATTACTAAAGCATGAAAAAAGATCAAGATAAGTAAAACAAAAGACATGGCTAATGTGAATAAGTCTCATATTCTTTACTCAAAGTCTCCTATAAAAGGACTACGAAAAGACATGATATGTGTGGTTGCTTGATGAATTTAGGGTGTATACATTTACCCTCCTGTTATTCAAGTGATGCAATGAAATGAAGTACTAGACTAAAATAAAGAAAATAAAATGTGTACTTGAACCTACCTATATGAAGATAAATGTGTTGCAAAGGGTCCAACTCACTTCCTAACCAAGGAAGTGGATGGCAAGTTGAATAATGTCTAGAGAAAGAAAGAATCCCTAAAATGGATGCCCCCTATACTAAATCTAAAAGTTGAATCCTTGTAACATGGAGGAGGAAAATACTTGCCCCTATGTTGAATATGGATAAAAAAGAGGAATGATCATAGGCCCAAAACCAATGTCTATCCTTTATCCCACATAAAATCATGTAATTTATAGTGTGTGTATAGAATATATATATTTTGAAGAGCAATAACTATCATGTCCCCTACTTTGAATATTTTAATTACAAATAATAAATTCTTAGAGGCCTAAAACCAATGTCTATCCTCTATCTTTCACAAACTCATGCAATCTAGGTCTAGGTAATGCAATGGAGCAACCACTACAAATGGTCATGCAATCTAATCTAGTGACAACCTAGGTACCATTGGGTGTAATTTTAAAATTTGGTTAGTGTGCAAGAGGAGAATGGCATGTCTTGTCATTCTATCTATATACTCCTATATGATGAATAACATGAACATTTATTCCAAGCCCCCAAATACGGTATATGAGTGAAGCATTTGTATAATATGGAAATTTCTATAACCACATGTGATATGACCTATTATGTCATGCCCCATGTGAAAAATTAGAAATAAAAACACTATGTCTATAATCTACTATCTAGTCTTGTAACTATGACATGCTATATGATGTTGTATGTGTGATACATGTAGTAAACTACATGGCCTAAAATTTGGTATTTTATTTTGAATCTATATCAAAGTTACTATGAATCCATATAGTCTGAACCAATATATCTGAATAATCTATGTATCTATAAGCTAAAATCACTATGGATATATATGATCTAAACCACTATACTTAAATACTCTATGTATCTATAAACTAGAGGCATATCCCTCTAAGTGTATTGAGTAATGTTAAGAGGCCCATGTAATTTGAATCGCTATATATTTCAACCAATCTAAGTGGAATCTGATAATCTAACTATTAGATGTATAAGAACCATGGTATATCCAATTATGAGAGTGGATGGTCATGTTGGGTAGGTGTTAGAATAAAAATAGTAGGAATTATGGCCCCCTTTTGGGGAGAGGGACAAAATTTGTGATACAAGAGGTCGAGACAAAATTGATGACTAGTGGCATAAGTAGAAATAAGGTTGGCTTGTTGCAAATATCTTGAGAGGTTGTTTGATCGATTAGATTGAGTTGTTGAAAGTGGATCAAGTTTTGATTAGTGATGATCAATGTGTATGTCTATGCACATAATAAATATAGAGATATAAATGCCATATTATATATATGAGGTAGTGAGAAAGTAGAGTTTGAGTGATGTTGAATGTATTGTTATCATGATTTCATGGAAGAAAATGGTTTGAAAAATGGTGTTATAGGTTCACATTATGGGTAAAATGGTATTTTACATTGATCGAGAAAGTTGTGTAATATAATAAGTTAGATTTATTCTCAATCATTAATGTATTCATTAGGTTAAAATTTGGAGCTCTAAAGTAGGAGATATGTTGTGGAGATGAGCACTTGTTGTGACCTAGTTTGAGCAGTTAGCAACATAGGTTAAAGTTGGTGGTGATGTTACACTAATAAGAAACTAAAACATTTGATTTTTATCTATTCTAAAGGTTATTTTTGATGTTTATAGATATTTAAAGTGTATTAGGATAATTTTCACTAGTTTTAGTGTTCATATCCTACATTTAGAGCTATTGTCTAGGTTTGAGTGCTCCTATCTAAGTTGTAGCACTCTTGTCCAGTGCTATTATCTTATACCCAATGTTGTTGTCCTAGATGATTAATTTTTTAGTGATGTTGATTTGTTGTTGATTTATATTATATTTTGGATCTTTATTTATCATTATTGATTATTGTATATGTTATTTTTCATGTTTTTAGGGTGAGTTACAGATGAGAGATTTCCATAAGGTCTAGGTGATGGACATATTGAGGTTGTTACCATTATCTATTGATGAGAGTTATCATGGATAGGGTAGGATTGGGTCATGTATGTGACCTAGGCATAATGCATTGGGATAGATATCTAATTTCCACCTTATGTGAGAGGTGGAATGAAAATACCTGTACTTTTTGGCTTCTTATAGGGGAGATTACTATGACTCTAGAAGATGTGTATCACATTTTTCCTTTACCAATTAGTGGATGGCATGTGACATTGTATAATGACATGGGTCTTGATGCTATTAATAATGTATCCTTGTATTTTACTAGTGTGCCCTTAGGTATACATTAGATAGGTAGTGATAGTGATATATTACTATCAGTTATAGTATAGTCTAGTGTTCCAAGCCTATGGAAGTGGTTGGCCATGTTGTTGGACTCATTTATTGCTATGGATGGTAGTGGAGTGTTAATTACATATAGGATTCATAGGATTATGTGTAATGTGTAGTTATATGGCACTATGTTCTCATGGGGTAGGACTATGCTTGAAAACCTATATAGGGATCTATACAGGTTTACATAAGAGGCATTTAGTGGTGGATTGAATGTAGTGTTGTTATTGCATTATCAAGATTATGAGCACATAACAATTATAAATTCAATATAATTACTAAAAAATAAGTGGGGGATGAGTACATTATCTATCATATCTTATCGGATGGATCATTATGGGTGGGTGTTAGATAGATTGGTGGTTGGTGACATTATATGGAGGCCCTATAGAGGATTCTCTCAGTGGATCAAGGATGGAGTGCAGTTATGGTATATGAAGGTTAGTTGTTAGATACATGACCAATAGGTTGGAGTGTACAAGAAATTTTAGTATGAGCACATGAATAGATAGTTTGGTTACCATATGATGTGCTCCTAATAGCATGGGTGTGGGTGAGGAGTGTACGAGCACTAGTAAGGGTAGGAGATCATATAAGGTCCACAAAGGCTAAGCTAGCACCTTTACCTTTAGATGCATGGGGTGTGATTATAAACATTAATGATGTGGATGATGTTGGATATATATATGCATATACTACATTGTAGATGAGGAATATATGGGTTCCATTATACCCTACTGATGGAAGGGATGCTCTAGAGTATGAGGATCCTTAGCCGATCTAGATGATGAGAGGTAAACAATAATATCATTTTAATTCTGTTCAAATTTGTGCTATAATTTTGTTTTTAAAAGTATATAGCTAATGTAATGTCCTACTTTGTGTACAAGTGGAGTGGGAGGTGTATAATATAGGGCACATGTTAGGGTGGGGAATGGAGATGATAAATATTGGGAGACCATAATTGAGTATACACTTTGAGAGATCACATGACATGTTCTTGATGATGTGGTGGAGGAGGTATTGATATAGCAAGTGATGGTTATGGCTAGTATTAATACTCATCTATTTATTAGGGATACTATAGGGACATTTGCATATGTTAGTGTAGTGGGGGAGAGAGATGAGCTAAGGGTCAAGATGGATAAGCATAAGATGCCCCCACATAATTTTAGGTTAGTGAGGAGGAGGATTATGTATGAGTATATAGATATTTAGAGGTGGTTTGTGGACTTGTTTGAGGAGCATTGTCAGCTACTAGAGTGAAAGAGTCATCACAAGAGGCATTTAGGAGCTTGAGGAGGTGTGGGGCCATCGAGTGCTAGAGTAGATTATAGGATTAGTACTAGTGGGGAGAGTGAGACTGAGATTGAGGGCATGATGCCCATTCATGATTGATTATATTTGATATGATGTATTTGTTTTTCAAACCTTATATATATATATATATATATATATATATATATATATATATATATATATATGGATGTTGGTTTGATTTTGACTCATGCATATTATGTTATGGGATTTGAATTATATTATTATATTTGTTGTAAATGGTTGATTATAAATAGTTGATCTGACATTGATGTTGAGGTTGCATATGTTTTGGTAAAATATTATTTGGGATATGTGATTTGATTTTTATTTATAAGTTCAAGTGTGATGTTAGGTTTGATTTATAATCATATGTGAGTAAAAAAATTGTTGGTTTTATAATTGGTAGATTGTTTTGATAAAGTGAATTGGTATAAGATTTGAAAAAATAAGATATTGGTAAGGTCAAGATTTGGATAATTTGGTTTGGGTAGGGACGGTTATTTGGAGGTAGGGATGTTAGTTGTTAGTATAAGTGGATGTAAGAAAGCATGTTATGTGTATCACTTCTCTAAGAGTGGCTAAAGAATACAAAGGTGGGTTATTTTGCTCCATCATCACCCACTAAGTGAAGCTATGTAATCATGCATGTGTTAATCAATGTTCATAATATGTGTCCAATCCCTTTTAGTAGGTGGATCAAGCATAAAAAGGCCATCCCTTTAGATCCATCATTATCCCATGGAGTGAAGCTATGAATTTATACCTATATGAATGTGTGTTGTGTTACTATTTGAACCCTAATGGCCAATTAAAAAACTACCCATACTAGTCATGCTATGTAAGAATATGTGATGTATATGATATTGTATGATGCGCACTAATTATAGCTATTTGTGGATAGTCTTCTAAATGTAACCTTACTATATGTGCAACTGAAACTATGTGTTATGAAGAAGGCTCATCTACTCATAAACATAGTGGGTTGCTACATGAAATAACACCCTATGGCCTCTATTATGATTCATATTACTGAGTAATAGATTGAGCTAGAAATATAAGCTATGATGGGATCTCATCTAATCTCAATCATAGATAGTTTCGATGTGAAAAGGGTCCCTAAAAGCTCATCCATAGTTAATATATCTATGATGTGGGTTCTCTAATCTTAATCATAATAGGTTGTTACATGAGATAGGACCCTTAAAACTTAGCCATAGTGAATATCTCTCTAAAGCTATACTCTATTATGGTGCTTGTGACTGTGATGGATATGTATATGTAACTACACTATGTACTCCTTGGACTCTGTGTGTGTGTGTGTGTGTGTGTGTGTGTGTGTGTGTGTGTGTGTGTGTGTGTGTGTGTGTGTTTCTCATTGTAATATTTTCCAAACCTTTTGAATAAATGGAATAGGAGATCTCCTATGAGGCTCTATCCTAGAAGCTACATTACTCTCATGACTATTAACTGATAATTCTACTAAAATAATGTCTTAGGAGAACTCAGCCATGGAAGAATGAGGTCTAAGAGTCCATGATGGATGATAACTTGGTGCCCCTATGTGAATATTATGATTCCACTATCAACACATTTATTAATGCAATCCTTGATTCCATAATAATCATTATCTGTATGTCCATAGATATAATGATAGTTACAAAAGGGTTGAAGTGGTTATATATGTATGAGATGTGGATCTCATTGATGAGTAGAAGGTGATTTGATTAACTTCATATCTAGTGGTGCTGATAATATGAAACATGGGCTATCTCACTTTGAATCAAACTAAAGTGGTGCCTTGATATTTTTATTTGTAGTATATATTATAGGTTGTGGTTTGAAAACTGGTTCTTTATTCTTAATTGGTTACTTTTCTAGTTGAGGTCTCATATCTTATTTAGGACATGATGGATGTTGTATACTAGGAGCTATAGATGGAGGTACTACTATAAAATATAGAGTAATTTGATTAACTAAATCTACCTCAATCAATCCCAATTTATTTTTCAAGGCTAGAATTGCATATCATAAGTGTCTAAATAAGGACTCTATCTGATATAATAGATGCTCAAGAATAGGCTAGAGAAGCACCTTAATAAATATTTGTTGAATCTATAAATATAATAGTTTATAGATCAATCTTAACATGTGTGTCTTAAATAATAAGATATAATCACTAACTCTAAAGTATTTTGATGCAATGTGGAATGTTTCTCATATGTAACATGAAGGCCCATGTTTTCTATGTAATATTTAGGAAATTCCTTGTCTAAATCATCATATATATGCAAGGAACTAGTAATGAGTAGATGAAAGAACCAATTCTATGCATTACCAACTAGTGTCTACTAGAACAACTTGAGTAGAACCACAAGACTCACATGAGATGGAAAAGCCTTTTAAAAGGATTGAAGGTATATGAATGGATCTCCAATTCTATTAAAGTGAGGCAATGATGGTATTTGGCAATGTTTAGGAAATGAAGCTTTTACAAATGTCTTCAGAAGAGGGTTACCATATAAATCATTGGCATCCATCTAAGACTTTTAGTAAGGAGATTTACTTTGTGTTATAATTCACCAACTACATGCATCAAATAAATAATCTCCTTAGATGGTATATTAGCTTATTGAAGTGGTTCATCTAATCATTGAATTTGATCATTAATTTTATCCATGGTAATGCTACATTTAGCAATTAGATCATAGAGAGGGAGTGTGTTGACTGGAATCTTTCAAGGAATGGTAACTTAGACCTTAGTAGAGGGATGTGGGGTACCATTCTCATTAGGTGGAGAGTGAAAAACACGTGTTACCATAGTAGGGGGTGGCTCGGGAGGTTCAATGGTATCTTTATGTTTTAGTAAATCACATTATAAATGAATATAGGATGTGATGTTATCATTAATATGTGCATCATTTGAAATAGAATAATGCATAAAAGTAGAAACAATATTTTATAGTGCATGATGTTTGAGAGGAGTGAGAGAAGGGTTAGAAACATGAGATTCATTTTCTTCTTCACTATGTACATAATAATCATCATTATTCCATGAATTATCATAATCAAAATTTTGTTCATATTCACTCTCATTTTCATATTCATTTACATGTTCACTATCATACTCATTATCACTTCCATTGTCACTAGGGAGAGATGTAATATAAGAATTTAATTATTTTCTAATATGCAAAAAATTATCATGTGAAATTAGAATATAATGTGCATCTATGTTATCCATGGATGAATAATATGCATGGTTTCTATTTATAAGATGAGAAGTATGAGTAAGAGAGTTATAATTTAGATATTCTTTTGATAAAGTAGAGTTGAAAGCATGAGATGGATCATTTGAACTATGCATTGACATTTTGATTTTATTGTGTTTATATTGTTGTAATTTGAACATAAAAGTATCAACACATAGAGAGAGAGAGAGAGAGAGAGAGAGAGAGAGAGAGAGAGAGAGAGAGAGAGAGAGAGAGAGAGAGAGAGAGAGAGATGAGCTAGCCCATGTTTCATATTATCTTGAAAATTATATTGAGATGACTATTTTAGATCTTAGAAACTATTTCATAGGACTAGAAAGATATCAATAATATGGATCTATATTTCATTTGGTGAAAAGATAGGATCATTGAAAAAAAGACACTTTGAGGTTTAGTGCTATAGTCCAAGTCCTACTACTATTGTCCAAACTAGTCACAAAGATCTAAGTTTTATGGGTTTTATCTACCGTCCCTGTGTGAGTTTGCCTATGAAATTTCAAATCTTTAATGTTGATGGAGTTCCTTATAGATCTATTTTAATATTCAAATCCTTGGGTCCATCTACACACATGAAATAATAAATACATCAAAATAAAAAGAGGGAAAAAATAGGCTAGGGGAAGTATGGTCACATGATCTATAACCCCTATTGTCCTCATCACTGGTTGCATTAACCCTCAAGATAGGGTCTCAGATCAAATGTAGTTCTCCCTTAGGGAATGTGCACGATAGATGCAAGAATGAACTTTCACCTAGGCCCTTCCTTAATCAATCATGCAAGTCTATGTGTGATGCAAAATGTTGAGCTATATTATTGACTAATTTTAACTATGTATTGCTCCAAAGTAGTAAGTGTTGGATATAAAATTCCTTGTGAAGTCCTTTTTGTAGGAGACTCTTTGTTTTGAATTTGGGAACTTTTATTTACTTTTCTTTGACATTAAAATATAAATAAAACTTAAGGACAAAGCTAAGAAGGGATTGGGACTCATTAAGTTAGGAAACCTAATCATTAGGACTCAAAATGTAATTAGATAGGAGCACTAGAAATGGGACACCCTAGTTTCTAGTACTATAGTCTAATTTTAACACTCTTGTCAGATAGGATTGAGACCTAGGGGATAGGATTGGACTAGGAAAGCTGACCTAGTTGAGGTGGAACGACCATTTGAAAATCTTAGGATGACTAAGAATAAGCAAAAAAGTGACTCAAGCATGAAATAAAATTGAGATAAGTAAAACAAAAGACATGGCTAATGTGGACAAGGATCATATTCTCTAGTTGGAGTCTCTTACAAAAGGACTATGAAAAGACATGATATGTGCATTTTTTTTACCAATTTATGGTGTATACATACATATAATACATCTCATTCATGAAAGGTTATACATCTTCCACTCCTTATAGAATATCATCCTCTTCTTGTTATCATTGGATATCTTCTGCATATTTAAATACATTAGAAAAATTAAGCATGTTGTTAATATTGTTACCCTACACAAAACCTAGAAACAGTAAAAAATGGTTTCCATAAACCCATGCATATACTTCTACTCCACAAAATCATACTCATAGGAGGGATACATATAGTGTTATTAATTATCTAGTTTCATATATGACACATATATATGATCTTTGGAAATATCACTAATTTGATTTACTATATCATAGTTTAGAGAAATTATAGATGAATATCCCTTAGTTGGGATAATTTTTTATACTTTTCCTTTTTTGAAATTACCCAAAAAATTTAAAAAATTTAAATATTCCAAAAATAGTAAAAACAATTAGTTAGTTCAAAAATACTAAAGAAATTCAACATGTTCCTAGTTGTAATATTTCTTATCCATATGTTATTTTCTCTATTTTAGTAGAGAACATATCATTTTACAGACACACACACACACACACACATTTTTTTCATGTTTCATTTAAGTGTGATACAATCATACCTAGTTACATGATATATGGACATACATATGTTGGGATTACCCTCCAAACATGTCTTAACTACATTGGGGATATAATTTACTTTGTTGACAATGCACCTAGATTACATTATTCTATGATCATTTTAAATTATAATTTTTGAGCTTATATACTTACACATGCCTATAAAATGCTTATAACTTTGATAGTATGTTTGATATGCTATGTTCTTAACATTTCTTATAGACACATATGCTTAGAAACTAGTATGTTATGTTCATGTTTGTTTCCTATTATCCTTACTTGCTATGGTCTTGCATTGTTTTTCTTAATTTATTAGTTTGAATATTCTTCATTGATTGTGGCTCCTATGTCTATGCTTTCCTATTGTGACATTTAAACATGTCAGTTTTTTGTATGTGGACATTTAAATGTCATTATATGCTTTGTGGACATTTTATTAAGTCATGCCCCTTCAATTATGTTTTGAACATGACCCTGGTATGAGTTCTCATTGGACCATTGCCTTTTATTTTGATTTTTAGAGATATTGGGTGTGTGCTTGATTTTTTGTTTATCTTATATTATTACTCTATATATATTTACATAATATATATTATGGATCTTAAGACTTGATGTGATCACATTCTACATGCTTCAATGATGTATCTACCTAAAAATGTTTCTCCTATATGTTACATGACCCATTCATAACTTATGTAGTTATATTATTTGTTCAAGGTAATGTACACTAGTTTCTACTTCTTCATCTCAAAAGGGAGAGGACATCAATGGGGGCATGTAATATAGGCATGACCTCCAAATATTTCAAAATTTCATATTATAGAGGGGGTATGTTATGGAAACATGTTGACCAAACTTACACTAGTTCTCAGATTTTATAAATTAAGTGGGCCCATGTTATGAAAACATGTCCTCCACACTTGAAAAAAATTAAAACTAACCAAATTTCATAGTTATATGATTCAAATACACATTTTTATAAATGTTATATACATTGGTACCATTATTATACCTTGGTTTCAACTTAAGAAATAAATGAGGTGCATATGCCATCAAAAGGCACCTTAAATTTCAAAATAAAATCAATTTACATATTTTAAAATAATACTATGAATTTTTATCATACCTAAAATGGACATTTACGTACTATTGTTGAGCCAATATACTACATTATTTGGTTCACCTATATAAGGTTGAGATGATTAAAATACTCAATCTTACCAATTGTATACGTTAGATTGATTAAATCATATAATGTCACCATATGTATAGGATTAGTTCATTAAATCATCCAACGTCAGTAGATACATAGTGTGATTTGATTAGATCACTCACACTTGCCAAGTTATAAGCATGATTGGGTTATACGATTGAAATAAGATCAGTAGTTATGTGGAAACTCACCTTCTCACCAAGGTTGGGTGTATGTTATCCTCAAATATCTCCATATGTATACACTTGAAGGCTTCAACATTTTCCTATTCTTAGTTATAATGCTTCATAATGGACCATCTCTTTAGATCAAATTGATAAAAGGCAAGATGGTTGGATTGACACACGTGTACTCCTAACCTTGATATTTTTACTTTCAAATATTTCAAATTATTTCAATGTCACATTATATACATTGATTATACACTATAACATGATATTTATTTTAGCTTAGTCACCCAAGAAAAATTCAAGTTTAGATAACAAAAATACAAGGTGTATTATACACACTTAGGTATGTATTTATTTTCCCTTAAACTAGAAATTTTATTAGATCTAAATTATGTGATATAGGATTTTAACTCAAAGGAGGAGGTTAATATAGAGTTAGTCTCAAAAATAATGAAAAATTAACTCACTAAAAATCTAACATCCTTTAGTCTTAATCATGGGGGGAGCATAATGAATAAACTAAATGAAAACTCAACAAAACATGGAAGGAAATGAGAAATATAAACATAAAAACACAAATTCCTTACCAATTCCTTGATAGATCCTAATGGTAATTTGCTTGGCTTTATTGGTTTATGCATATGAAGTCTTCATCAATGACATATGGCTAACCTCATCTCTTTTATGCACCATTATTTAATGTTTGTCTTGATTGATGGCATGATGGTTTGATTGATTCAATGGCTTGATTGATTTAGCTCAATTTTGACATTATAACACTAGGATTTTAACTTCATGAATCTATTCATGCATTATAACTATACTTTCATTGAGCTACCTAGATGAAAATATCTAGGCTTGATTTTATAGGCTTCAAAATCCCTTAGAATAGGCTAAATATGACCATGGTTAAGCTTATTAACTTTGGTCAAGTTTGGCATATTCCTAGGATATTCTTTTAGATATTTTACAAAAGTGACAACTCACAAAGGTATTGAGTGCAATCTAGGATGTTCAAAGATGCTCTTGAATTTCCTTTTTAGTAATTGATTTAATTGATTTATTATCTCATGGGTGAACTCAATTAGGATTTGAAATTGATTTAACTTGCTAATTGATTTTGATTAGGATATGCAAGTTAATTAGTTTTTTTAGGCATTTGGTTATTTTTTTGATTTTGATTAATTGTGTGTATTTGCCTTGTTTAATTGATTTAATAGGCCAAATTAATTTAATGCAAGGTTATGAAGTCAAACTAGAGACTAATAAAAAAATTTAGGTTAAATGTTTGATGATTGGTAAGAATTGGTTTAATAGTCTGACATAAAGCCATTGGTGGCCAAATTTACATGTCTAGATTTTGCCCCTACTTAGGAAGGTGTTAAAAGATGTAATAAAGTAACATATTTTCAAAGAATAAAATGTTTCTTTATGCTTAAGACTATAATGGTAATAATTAAACTATAGCTTCCCCCTTGAGGGAGTGGTTGGTAATTGGGTTGGCAAATGGTCCCTCAAAAGAAAAAAGAAAAACAAGGGGACCAAAGGATGATACGGTGATAAAATAATGATTCAACCAAAATTAGGCAAAATCACTAAGAAATACAAGTGGGATGGTGTACAATGGTTTACCCAAAGGTGGTAATAGGCATTATACACTGATAGTGGAAATGGGGTATGATAACATAATGATTTTCATGGGTAAGAGATATAATCATTGAGAATATGGATCTTCCCCAATTGAGATAGACAAAAAAGAAAGGAAAGTGGTGATAACATAGTGATCTACCCTAGTAGATGATATAATAATTGATAATGCATGTGGGATGGTGTTTAATGCTGATGCATTATACCCTAATTATAAAAAACATGATTAATGGCTGAGGATTGATAACTTGATATAGATTATAAAGATGAATTTGGTACAACCTACTAGTAGAGAGATGCTCATATAAACTAAAAAATATTGAAATTCTTTTATTACTTAAATACTCTATTTGATATATTATTGGGATTGGATTGGGATTGTTGTTGATGTCAATGTTAAGGAGATGGTTATGTTACATTGATGTTGTAGACCTCTCAAAGCTGATTTTTGATATAACATTTGATGGTAGGCCTCATGATTGAACACCATGGAGACTTGGCCAAAATATGCATAAGGATTGACTCTCGATATCTGATACTCAATGGAAAACAATTTCACTAATGATAAAAACTATGATGACAATGTAGACATTTGAATATGGATAGATTCAAGAATAATGTGTAAGGAATCACCCAATTAACACACATAGAATAAATCAAGGCCATAGTGTTGAAAGAAAATAAATAGTCATGCAAAAAAACAAACAAAAGAAATAAATAAATGAATAAAAAAAATAAAGAAATAAATAAGCATTAGTCCCTATGTTAATATAAACAACATGACAAACATTGCCCCTAAAAACTAGGCAACAGCTGAATAAACAACCAAGATGGATGAATAGAAGAAAAGGAAGGAGATAACCAAGCTATCTCCATATGTACTAGGTAAGTGTGCATTACCTACATAGTTTCATGGATATGATGATCCAACAAAACTTTAGGCCAAATGTAGTTCTCCTATGAAATGGGAAGAAAATTATGATTGATAGAACACATGATGGATGTGGTATAAGAATAGGTATGAACTTGAAAAATAGTGATAGTGTAGGATAAAAGGCCAAAAAGGATGGGAAAACTAAGGAATAATTGATTTTCTTGTGACTTAGTGAGGGTTCCAAGAATCCTGAAGGCAAAGAAGTGGTGAATATTTTTTTTTTGTTTTTTCTAAATAATTTTCAAATGTTTTATGAGTTTTGAAGCATCTCAACTCAATCAAGAATGATAAGATTCTAAAATATTCCAATCTCATAAAATAAAGAGAGCATTATAACCTGAAATTATGCTCACAAAATGGAGAGATCATGGCTGAAGGAGGACTAATCTAACTTTAATGTGAATCAAATATGACCCACATAGTCCCAAAATGGCTTTAGTTAATATTAGTTTACCTCAAAATGGAATAATCTAACTAGTGTAGCAACCAATTCAAACAAAATAGGGACAATTGGTATGATGGCATAATGTGGCACATGAATGACTAGGTGATATGTCAAGGAACAATAAACAAATGTTACCCCTATTTTGTCCATAGGTGGTTATTAATAAGATATAATTGATAGATTAATGATACCAATTTTCCCCAGTACGTGATAGAATTAGTATCAATACTGGTAAACATTGATTTGCTTGAGTAGGTGATATAATCAAGATCACATAAACAAACATGATAAGAAGGCAATATGAAACAAAGGATGCAATTGCCAAAACTTTTGTCATAGTACTCCAAAATACATCATTTATCTAACATGCTTAAAATAACTATTAAAATTGAACTGATTTTATATGCTAAAAATGAGAAACCAATGGATGACCTAAGGTCAAATGGGATAGGTTGATAGGATTCAAAACATGTTGGTCATAGAGGAATGGAGTGGTTAGATAGTTTGGTTGGAATGTTAAAATGAGAGGATGGTAGAAAAAATAATTTAATGATGATATAAAGAATAATATTGATAATATGATACAACTTTAAATAATCCTTATAGATAATACATCAGGTTACTCAAGTCTAGTACCGCTTGAGGTGAATAATATTCATCGACTCATCAAGTTTTTTACCATTTAGTGTGGTGAGCTTGTATGCTCCAACACCATAGCATATAGTGATGATGAAAAGACCCACCCAATTGGGCTTAAACTTTTATTTATGCTTCTTTTCAACCATGGTATTTTGTTGGTTCTCTTTTAGGACAAGATTACCAACTTTAAATGTTTTATCTTTTACATGTTGATTGTATTGAACTTAAAGTAATTTATAATAGGCCTATAAATTATCTACAACATCCATGCACTTATCATCAAGTAAATCTAAATTTTGTATGGGATCTACTTGATAGTCATTATCATTGAGAACATGTTTGGGAGATATGCATAATGAAGGCAACTCAACCTCAATGGGAAGTATGGCTTTAGTGCTATTAACAAGTGAGTATAGTATGGATCTTATGGGTATGCAATGATTAGTATGGTATGCCCAAATGGTATATAATATCTAAAGGTGTTAATCATGACCAACATCATTGAAAATCTTTTTGAGAATGTTGGAAATGGTTTCCTTTGATGATTTATCCTTGCCATTACCTTGAAGGTAATACGCCATTGAAAAGTATTGTGTGATCTTGTATTCAACACATGGATTTTTGACATCCATGTTCCTAAATGATCCTCCATTATTAGATATAATGTGGGAAGGGATAAAATAGTGATAGACAATATGGTTAAAGATGAATTTCAAAATTTACTTTCCAATCACGTAAGTGATGGGTATAGCTTTGACCCACTTAGTGAAATATTCAGTGGTGATGAAATGTTTTTTATAATTGTCTAATGAGGTGTGTTTTATCTTACTAATGAGGTTTAGGATCCATGTAATGAATGTCCATGGTAGAAGAATTAGTTTTAAGGTCTTGACAAGTGCATGAATCAAATTATCATTCTATTGACACTTATACATCTCTTGACATATGTAGCTACATCTACATCCATTTTTGGCCAATGGTAACCAGTAAATAATAGATTTTTAGATAGTAATGCATCACTGGTATGGGCTCCACATAATCCTTCATGAACTTCCCACAACACTAGTATAGATTTTGGTAAAGGTAAATAATAAAGTAGAGTCCTATTAAAACTATGGTGATATAGGGTTGATCTAATTAGGGTATAACATTGGGAATTATGGATGAAATCTTTGGTTTGTTTTTGGGATAAGTATAGTGGGAGGATTTGCTCATGTAAATAAGCATATAGGTCTAATTACCAATTATATATGGGACCAATAATATCATATAATAATGTAATAGTTGAAGGTTCATGAGTTGATGATGTTAGATTTTCTACAATAAACTATTACTGGTTAGCTATGTCTAAATGATGAATCAATGATCCAATGGTAGCCATGGAATTTTCTATTCTATTTTTTTCTCTTGGTATATGCTCAAATTGAATTTCAATAGTTTATTTCTTGAGAGTGTTGACTATTTCCTTGTATGAAAGTAGCTTGTCATCTTTAGTTTGGAAGTGGTCTATAATTTGACTTATGATTAACTTAGAGTCACCATAAACTATTATATGATATATGTTCTATTGTAGTACCTATTGGAGCCCTACAATGAATGCTTCATATTTGATCATGTTATTGGTATAAGGAAAACTGATTTTGAATGACCTAAGGATTATATCCACCTAAGTCATTATGTATAAAAGGCCTCCCCCTAATCTATGTGCAGTGAATGATCCATCAAAATATATATTCTAGGGTTGCTCTTTAATATGTGTCTTAATGATGGTCATGATGGATGCATCAGGAAATTATAATGTTAATGGCTCTATGTCTTTCAGAGGTGCTTCAACAAGATAATCTATGATAACTTACCCCTTGATTACTTTCTAGTTTACATACTCTATCTCAAACTCAATGAGTAGCATGATCCATTTGGCCATATGGCCTTACAAAACTATTTTTGATAGTATATACTTAATTGGATCTACTTTAGAAATAACCATGGTCTTATGTTTCAGCATGTAATATCACAATTTTTGAGTTTTGAAGACCATAACAAGACAAGATTTTTTGATGGGTGTATAGTTATGCTCATACATAACTATTATATGGCTTAGATAGTACACTGCATGGTCTTTTTCCTTGTCATCATGTTGAGCTAGAAGTGACCCCAAATCATTATCAGTAGCTAAAAGAAATAAAAAGAATGGTTTCTCAGGTGTCAGAGGTAATAGAACTGGGGAATTCATGACATAGTTCTTTAGCTACTAAAAATCCTTTTGATAGTCATTATCCTAATGAAATGTGACACATTTTTTAGTAAGTGTGTAAATAGATGGCACTTTTTTTCCAATTGAGATATGAATCATTAAATGGACTGGATCTTTCCCTACAAACTATGGAGCTACTTCAGATTAGTTAGTGGTATCAACTCTATTATGGCTATTAATTTAGCTAGATCAACTTTAATGCCCCTATGAGACACAATGAAGCCCAATAATTTTCATGATGTAACTCTGAACACACACTTTTTGAGGTTGAGCCTAAATTTGTATTCTCATAGTCACTCAAATATCCTCCTTAATACTACTAGATGGTCAACACTAGTTTTGGATTTGCCTAGTATGTCATTAATTGAGTCTTTGATAGTGTCATCCATTAGACCATGAAGTTTGACTATCATAGTTCTTTGATAAATGGCCCCTAGGTTCTTAAGGCCAAATGACATAATGTAATAATAGAATTCTCCCCATAGAGTGGTGAACATTATTTTATGCTCATCTTCTAGTGCTATTTTAAATTGATTATAATTTGAGAATCCATCCATTAGTGAAAGCATCTCATAACCTGTTAGAGAGTTGATTATCATGTCAATGCTAGGTAGTGAAAAGTCATCCTTAGGCTATGATTTCTTAATGTCATAGAAATAGGTATAGATTTTTATTCCCTCTAGTTTATTGCTAATAGGTAATTAATTGGAAATCCACTCAAATTATTCAATTGGTCTAGTACATCCTACATCTAAGAGTTTCTCCAAATCTTTCTTCAATAATACAATACTGTGAGGATGCATCTTGTGAATCTTTTATTTTACTAGTTTGCCATCAGGATTGACCACAAGGTGGTGAAAAACTAAGGTAGGGTCCAAACCTAGCATGTCAAAATATTCCCATGCAAATATATATAAAAATTCCCTCAAAAATATTGTAAGGACTTCACACTCCTTCTTAGTAAGGGATGACCCCAACTTGATCCACTTTGGGTCATCTGAGGACCTAAGTTAACCTCTATTGTATCTTTAGCTAGAATATTTGAAACATCATCAAGGATAATTGGTAATGATTTGAATTGATTGGCAATAATAGAATCCTTTGTTAGGACTAGTTCTTTAACAAGTTCTCCAAGACAAGACAAATTAGAATCTCCTAATGGGGGATCAGGACATGTGACAAACATAGTTATAAATTATTGTATGACCTGATGAAAGGCTTGCTTATTTTTAAGATTAAATTCAAACCTTGTTATTATCATCCTCTTGAATGATTTGATCAAAATCCTATTTCTCTTCAGGGCTGAGCTCAGATCCATAGTGAACCCCATCATTGTTAGTTTCTTGCATGATTTGCTAAAAAAATTGATGCTCTTCAATACTAAATTTAGATTCATAGACAAGATCATAATTGGTGGTCTCTTGGTCTATACATGAAGAAGGTTAAACACCCCCATCTAGTGGCACCTAAAACATGTTTTCATAATAAACTAGCCTTTATCTTTACTATTTCTCTGGTCAAAAAGTCCCTCTAAGATTTTTTCACTTGGAGACCTCAATGTTTTATTTATTTTATTTTTTTTAAGTGTGTTAAGCCTTTCTCTAAACTAGGCTTTAGGATCTATTTTGATTGAGAATCCTAATTTATGATCTCCTAATGAAACACTGTCTCTAAGGCATATTGATTGAGAATCCTAATTTATGATCTCCTAATGAAACATTGTCTCTAAGGCCTAGAAAATCATAGAATGATTCATCATTTTAAAACTCATCAATTGGTATGTGTGCCTCTTTTTGGTCCCAATGTATTAGTTGGGGATAATATAATGGTAAGGGATTGTTAAAAATGATTAGGTAAAGGGTACAAATGGTGTGATTATCAAATAGGTTAGTCTGAGCTAATTTATCAAATAAACTATGATCAGACTCTACTTCACTAACAACATCCTCATCACTAGCAAATGGTAATGGAACATGAGTAAGGTATATGGATTCACCCCGAAGCAATTTAAATCCAAGTTGATAGGATCCTTTTTACTTGGTCATAAAAATAGGTTCCAACATTCCCTGTAGATTTGGACTGAGGCCCCTTCCTTCATAATCTTGATTTTCCATGATGTGATTGGGAATGGGATACTTAGGGTTATTTTAATAATTGGCCAAATTATCATTATAAAATCATGACCCATATCCTTCAAGAGGGTTTTGTTATAGACTAGAGGATGGTATGAAAATGGCTAGTAATAGATTATAGATGTGTCCTTTACCCTTTTTTAACTTGTTCATGTGTGGCAAGTGTTAGGTCTTCTAAAGGCTTTTGAGTCCTAAGGAAACTTTATGATATGAAAAGTATCATGAGTGAAGTACTCTCTTAGGCCATTAGTCAAGATGTTAAAATGATTATATAGTTTAAGAGTTGGCATGTGATGGAGAGAATCAAGGATGTTAGGATCAATGCATTTGTCATTTGGAAATTCAAGGAGTATTGCCTTCCCCTTATCCTACTTATTAGATGGATTCATGCCAAAATGGTAGTTATAACTTTGGAACTTAGCTTCTAGATGTTTACAGTGCTCATATGAATACAAATCTCTTGGAATGTTAACCTCCATTCCTAAATGGGAGAACTTGATACATTGGTGTAATTTCGATGGGATTACATGAATCTCATGTAAATAAGGCTTGCCTAGAAGAATATTGTATGATAAATCAAGATCCAACACATGGAAAAGGGTATCATGAGTCAAGGGCCCAGTGATAAATGGCAAGCTAATGGTGCCCTATGATTTGTGCTCTTAATTGTTGTATGCTTTGATGGTGATCATTTATTCTTAGAGATCTATCATTGTGTACCCAAGAAGTTTGATGAGCTTGAGAGACACTATGTTTAGACCTGATCCATTGTCTATAAGGACACATTTAACTTTGTAACACATTATATATACTTCATTGTATAATGGATTATTATTTACTGGGATAAGTGTTGACATATCACTTTGGTTGAATGGGACTTATTGGGTTGGAGCTAGGTGTCCAACCAAAACTTGAAATTGGTTAGGGGATATGCCATCTAGAATAGTGGATTGGTTAGGGTATTCATTCAAGATTTTATTGTGGATGGTTAATGTGCACAATAAATCTAAAATAGAGATTTTTTTTATCATCTTTTTCAATTGTTATACTATATCAAATGTCTTTTATTGAAGAATGTTAAATGGCTTATTCCAAGGCCAAATAGTGGTTTTGATGATGGGTGAAGTGGAAGGTAGTTATGGATTAGTATGGTAATTTTAGACCACTGAGTTATGATTACAAAATCAATATTATATACAAGATTATTGTTACTAACCAATGATGCTGGAGGGGGGCTAGATAAGATAAGTCTCGATCATTAATGCACTTGAGTGTGGTCATAGGTGAATGATGAGTTATTCATATGAGGTCCTAATGTGGGAATCCCTACTTGTTGGTTCACCTATGTATAGTCCTAGGTCAAATAAGGATTACTAGAATGATTGTATTGGTTTGGTATAACTAGCAATGGTCTTCTCTAGTTGAAATTTGGTCTAGGATTAATGGAAATGGTATTAATGCTACCTCCTAAGATATGACCTACAACTAATTTATATTATATGGAATGGCATGGTAGGTTTTTTAGTTGTGGCCACTATTCTAGCCTTGGTTATATCCACTATTTTATATTTGTTAGTTCTATTATTAGTTTTGTTGATTCTACCATTTTTGTTATTGTTGTTGCACAGGCTGATTATTATGTGTCGAGGAAATGGGTTCTGATAGATGCCAAGGTTTTGATTAGATGTGGAAGATCCATTATCCAATGTGATTTCACTATCATCTAACATATTTTGAATTACATGTTTTATTTACACACAACATAAAAAATTATCGACTTTAACCCTAATAAACTTACATAATTATTTTGGCGTGTACCAATCTAGTATGTTTATACCCTCATGATATTACTCTTTTTGAATAAGGTATTTGATTAGGTTATTTTTTGTGAGATTTCAAAAGATTAATTCTATGGGTTCTCCAGTTTTTTTAAAATCATGATGAGTAGGTGGGTTTCTCCTTAGAGGAGATGGGTTTTACAAAGTCAAATGTTGTTACAATTGTTGTAATTACTATGTTAGCCTAGGTTGTACTTATTGTGCATGTTATGGCTATTGAAGAGGTTGTTAGGTAGGAGTAAGATGGAAAGGTGAAAATAGCTAAGTAGATGGTGTTTTTACCATTTTGACACGACATGACTCTATTACTCCATTCTCAACAACATTTTTATTACAGTTAAATTATTTTGGCCTATCATTGTTATTGACATGTGTTAGTTGCAATGCATTTGGATTAGATGTTGATGTTGATTATTGGTTTAATTTTAGTTTTGGACATTATTCTAATTGTTTGAGTTTAGTTTTATGACCCATTTATTAATAATGTCTATTTTGATCACTAAACCTTTATTAATGATATCTTTGAATGTATACACATATTGCAACTCTAGATAGTAGGATATTTCACTATTTAGATTTTTGGTAAGCATAACTACTAGTTACTTAATTGGTAGACTGTGGGTGAATTAACTTGCAAGGGATCTCCATCACTATAGATAACTTGTGAAGCTTTCACCTAGTTTTTGCTTTGCTTGTATTAAGTCAACCAATGAAATCTCATGCTTGAGATTGTATGAGAAGTGTTGCAAAAAATTATCTGCTAGATCATCAAAGTTAAAAACTAATTTCTTTAGTATTTTTAGAAACCATTCTAAGGCCTATCTAGTTAGACTCCTTAGAAAGAAAGATAGATAAATGTCACTATATATTACTGGCTAACATATGACAAAGATCTTCATCAGATGTTCTTTGGGATCACATTTTCCCTTATATTTGTCAAACTTAGGTGGCTCATATCCTAGAATGAATGGAATATGTTATTACTCCATGTTAAATAGATATGAACACACATCATCCAATTTGAACTTATAAACCTATTTCCTAGCTTGGATGGTGGAAATTGCATCCTTCATTTATTGTAATTATTGCTCAAGGAAACTTGTTGGAATAATTACCTAGGTTAATGGTTGAGTATTCATAAGTGGATGACTTGGAGAAGGATATGATGGAGGGATTTTCTAGTGTAGGTTGGATTGGCTAGGGAATGGTCTAGGAATGTGCATGTGTAGATTAGGGTGTAATTATTGAAATTATACCTATGATAGTGTGAAATTTTGGTTGGGGTTGTATATATATGATTAACTTTATGGATATTGAGGTTGGGATGGAGGGATATAATTGTATGTTGCCTATTATGGTTGAATATGGACTTGTTGTCAACTATTCAAACCTTGTTGTTGAGTGGGAACTTGTGAGCCAAGACCCTATCTTTAAACCTATGGCACATTCTAGACAAAAGGTAATTATTGTCTAAAAGGTACTTAAGGAACATTAAAACCTTTTTGTTGTGAAAATACTTATTGTGAAGTGGATACATGTTGGATATTTAGTACTTGACACTAACTAATATTAATATGTTATTGATTAGACATCATTTGATTTTGGATTGGTATATTGGCCAATGAGGGAGGAGGTATGTTCAGTGCTACATGGTGAGGTGGAACATTAGTTTCCCATTATTGAGGTGGAAATGTGTTCATCCTCTATTGCATTATGATACTTGATTGTGCATACTATTGTGGAATACTAGTCATCACATTTTGGGGATGAGTAGGATTCAACACATTTTGTTGTAGTCTGGCACTATTTGTTGGCTAGATATTTTATCCTATTAGTTGTGTGCTTGAAAAAGTGGTTGGTTGAGAATTAGAAGTAGTTGGTTGAATTTGGGATGTAGAAGCTCCTACTCCCTAATTTTGAAAACCACTAATGGTGCTAGCTAAAGGCATATTTTGTTTTTGATTAATTATCTGTGTGCCAGCACCACTTTGGTTTATATTGGATGTAACTTTTGTGTTATCCCCTATGTTTTGATTAGTATCCTATGTAGAAGATGAAGATATTTCCTCTCTAATTGGTGTATTGAACGTGGTTTCTACTAAAGTTTTTTGCGTAAATGAGTCTAAACCTTGATTGTCTTGACCTGTCAACTCTGTTAAAAATTATATTAGAGGAGATATATTAATAAGAAGTGCACTTGACAAGATCATATTATAAATTTATGTGATAAATTGAGATATGTTTAGTATTATTGATGCATTTGATCTAAGTGGTCATCCATGGGACCTCTTTGAGGGATAAGCACACATGGGTTTTGATAAGGTATTGGTATAATAGCATTATGATTGATAGAAGATAATTTCTTGTGAGTCTGATTGCAAAACATGTTAGAAAACCCTCTATTTATATTTTGTAAGTTTCATACCCTATCTCTATAGTTCTATTAGGATCATACATTGATGGTTCTATGATGTGATAAGGTTTTTGTTGAGTACTTTCTATAATCGATGGTATGCTAGATAAGTATTGGGCCATTATTTCTTAATCTTGATTTATGTATGGAAGTGTACTAGTAAAATAGCTGTCCAAATGATCTTGAGTTTGTCCCCCTGGTTGAATTTTTTAGGGTGGATAAGAATCTATTTCCCAAATGACATTATCTTCAGTAAGGTTTTCCACAAAGTCTCCTTGTGTGAAAGTATTTCCATATCCTAAATTATACATAGCTCCACTACATGTATAGTGAGCCATGTTCAAATTAAATGACAAATATTTCTCAATAAGAGAAGGGATTAGGGTTCTATAAACTCTATAAAAATTATGCCTTTTAAAAAATTGAGGGTTCAAACATGATCTAGCTTAGTCAAAGGTGGAGCTAAATCTCCAAAAATTATATGGAAAGACTTCATAAAAATAGTGTAGTATCAAATGACAAATGCTAAGTGTTTGATACATGCAAAGGTCACATAAAATGACCTAACAATTAGACTACCAAACTCTAATGTCAAAACATGTTCTAAGTACATATAAGCTATTAAAGGGAAAAGTTTTTAGGTCTTTTGTCTAAATGCAAAGTTAAAAGCTAGGATCAAATAGGATATATGAGGACTAATGGATAAATGATAGCAAAAGATTTACTTAAAAAGGATGATTGATTAATTTAATAAAATTTGAACAATTTAACGTAGACAAGGTACATGACTTTAGGCATAAAACATGATCTGATTGGTATAAGATGCTAAACAAGAGATATTTGAAGATAAACTTATTTTAACAAATAAAATCACAAAATAATATAATTTTATGAATTTGAGTGAGGAATTAATGCAAGTTACATAATCCAAAAGAGGAAGATATGGGTATCAACCCCATGAATTGACATCTAAACCAAAATCAACCAATATTTGAATTTAAACTTGTAATAATTAATCAAGGACTCAAATAAGGATAAACTATGAATTTGATGACAAAGAGATAGAAAGATTCAAACAACATGACCACATTAATTTGAGATTCAATAAAGCTCAAGTGATTGGCTGCAAACAAATGATAATGGAGATGTAAGATAAAACAAGACAATTCTTTTTAAATAAAATTAGATAGCGTAATGACATTATCACACTCAAAATATGATGTGATAAATGATTTATGTTTCAAGACTTTAAAGACACAAGATTTTGAAATGATTTGGGTAGCATAACGGTGCCCTCCTCAATAAAGTTCTACTTGTAATGTTTTGACATAAAAAGGGAATGTTTTATAGGTTAAATCTAAGTCTCATATGGATGGTGTAACACATCTTCAAATAGTGGAGTTATGTGGACTCATGACTCATCAAATGACATTTTTTGAACAATACAAGTTTTATTCTAACACACCAAGCAAAAATGACCAAAATACACTAAGTATAATCATCCAAATCCTAGAAAGGGTATGGAAATGTGGGGTTTAATAAAACTAATTATGTTTTAATCATTCTAAATTGATCCCATATTATACCAATGTTCACATCAATAGATAAGAGAAATAACACATCATTTAGGTTTACATCATATAGCTTGTTGTAAAAAGGTCTTACCCTTTTTAAAACCACTACATCCATCACTTTTTTAGTGTAGTGTGATGTCCAACATACTCAAATATCCTAGACTTGGCCTCTACTAATGGAGATGTTTTAAATTCTCAAACCATCATCCTAATGAGGGGATCCTAATTTATATACCACCTCAGGGAGTGAGGTTAAAGATGATGTTGAGAGATGAAACCTCAAGTTAAATTTTTCCTAAATAACTCATTGGAAGTAATGAATTCACCCTCACAAGATAAGATGCATGAAATAAATGACACAATATAAGGATTTTATGGTCACCTCAAGAGCACCGAATACTATTACAAGATTTTAGGGAGGGATTTAAATGACATTCTTTATATGCCTTAGAATAGGCTCAAAGTGATATGAGATGAACACTTTTGATCCCAAAATTTTCCTAAAGGGGATGGATTGGATAGCATACACTCATGTCTCTTTTTGCTAAAATACACAATCAACAAGAAAGTTTACAAATGATTGAAGTGAAGTTAATTTCATTACACAAAATTAAAAGTGTTTTATCAGGTTCTTTACTATCCCCTTTGCTTTAAGAGGTTCAAATTGAAATAATGTCAAGCCACCCAAAAATAAGTTGACACTTTTTATCCCAAAAGTTTCCTAAAGAGGATGGATGGGAGATCATACATGCACAGCTCCCTATTTAGTAAAACAAGTTTATAATAAACAAATAATGAAAATAACTTAGAATTTTTTTGAAGTGTATTCAATTTTATATCACTAAATGAATGTGTGGTGGTGTTATTTTAGCCTCTTGGCTTTAAGTTGTGAACTTTGAAAGAAAAATCAAAACATTTAACACAAACATGCAAAACTTTCTTTTTAAACCAAAAGTGAAATGCCTAAATCATTTTCAAACATCCCAAAATAAGTGTGAAATAAATAATTAAGGTTTTTTTTAGTATTTTTCAAATGGGCCCTACAATAAAAAGGTTAGCACTTTGTTTAGCCTTGAAACTTATTTATCAAATGAGATGAGTAACTTTGACAAGGAAAATTTATTGACCTGAAGCTAAAAACACAAAAGATAAACATGTTAGGTTAGGCAATGGTTAGAAAAAATATCAATAAAAAACCTAAAAAATATCAAAAAAAAAAATTAACCTATGAAACATGCAAATAACAAGTTATAAGGTTAGAATAGATAAAATCGAACACATAAATAATAAAAACCCACAATTAGTATTTTTATAATAACTTTTAAACTATACATCAATTTGTCATGATTTTTTTTCAAATTATCCAAAAATATAGGGTACAACACTTTCAAAAAAATTTGGTCAAAAATTTGAATAACAAAAAATTCATTAGCTCTTCACTAACCATTTTTACTAGAAAATAATAAACAAAAAATGAGAGTCACTAAAAGAGTCAACTTCTATACTACACATTAGATTTAAATGAAATTTTTAGAGAATTAGGATAAAAAATTTAAGAAAAATTTATCAAAATTTTATAAAAAAAAATAAACGGATTAAAAATAAGAGCTATTTTAACAACCATTTTTGTTCAAAGATGTGGGGTGTGCAATCATGTCCCACTAGGCATGTCATTTGTAATCTAGGATTTTAACTCAATGGAGGAGGTTAGTATAGAGTTAGTCTCAAAAATAATGAAAAATAAACTCAATAACAATATAATATCCTTTAGGATTGATATTGAGGGGGGAATAATGAATAAACCAAATGAGAACTCAACAAAACATGGAAGGAAATGAGAAATATAAACATAAAAACACAAATTCCTTACCAAATCCTTGATAGCTCCAAATGGTAATTCAATTGTCTTGCTTGGTTTATTCATACAAAGTCTTCATCAATGATATATGGATAAAATCATATCCTCTATGACCATTTTTTAATTCTTATCTTGATTGATGGCTTGACATCTTGATGGTTTTGGCTCAATTTTGGCATTATAACACTAGGATTTTAGCTTCATGAATCTAGTTCTACATTATAACTTTAATTTGATTGAGCTCCCTAAATGAAGAGATCTAGGATTGATTTATAGACTTTAAAATATTTTTTAATGGGTTAAATTTTACCATGGTTGAGTTTATTAATTTTGGTTAAGTTTGGCATATTCTTAGGATATTCTTTTGTATATTTTCTAAAAGTGATGATTCACAAAGATAATGAGTGTGTTCTAGGATGTTCTAAGATTCTAGTGATTTTACTTCTAGTAATTGATTTATTAGCTCATGGTTAAACTCAATTAGGATTTAAAATTTATTTAACTTACTAATTAATTTTGATTAGGGTGTGTAAGTTAACTAATTATTTTTAGGCAGTTGGTCATTTGTTTGATTTTGATTAATTCAATGTGTGTATTTGCAAGTTTAATTAATTTAATAGGTCAAATTGAGTTAATTCAAGGTTATGAAGCCAAATTTGAGACTAATATAAATTCTTAGGTTAAATTTTTGATGATTGGTAAGAACTGGTCTAATATTCTAATGCAAAGCCATTAGTGGCCAAATTTATATGTCTATAAATTATATATGATTTCAATTTTATACACTTAAAAAATACCTATCATGGTTGTACCCTTCATCTCTAATAACTTTCTATTTATAAAAGGCTCATTCACACTATATATTTATTCAAAATTTATTATCTCTTAGTTAGACCACTATTATTTTTATGACCAGGCCTTCTATATTATGAAAAAATATATAAACCTAATTATTATCTTTTACTACTAGTTTTGGACCTATACGTATTTTATAACTTCCTCAACACTTGCATCCCAAAAAGGCACCTTTGTCAATGCAATTATCCAAATTTCCTACAAAGTGTTCAGTGTCCTAAAATCATCTAATTTAAAAATGAAATGTATCCTAAATGTTATCCTATGTGATTTAGAGTGAGATATGTTCAAAAGGGATTGGCATATATAAAATATCAACCCTCATTCATTAGCTATAAATAACCCATAAAATTCATACCTCTCACATATAAAGCAAAAAAAAGAAATATAAATATAGCATTAAAGTGAGAAAATATACCCTATTCATTCCTTTGGTGATATCATTCATATGAGGAGTCTACCTATGGTATAAATTACTTAAGGAAAAAACCATGAACCATATTTTTTAAGTTAAAATATAGGTCATTATATGTACTTTATTATCACATATTTTACCTTTGTCCACACATAAGATAATACTTAGGGTAGACATACATAATAATGAGGACATATTCATAGTATTATTTATGTAGGCAATGCCCATTGATAGAGGGGCCCTTGCGGTAGATTGGAACAATGAGACCAATAACAAATTTTCCCCATAGTCATTCCAAGGGTGAAGAAGATAGGATTTCATAAATTTAAAAAGAGTGATAGCCTATGTGTATAATCTGTATATATCAAAAGAAAGGTGATAGAAAACCTAGAAGGTTCTACTTTGTCACATCTATATCCAATAAATATTTCATATAGGACACCTACATCTAGATCAAACACCTACATTGATGCAACTATCCATATTTAACATAAGATATGAGGCCACAAAATAAAAAATTATAGGATGCCACAAATATTCTAGGATCCTAATATAATCCACTTCTATCCTATTTTAGACTAGACCTTCATGCACATAGTAAAATAGGTAAGGACTATTGTTTCTAATTTATTACAATACCAATCAATAGATGTACTTTCTATTTTTATCATATCTTAGTATTTAAATTTATAATATTGTTTATCTAAGTTTATAAATTAATTTTCCTCTTATAGATATGTTTATCACCCTTGTGCTTAATCATTTATGTATTCTTAATCTTATTTATCCATGTACCATCAATTTAAGGTTAAATAAGATAGTCAAATTTGGTGATGAATTCTTCATAAATTTTTCTACACACTTTGAATCTACTTAATTTGGACACTTAAATTGGTCCTATTTCACCACCTCACTCTATCCTAAGTACCTATACATGCCCATCAATTATTAAGTTTTTTAAAACTAAAAAATATTTTTAATCACTTAAAATATCTCTAAGCATTTGTATGGATATTTAAAAGTATTAAAAATAACATTAACTTCCCATGTCAAAATCAACCCACTCGGATTAGTAATGATATTCAATCCTATCCTTATGAATCAGTCTTTCCCCTCTCCTTAAAAGCATATATTTTTTAAATTTAAAACCTCCTTGTTAGGTCGGTATATCATTTTTAGGATAGTTATTGTGAGATTTCACCAATTTTAATTGTTATAAATTCAATCTAGGTCACTTATTCTAATCACTTCACAATTCCACTATCAAATCACCTTATACTATTACCCACTAAGAAAATCTTCCTTATTATTTTTTAATATTATTATAATAATTTAAATTAGCCTTTAGCTAAGTAAAAATATTATTAAAATTGAGTTAAGAAAATAATTATCAAGTATTCATACCATATTTAATTGTATACATGTAGAAAAAGGATAAATATTTCACTAAGCACTCTAGGTGAGATAACTACATATTCATGGTCTTAGATGACCTAAAATTATATTTTTTCTCTCTATATACAAGGATTCAAGAAATTTCAATAAAATATATCCTGAAATACATGGATGACCAAGTAAGGGACAAATTATTTCCATAGATCTACTAGAGGGTAACCTATAATGCAAATGTCAAGAGGAAAAGGTTTCAAAGCCTAAACTTATGAAATAAGGATTTATCTCTCACTATAATTGAACAAATTTAAATGGTTGCCAACAGTATATAATAAAGTATATAATGGGTTATAAAAGGGGTAAGTTATATTTATTAACTAAATGAAGGTCTCTTTAACCTAAAGTGATTTATAGTAAGTCTAAGCAATCATATGGCTACACCAACTTATTTGGGATAGATAAATATCAAACAAGGATACACATACATTAATCCAAAAATAAATAAGAAATATTTAATATTATAAGTAAATAAAATAAAGAGTATATGGATGGAAATAGCTATAGTTGGGTGGAATCATCAATGCTTCAATATCCCCCTTGGCTCAATTAGAGATTTGTAAGATAATCTTGTAGGTTGAAGACCTCTAATGGTTGGATAAAGATATCAATATGTTTGACTAGGAAATCCCAATGTCATATCATTCATATTATATCATATCATATCATTCATTCTCTCTACTTTCACTTAGATTTTTTCTTAAGTACCATTTGGGAGAGTTAGTGGATTATAACCTTGTCTTTAGGAGAATTTTGTTGTGGTTTATCATTTATTATGGTGTCATTATATATATATATATATATATATATATATATATATATACATATATACATATATATACATATATATATATACATATGTATATATACATGTATATATATATATACATGTATATATATATATGTATATATATATATATATATATGTATATATATATATATGTATATATATATGTATATATATATATGTATATATATATATATGTATATATATATATGTATATATATATACACATATACATATATATACATATACATATATATATATATATACATATATATATATATATACATATATATATATATATACATATATACATATATATATACATATATACATATATATATATATATATACATATATACATATATATATAGATATGTATATATAAATATATATATATGTATATATATATATATATGTATATCTATATATGTATATGTATATATATATGTATATATGTATATATATATGTATATATATATACATATATATATATATACATACATATATATATATATATATATATACATATATATATGTATATATATATGTGTGTATGTATATATATATGTATATATATGTATATATATATATATATATATATATATATATATAATGACACCAAAATAAATGATAAACCACATCAAAATTCTCCTAAAGACAAGGTTATAATCCACTAACTCTCCCAAATGGTACTTAAGAAAAAATCTAAGTGAAAGTAGAGAGAATGAATGACATGATATGATATAATATGAATGATATGACCCCTATATATTGTTAAAATATCCAAAATACACCCTAAGATCTAAGTCTATGATATCATATTGGCTGATATAGTTGGAATATTTTGGCTGACACATGATGGTATCAACCAAGATGATGTAGTACAAATTTTAGAAAACACAATCAAAACCATATCGAGATATTCGATAGAATATAGGAATGGTGAAGTCTTAAAATATATGGAATTGAATAAGCTAATACTTTATGATATATATAAGCTATAAAATTTTGGATAGGGACTAGATGAAAGAGATAGATGACTAGACACATATATGAGGTTAGACTTATAGTAGTGTGGAGTAATCTTGATAGAATAGAAAAATATCTCATAAATCACTAAGAGCCTTCCCCAACCTATTATTGGTTAAGACTTTAAGGTATTCATTGAGTGATATTGATACATCAACAAAACATTAAAATATAAATCATTAGTCAATTCTAAAATGAAATATATTGTGTGCATACTTATGCCCCATGTGAAGCATGTCACAATAGTGTAACGTGAGATGGTGCTTTGGGAAATAAACATATCAACACTAAAAGAGAATGAATTAAAAATTATTAAATTAAATTAAATTAAATTAAAATACATATATTCACTTAATTTTTATATTTTATAAAATGTTATCGATGGATTAGAGTCCATAAAGTCTTCTTTGAAGTCTACTATCTCAACCTCAAACTCTCACAATTAGGAACTATATTGACTTGAGATGGAAATAATAATAGTTAATATATAAATTAACCACTTTTAATGGAGATATTTGAACTCAAACACTTGTTTTTTAGATTAAAAAATTGATGGAAAAGTTACAACACTTGATTTCATAACTTATACCACTCAACAAGACTATCTTTATCTAGGTTTTTTCTAGGATCATATTCTATTTCAAGGATATAAGTTTAATTTTATAATTAATAAGGTTTCCTAGGGTTACTAATATCATATAAAAAATGAATCAAACTCTTAAACAAGTTAGAAACACTTTTTAGCTTTAAACTTCATTTTTAGCCTTGTGTTTTGGCCTATACACAACTTTGTTCTAACACAGTCACTTATAATTATTATTATAATGTTATTTACAACATTAAACCAATTTTATATTATTAAATAATCCATGTATCATTTATGTGCAACTATCAGGTGATTTGGGTGAATGTATTGGGAGAAAAAAGAGTTTTTGGATGTCATAAACCCTATTTTAAGCCTAATTAAAGTATGTCAATAATTAGTCCTTTGTATCTTATTTGAAACAATATTAAAACTCATAAAAATTCCTACATACTAATAATAAAACTTTATATCATATTTGGATAAATTTTCAAAGGATTTGAATTAATATTTAAGGATTTATTCAAGTTTTTAGTGCTCAAAATTTGTATTTTCTTGTATTCTACAGGTTTGGTGGACATAGTCATCTATTTTAGACATTTTAAGAAATTAAATAAAAATAATAATATATATTAGGTATAGGATGAACTCATGAGAAAATTTTGGATCATGTTTTTGGACAGTTGCAATTTTATACCCCCTTTGTGTCTGAAATCCTGTTATAGGGTTTAAAAATAAGATTATGACTCAAGAGGAGAAAAAATGGGCAAAATGATAAAATTGCATTTTTTAAAGACTTAAAATTATTATAATAAATCATATACTAGTGTTTTTTATCTCTATAATTATTATATTTATCTTATTCATTAAAAATTATGTAACTTCACCCTTTTTCAGAATGTAATTACACCAAATTATGTGTTTTTTAACACAATCATACAAATGAAAAGTTTCACAGAAGAGGACTTTAAAGATGAACTCAGAAACCCATGAATATGCCTCAAAATAAAATAATAACATATATAAATATCAAAAAACACTTTATTTTATTGTATTTTAATATTCTCCAAAATACACCATCACAAACTTGCAATCCTTCAAATACAACCACCACAACAACCTCTACACAAATCTTCATCCACTTTATCTACTTGTTCCTTGCACCTTTATTACAACCTTGGTTTGTTTATTCATTATTTTTGAATTAGGTTATTTAAAATTAGTTAATAAATAAATTTAATTATATAACATAACCTTAGCTTAATTAATCCTTCATAAAAAAACCTTGATCCACAACTTAATTTTTGGACATAAAAAATATTTACAATATGCCTCCATAATCTAAAATTTCAAATATAGATTGGTTTGGAGGGAAAACTATAAATAACCCTAATTGAGTTATAAAAGACAAATTAAGCATAAAAAAATATTATTATTGATGAAAAATACATATAAGACATTAATACCTATAAAAAACACAATTGAATACATTACATCAAATTTATAATGATTGTGTTGATGTTCTTGCATAAAACTCCCTGACTTGAAAAATTAATGATCTCCTACTCATGGGACTTCATAATTGATATTTTATATTTCTATTGTTTATTTTAATTATTATGATATATATTCTTATTTAAAACATTATTTTATTCTCTTTTATTCTAAGATTATATCCCATTGTCTCTTTTGTATAGCTAACGACTGGTATAGACTTACATTGCCTTCAAGTAGGCATCTACCCAACTAGAATTGTAAATCATGTTTGATAAAAATTATCTCTTTACTCATATCTATACCTTTATTTTATATACATGTACATGGAATAAACACATTGATTAAAATAACCTCTTCTGTATTCGTTTGAGGTATGTCATTCTATTTCTTTGCATGGCTAGTTGTATCTTCATGACTTATGTGATGAACTTCAAAAGGTCCATTCTTATCCTCCACTTGGCTGATGCTTTCCTAATTATTCCTTTGTTTCAAATTATTATTACCTTATTCAATGTCTATGATAATACCCTCTTTTATTTTGTCTTCACTCAAAACTATTATTCTCTCAAGAACATGCTCAAGCAATTTTGCATCCAACTCTCTTTTCCCCTATTTTGACATTTGGTTCCTTGGTCCATTTTTAATCATAGGTGTATTTTACCTTCTCTAAAATAATTTTTAAATAGTATTATTTCTCAAATTTGAGTTATTATTACTAAATTTGGTCCTTTCTTGTTCGTCTTTCATGTTTCTAAACTATACAAATTTGTATGGTTACTAAATGGTCTCTTTGACTTTAGTATTATACCAATAAAGATTCCATATATTTCTCCTAGTTTCTTGATCCATTATTACCTCTAAAATCTAATCATTTATGGATTTAAGGACCATTTTATTAGTTCTAACTCCTTCATATTTGACTGATATTTTCTTAACGCCTTTTTTTACCTTTATCTTCTTATCACTTGTTATCATTATATACCCTTGCTCCTTTATGAGTTCCTTCTCTCTCTTTATATTTTATTGGATTTATAAGTGAATTTTTACTTATTATACTTGTAATTATTTATAAAAAAATCAGTTATACCACATATTTGGCTTCTCTTATTTATTTTTCTTACCTTTACATGTTTAATACTAAGATTATTGTTGCATATATTGAATGTTTCTTTAAATTATCTTTGTTCAATCCTTAATGGATCATAAAATACCTAATATAATATAAAATTACATTCATGTAGCACTCTTATAATGGTATAATTTAATTGATAAGGTGTTAATAACTTTCTTCCTCCATTACACTACTCTTTATGAATTCTTAATAACTAGACATGCAATTCTCTTTTCCTAATACACAATATTACTTCAAGAATTTCTTACTTTATTAGATTTATAGTATTTTCATAAAATTTGTATTTTACCTTATCTAAGACTCTTTTCACCTCATATACTATTAATTATTGATTGAAATAAAATGAATAATTACATGATAGATAATCTCTACCTCTTATTTGATGACTATGTTCAGGATCTTGTGGACCCCTCTACAATGTTGTTGTCAAGAAATGAAGATGTTTTGATGTATGTTCCATTATCATCATTGTTCCAACATTGATTTTCAACTTTATGATATTATGTAAGTATTTATATTTCCATTATCCTTCTATTTTGGACTGAAATGAATCTCTTCTTGTTATCAACTCATCCTTATTAGAGTCTTCTTGATTTTAAATTTTTGTACCTACATAATAAACAGTGATATATCATGTTATAATGAATGTTTAAGTTTATATATCCCCTTATATAACTTTGTGTAATTGTACCATGTATCATTATTCCTCATTTTTAATGTTTAGTAGATGTTCCTCCATATTTTGTTTCAAGAACCTATATGACTAATATAACACATTTGAAATCGTGAATCCTTTGTCTTGTTCAAAACTAATCATGCATTGCATATATTTGAAGGGATCCAATATCTATTTTTATTTATTTTGAACCTCTCTTCCTTATATTTATTGTAACAATAGTGATTTATTAATTTATTTTCTTTGATTTTTTCTCTTTCATAACCTATAAATAAATCTTCTTGCGGTGTTCCTATGAGAAATATACTTCTGTTTGAAATATCCATCTTTTCATCTTGTAGCCTAATTTTGATCTTAATTGAACTTGATATAAGGAATTATTATTAGTTTTCATTGTCTTCATCTTAGATAATCTTGAGGTTATTTGTTGAATTGCCTTATGTAACATTAGGAAGCCAAAGAGAGAAAATATTGTTAGTTCTTTGTTAGTGAATCAAAATAAAATTCAAATCAAAGATTCAAATGGAAACTAAACCTCTCTCACCTAAGTACTTGGATGAGCATAAAATAATGAAAAAACTATAAATAGAGGATATAAACATAAAATTATGTTACCTCCCTTGTGAAAAATAGTGCTCATTCATTGGCATAGAGGATGTTCTTACTCATCTTGTGGGTAATAGAGTCTTTGATCAATTCATGTTACATTTTGGAAGAACTTTTATAAAACAACATGTTGCTTTGATTTCCTTTGATTGGATTGGTATGTGAAGCTTATTGAATCAATTTGAAATTGTAACATTTCTTAAGGGATTCTTGAAGGTATTCCTATAAAATAATCATTATCATCAAAATTTTCACTCTTGAGGAAGTTTTTCAAGCCTTCTCACTTATGTGATAGCATGGAGACACCTCTAAGATGTGGGTTGCCTAATTAGTGAGTTGAATATCTCGATAGGGCTAGTTCCCTTAATTTTATCACCCTAGATTACTAATAGACCTATTTATTACCAAGGAAAATGGATATAAAGGATTGGAAGTAAATTAAACTAAGGAGGTGATTCACTAAAATAACACCCTCCACTTAACCATAATGCACTAAGAACATGAAATATATCTGAATTTGACCACACTACTCAATAAGGACCTTCAAACATGAGTGTTTCAACATGGATGGCGTAAATAATGTATTGACTATGAGGTATAATAAATAGGTCTAATAAATACACTAATTATTTAAATCCACTTCTAAATTATGAAAAGTTATCCAATCTCGCCATGTGACTTGTAAGAAGATAATCCATTTGAAAATATGTAGGAGAGGATAAATGAGAGAGAGAGTAAAAGCACTACTAATAGAGTTCATAAATAATCACATAAGTACACTAATTATATACATTTAAGAAGGTAATAATTAGTTTTATTCAACATTGAAAGGCATAGAACAAGTTTTTAGTTGAGCAGGGAGTCACCATACTCAGTAAAAGGGATCCATAAGAAGCCAATCAAGGCTACATAAATAGGTGAATGTGATAAGGAGAGAGAGAGAAGCATAGTAAGATTAATGACAAGTGTCATCTCATGAGAAAATAAGTTACAAATAAGAATACTACATATAGGTAGTTATGAATATTATCATCAACATATGTATGCTTGATATAATATTTTCCCTCATTAAAGGTGACATGGAATGACTATTTACCTTCTTGATGACTCTTCAACCTCATGTAAAACTACCCATTCTTTGATAAAATGAATTATAAGCTTGATTTTTTTGATGTGTCACTATTGATCATGCTTCCTTGATATCTCAAATGCAATCCTAGGATAATTATATGTCTCTTTCATCTTGATGTAGATGAGGATTGAGGATCAAGTGTTTATAAGTTGGTATGACCTACAATTTGATTGAGAAACTTACTCGGTTCAAGTAAACACCATAATAAATATATTTATTCAATTATAGGCCTAGTTACTAATTTAGGAATGCCACCATATATTTAATAAATATTAATTACCTTATGAATATTTATTATACCTATGTTCTTTCTTAAAACTATCTCTAAGATTGAGCTACAAGTGCACTAGGGTCTGGTCTCTTAGAGTTTTTAATGGTATATGAATATGTCAATATGTCTCTTAAGACATTTTGATGAAACATAATTATATAGGAATTTATTAATACCTTACCTTGAATTATATATGTCATATATATTTTTAAAATACTCCATTGGGTCTTACATAGTCAGATTTCATGAGAAGTTCTCAAAAACTACCTTTTAAGCCTATAATAGTCATTATTAGGACAAAATTTATACCTAATTTGTCCACACATGTGATCCAATGACTCATTAAAGTGATAATAGATACACATATGTAATTTAAGTAGTTATTAGGACATATTAACCCATTCTAATCACTTAGGAATCTAAACATCTCCATCGGGTCCTTTGTAGGGTTTAAGCAGGGTTTAAGGTGGCCTATCATATTAACAATGATTCATAAAGGTTATGTACCTAATATTTGAGCCAATGACACTATTTTTGAGTATATATATTTCATAAATTTTCAATAATATCTTGTGTAAACATTAATCTTGTTCATACAATTTTTAGTAAGACTTTAGGCTTTCTCAAGCTCTTCACAAGGTAACAAAATTGTTTTGGAGTAGTCTCAACTCTCAAGAATTATTCATATATCAAAATTTACTAATAATTGAAAAAATAAAATAAATTATAGGTATTATACCCCTGTAAATTTCTCCAATATCCATTTTCCACAATTCATATCCTCTATGATTTTTGAAGACAAAACAATAACATCTTGGGTTTGCAAGACTGAGTGTGAGAACAAGAGTTTTTTTGGACCAAAAATTCAAATTATTTAATTGTTTGTAAATTCATATAATTAATTTTTTAAAATATATATCATTTTTCTCCATGAAATTCAATAGTAATTTACCTTCCAAAATGTTATGTAACCTTATTTTCATATTTTGAGGGTTTATGGGTAGTTAGGCCAGTCTAACCTTAATGGCTTTGTTTGAGATTTGATTTCATCATAAAAAGGTTATAAATTGTTTGAAATTTTGTTATTAAATTTAATAAATCTATTTAATATTATAAACCCAATCTCAAATCAAATTTTCATTCTTATTCATAACCTCAGAGCAAACATGTAGGTCCTAATTAGGCTTGTAGGTATTCCTTCTTGACCTAGTTCCTTGTTGGTGCCTAAGGATGGTTTTCAAAATGAATATTTAATTATATAATATCCTTTAAAAAATTAATAATATATCACCCACATTTTTAATAACTCGTTTGGTCCTTAACCTTCATCTTTCAATATAGGACTATTGCATCTTCTTGAAAATGGAGACCTACAAGTTTGCAAACTAGTAGGTCTACATTTTCATCACTTTGAGATCATTTAAAATGTAATATCAGGTAATTTATATATGAAAACATATATTAATCACATAATATTATTCATGTTCTAATTATTTTAATACCTCTTATGTAGAGCAAGATTTCTCTTCTTTTATTTCAATTTTGTATAGGTAGATTTATACACAATCTTCAAACCTAAGATCACTGTGGGTTTATCTTGGAGGATTTTTTGTTAAGGACCTATAATTATATATAATTATTAAATCATATTATATTATTTAAATATTAGGAAACCAATTCCCTCATTGGTTTCTTGAATCTCATAACCATGACCATGTTAACCTCCATATCTATAGGTTATACAAAGTATTCGATGGACATGAGAACATGATTTATTTTCCCATTTTATTAATATATAAACTATTTTAAAAGGTATAAATGAGTTTAAATAGTCCAAAAATACAAAACCATACTAATTATCACTCTTTTCATTCATTGGATTCTCTCATATACTAAGATTCTGCTTGCCACCTTGATTTATGATGGATACTTGTGAAAAACTATAATTCACCAGCATATTGTGAAGTTTTTTGGTTTATGAAGGAATGGAGGGTATAATTAATGATATTTAAAATAATTTTATGGATTTAAATATAATTTTTATATTATTAATCATGATCTTTCATTTACTTTGAACTTTTAAACATCAAAAACTCTATGTCTTCAACATGCAACCTGCTCCAAATTAAAGGTTTCTTACCTCTTTGAGATCAAACATACCATTTGAAGTTTATAAAATCATAAATATGAAATATAAAGAGTCTCTATATCTTATCATATTTATTTCATTCCTCTAACCAACTTTAAAACTCCATCATAAGGAGAAAATTGAGTTAGTAGGGGTTTTGTAGGGTTTTAGACCACCCTACGTTATTAGTTTTTGTTCAAAAATCCTAGCCCTTAAAACTCCTTAATATGACCATGATTTATAATTTAATATGGGTACTCATATCTAGATATGATATTTTAACCTCATATTCTTCTCTTGTTCGTACCAAACATCTAAAATTGGTCATTGTGAGCTGGCCAAGAGCTCGATGGAAGAAAGGAAGTGTTTTTTTAATTTCAGCGGACATGTGAAACCTTATTTAACATGGATTTTAATTTATGGATATTAATAGACACATATTGAATAATTTACACATGAATATTATTCCTCCAAATCCATACAAATGAATGAACTACCCTACTTTTAGCATTGAAAACCTTTTGTAACTATCTTTTCTCATTTGAAACTAAATTAAATAGACTTGAAAATTGTTAGTCCATACTAGTACACCATTTATTAAAATTTACTTGACATCATAAATTTTAGATCAACATTTCACTTGGACATGAAAGACCTCTAATAAGGTTTTGCACTAGAGATGACTTAAACAAGCCTAACACAAAAACACCTTACCTTATTTTCATCAAAAATACCTTAAACAATGTTAACATTATATAAGAAATTCATTTAGACCTATTAGAAAGGGAGATCTACTAAAAAAATTCAATGTTTTTATTAATACCACCTATAGTATGTATATTTGGCTAGCATATTTAGTGACCTCCTAGGATTTCAAGTCTTCTATGAACTTTAGACTGATTGGATAGTCCATTCATTAGGCATGGAATCATCTCTCACTCAAGCTTAGACCTGAATTGACCTTGACACTTCACTTTAAATGCCTTGAAATAACTTAAAAACTTACTACCTTCACCAAGATAATAAAAAAAGAAGCAAACACACCAAATCAAGACACACACTTGTGTTATAAAGCACTTAAGAAAAAAAATCATAGGAACACTACTAAAAATAACTAACCTTAAAATATTTTCCTCCTAGATAAAAATGAAAATTTATGCAAAGTATTTTTGTATGAGATGAGCAATGAGGTATAACAAGTTTCCCCTTGGACATGATGTTTGGTAGAGTAGTCATTTTACTTTCCAACACATTAGGTAGATTATCAAGGTAATTATCAATATCAAACATGTTTCCAATGAAGACATACTCATTATATGACTCAAGACTCACTTCATGTTTCTCTTTGATGTTTGAACTCACTTCAAACATGATAAATTCTTGGCTCATTGGGGTAACATTAAATTTAGCTTCAAGAGGATCCATCAAATGGGTAAGTTTGATCATAAATGATCTCTTGGGGTTTTCCAAATTATTTCTCATGAAAGATAAAATCCTCAAAAGTATCCTGAATCTACCCAATAGGAGGTATATACCTTATAAGAACCTAAAATTTAGTACATATGTCTAATTATTAATTTCACATTAAATTTTAACCTCATCATTTTAACTTTAGTATGCATCTCTCATATGATTGTCACGTTTATAACCTAGCTCCATCACTTTTCTAAATACTTTTATGTGATCATAAGGTTCATGGTGGTTACTTATAAGGTCATCAACCATTGTTGCAACTATACTTTAGTCTTCAAAGGTGATTGGTTCATGTTCATTACAAACTATTTCAAGCATACACAAAACTTCATATTTCTCAATTAGGAGATAGTTTTCATCAAGATCAGCTACAACTTCTTCATGGAAACTTTATATTCAAATGTTTTCTTATGATATCTCTATTATTAACTCAACCAAGTATTATTTTAAATAATAAGGAAGACCAACACTTTTAATTAAAGGAGAGAGTTAGAAACAAAATTTTACCTCTTCTAGGCTACTTTAGGCATCTTGTAAAGTATCAAAATGTATCTCAATTTCATGTAGCTAGTCCAATTCATCAAGAGGATCTAAGAAATACTATTATTGATCATTAATGGTCTCATTTAAATGACTATATGGTTGGGAAACTTCTACAACTATCTCAATTAGTATTTGCTCATCTTCAATAGTGTTGTCTCTCTCAAAATTTTCTGCTACATGATGAGGATCACCTCTTCATTCATTAACAAAGACTAATTTTCTATTTTATTTACTAAGGGGAGTGTCAATGATGAGTTTTTTTTATCATATTATCTTTAATATTCTTCCTCATATCCTTCATGAGGCTCAATTACATATATAATTTAACCTTCATTAGCCTCCAATAGAAAATGTTCTTCTTCAATGATGGGTTGTTCAACCTAATGAACAATATTTGGAATTTTGAGATCAAATAGACTAACATTATTCTCTTTAAATTCACTAATCAATTACTCAAACCTTGATATGCTTTATTTTTAATCTTTCTCCACAAGTAATTCCTTCTTCATTTGAAATCTCTCTTGAATTAAACTCCATGATGTAAACATTTTAGGTTATTGAGAGGGAGTGGTGGGGATTGAACAGGTTCATGAATTGGATTGAATATTGGGACCTATTTCCTTTTTTTAATTCCCTCTTGGATAAACATCAATGATGGGAAGGTTTGGGTCACTTGAGTAGAAGTGGATGGTGCTTGAATAGGCACAAGTTCCTTTTTGGCCTTAACTTCTTGATTTAGGAATGGATCATATTTCTTCCCCAATGACTCTACTACTTGCTTCCATATTGGAACATTGGACTTGGGAGCTTATTCTTGATTGTGGGTGGTAACTTGAGGGGTGGACAAAGTATTTGAGAAGCTTACAAGATGCCTTGGAGACTCAACATATTTCCTATTTTGAATGAGCATAGGAGAAGGTTAATGAGGGAGATTATGTTGAAATTAGGGAATAATGAGTGATTATTTCATAGAATCAATCCATTTTTGATGGATTATTTTATGTTAGAGAAAGTTAGGAACATAAGAGGATTGACTTGGAATTGGAGACGGTAATTGAGGTTGAAGAGATTGAAACTCTTGTTCTTCCCATCTTACTAATCTATCCTCCATACATTAATTCAAAACTCTTATTTCCAACCTTTCATTGGTTAGGACATGTTGGTTTTCCCTCTCAAAGCATTCCCACTCACTCTTTTAAAATTATAATGAGTCCCTTATATTTTGAATTGAATGACTAGGGATAACTCAGCCAAACTCTACACCTCCATCTAAATTTCTCATTACCATTGCATTTTTCAACATCTTTATGAGTAGCTAAGAGTCTTTATATTTCATATATTATATATTCCTAGATATACACTCCTTATACCTTAAATCATAATAATGGAAAGCTTGATAGTATTGATATGAAGGTTGACAAGCTTGGTAAGTTTGATGAAGAAAGGAGGGAGGATAGATATCTTAATAACAAGGCTCGTCACATTGATATCTAAGGTAATATGGGGGAAGGTAGGGTAATTTTAAGGATGGTATGGATCAAAATATGACTAATATGGTTCATTATTCTACTGGTAGGAATCAACATGTTGCTAATAAGGGTCAACATAATCTTGACATGGCTCACCAACTTCAGTAAAACAAATCTGCTCCAAACTCAACCATGAAACTTCATGAGAAGGATGAATAAAGAGAGTACTTACTTGAAATAATACCTAGGATAACAAAAATAGTTCATTATACTCAAATTCACCATTGGTTCTTCTATTCATGCCTCTAAAGGATGGTACATTGAATACCAATGCCAATAAATCTTTAATGGATGAAGTCTCTTATCCCATTGTGCATGCCACAACTATTATCATCAAAATTTTCACCATTGATGAGGTTGTTCAAGCATAATCACTAAAATGATAGGATGGAGACACCTCTATTCTATGGGTGGCCTAATTAGTGAGGTGAATCTATATATAGGGATATCTCCCTCAATGTTATCACCTTTAACTACTACTAGACCTACTACTTTCCAAGGAAAAAGGATGGAAAATACTAAAATTAAACTAAACTAAAAAGGTGATGCACCAAAGTAACACCCTCCACTTGACCATAATTAAATAAGAAAATAAATTGGACATAAATCTGATCACACTACTCAACAAGGACCTTTAATTATGAGTGTTTCAACATGGAGGTCATATATAATATATTGAATATGAGGGCTAACTAAGAGGTCTAAGAAAGACAACAATGATTGAAATCCACTTATAAACTATGAAAATATATCCAAAATCACCATGACATAAAATAATTTAATCCATTTTTAAGTATGAGGAGATTATAAATGAGAGTGATTGAATTCACTACTACTAGCATTCATCAATAGTTAGACAAGTACACTAATTGTAGCCAGTTAAAAAGGTAAGAATCCATTTTATTCAACATTCAAATGCATAGAACAATTTTTTAGTTTAGTAGGTCTTCAACATACTCATTAAAATGGATCCATATAAATCTTGTCAAGGCTACACATAGGATAAAGTGAGGAGAGAGAGAGAGAGAGGCATAGGAAGATCAACAACAAGTGTCATCTCCTAAATAAATAAGTTATAACTAAGAAGACTATAATAGGTAGTTATGAAGCTTCTCATAAACATGTGTATACTTAATATAATATTTTCCCTTATTAAGGGTGGAATTGAATGACTCTTCACCTTCTTGATGACTCATCATCCTCATGTGAAACTTCCCATTCTTAGATAAGAGGAGGTATAAACTTGTGTTTTACCATATGTCACTCTTGATCATGCTTTTATGATCTCTCTAATGCTATCCTAGTATATTTACATGTCTATTTCATATTTATGGAGTTGATTATTAAGTATAAAGTGTTTTCAAGATGGTATAACTTGTAATTTTATTGATGAAATTACTTGGTTTAAGTGAAAATAACCATAGTAAGTCTATTTATTTAATTATAGAACTAGTTCTTACTTGAGGACTACCACCCTAGCTTGGATAACTATAAATTACCTTGTTAATAGTTGTTATACCTCTGTTATTGATCAAAACTATCTCCAAGACTAAGGTACAAGTGCATTAGGTCTTGTCTCGTAGAGTTCTTGATAGAATATAGATCTATCAATATGTCTATTAAGACATTCTTATGAAACCAACATATATAAGAATTTATGTGTCTTGAAACCACTTCATGAGTCTTTAAAAATGTATTCCATTTACTTATATATGTCATTTATGGTTTCAATATACTCCATTAGGTCTTACCCACTCATATTTCATGAAATGTTTTTTAAAAAAAGCCGTTTTAAGCTTACAACAATAATTATTAGTCTAAAATACATAATCTATTAGTCCACACATGTGATCCAATGAATGATTTATGTTATATTATGTGTGTATATATCATTGAATTATAATTCAGGCCATATCAACCCATTTTAGGCACTTAGGAAAACAAACTTCTCCATCGGGTTATTTACAAGGTTTATGCAAGGTTTAAGGTGGCCTATCATATTAATGATGATTCATAAAGGTGAGGGTCCTCATCTCTAAACCAATGATACTAGGTTTTATTACATATATTTCATTGGTTATCCATAATATATGTTTGAATCATTCACCTTCTCCATATATTTTTGAGCAAGATTTTAGGCTTTCTCAAGTTGCTCACAAGGCAACGAAAGGGTTTTAGAGTGGTCTCAACTCTTAAGAAGTGTTCATAAATCATAGTGTCATGATCATTGAACCAATGAAATTAATGGAATTAGTATATCCCACTCAAATCCTCCAATATCTATTTTACAATATGCATATCTTCCATCAAGATCTAAGCCAAAATAGTAGCCTCTCAAGCTTACAAAACTGAGTGTGAGAACGTAAGAGAGGGAGTGTTTTTGGACCAAAAATTTAAAGTGAATTTAGTTATGTATAAATCCCTAAAATGTTTTTTTAATAGTATATACCATGGTTTTTCATGACTTCCAATTGGAATTTACCTTCCAAAATGTTTTTTAACTTAATTTTCATATTTTGAGGGTTTATGGGCAATTAGGTCAATCTGACACTAATGGCCTTGTTTAGTTTTTTTTTCATCATATAAATGTTATAAAATTTGTTAAAACAATTTTTATGACAATTTAGACCTCCATTTAACATTATAACCCAATCTCAAATCATTTTTTCATGCTTATTCACAACCTAAGAGCAAACCTCTAGGTCTTTTTTAGGCTTGTAGGTGTTCCTTCTTTGTCTAATTCCTTGTTAGTGCCCAATGATGGCTATTTAAATATTTATTTACCTATATATTATCATTTAAAAATCTCCTTATATATCACCCATAGTTTACAAAACTCATTTTGTCCTTAAAACTCATATTTCAATATAGGGCTATTGCATCTTCTTGAAAATGGAGACCTACAGGTCTATAAACCTATAGGTATACATTTTCATCACTTTTAGGTCCTTTAAAATGAAATATATGATAATTTATCCTTTAAAAAATATTTTTTTCACCTCATAATATTACTTGTGTTCTCATGAATTTAAAATCTTGTATGCATGTCAAGATTTGTCTTCTTTTAGTTCACTTTTGTATAGGCAGATTTATACACAGTCTTCAAACCTGAGATCACTATGGGTTTATCTTGGAAGAGTTGGTGTTGAGGACATATTATTTTTTAGTCTAATAAAATAATATTTATATATTTAAATTTTAGGAAAAACATTCCCTCATTTGTTTCTTAAAGCTCATAACCATGACCATGTTGACCTCATATCTATAGGTTATACATAGTCTTTGATGGACATGAGAACATGATCTCTCTTTCCATTTATTAAGTCTAAAAATGATTTGATAAGGTATAATTTGGCTTAATTATTAAAACAATACAAAAATATCCTAATTATCACTCTTTTCATGCATTGGAGGCTCTCATATACCAATATTCCATTTGCCACCATGATCTATGATGGATACTTATGAAAAACTATAAGTCACCAACATATTGGGAAGTTTTGGGGATGATGAAAGCATTGAGGGTATACTTAATTATATTTAATATGATTGGATGGATTTAAATATCATTTTTAGATCATTTACTATGTGATTTTAGCTACTTAGTGTTGTCCCCAAAAAATGACTTCTCATTTTTGGGACAACATATGAACTATTTTGGCCCTACACAGAGTAAAATTTCTCTCTTCCCTTCTCAAAATTTGTTCTGAGCTTTCAAATTCTGCATTTTCCAAGATTTTTCAGAAAAAGTATTAGCATGTTCAATAGGTTCAAAGGCTTTTTTAGGTGAGCCCAATCAAAAGAACCAATTTCTGAAATTTAGTCATTGTCAGGGTTGGTTCAGCACCTTGGTTCGATCAAGAATGTCCATCAGCAAGAGCTAAACACATTTTTCAGAGGTTCAAGGTTCAACCATTTCAAAGGTTCCATGGATCCGAGCACTTAATAAGTTTAAAGCCTTGAACCATTGAACTGTTAAACCTTGAACCATTTTGGTTCATCAGTTCAAATAGGTTCAACATCTAAACAATTTAATGCGCTTGGTTCAAAGATATATCAAAATGACTTAGCCAAATCAAAGGAATGAACCAACCAAACCATTGAACCTTGAATCACTTCATAGGTTCAACGAGCTCATGAGTTCATGGATTCAAAGGTTCAAAGGCTACCTTAGTTAAGAAAAGAAGCACGCGTAAAATAAAGAGTTAGGCAGATGCTACCAAGTGTTGTCAGCCAAGCCCCATTATACTTTGTTTTTTAAAAGTGGCAGATACTGCCACATGTCCCATTGTGACTTAGTGGAACATGATAAGTGTCAGTGTTCACTTTTTAAAGTTCCTTATAAGTTATAGGGTTCCTTTCGATAAATCTTCTTCTAGAATTCTATAGAGGGTGACAAGTGGAAACTACAGAAGGCTTCAATATGTTTTTCTAGGAGCAGCAGACCATGCCATGTGCCCCCTGTAGAGATCAGTGGAGGCTGACAAGTGTCATCATCCGTGAGAACCCCAATGGACCCCAAACATTTATACAATGTCGCGAAGGCCTGAGAGCGAGAAGTGCCAAGTGTCACCGATGGAAGGTTGCAATAAGATTCAATAAAAGATGTCACGTGTCACTTGTTCAAAGTGGCAGAACGTGCCATGTGTCAAAAATGGGGCACTCTCAATATAAAGGCACAGAACCAAAGGTGGGGTCTCCTTCAAACAAATTGTCTAAAGGAATTCCTTCAAACTTTTTATTCGAAGGAAATAATGGAACAATAGCCCACTAAAGAATGAAAGTCTAAAGGTCATTCAGGAGATCTTAAAGGGTAGGTACCCTTGCAGAGGATAGCCAACACACATAAAATGGACCTTTTTCAAGACCTCAAAGGGTACATTCCCTTTAAATAAGGTCAAAGCATCAAAGTGTAGTAGAAGCTACTAAGTGTTACATGCTGAGACACAGTTTCAAATGAAGCTTCAAAGCATGGAACTCGCCACGTATCCCATCCCAGTGTAGTGGAAGCTACCATGTGTTTGCATCCGAACCTCCAACCTCTAACAAGTTTCAAAGCTTATTCTGATAATCCTATTTCAACGTTGTGGATGCTGCCATGTGTCCTCACCCATGTCATAATAGAATGATAGGCCAGAAAACATCAAATTTGGGGTGATTGGCTAGCTGGTAACTTTTAAAAGATAAAAGACCCGTGGGCAACAAATTTACTATGAGGAAGTTTCTATTGAGCTTTGCCAATTTAAAACATGGACTCAAATTCATTCAAAGACCCAAAATCTAGAGCCAAATGAGAAGAGACAAAGAGGAAAACCTAGTAGGAGTTAATTCTATTAGGTGAAGTAGTTCCCCAAGTAGACATTTAGGACCTGTAAACATTAAAAGTGCCACCTATTTGTCCCCTTTGAGATAAAGGTAGAATAGATAGTTGTGTGGCTAGCAGGTGATGGAATGAGTGATTCACGCTCGAGAGGAGGCACTAGAGATGAATCGACATGCCATAATTAAGGTAGCCACCCTACTCCAACATGGTCTTTCTTGACAGAACCAAGAATGCATCTAAGGCATTGATTGCGCATCATGGGTCACTCCATGGGACAAAGTGCCAAGCCTCCCTCAAGCCTCTATATAATGTAATATTTTGTATCATTTGAATGGGATCTTCCCCTTAATAGAAGTGAAACTTTTCCCGATTGAAAGGTGAGTACTGAGACTTTGAGCTCAGATTGTATTTCATTTCATTTTATCCAAATGAGAAAACAAGTAATTTACAGACTTTGTGCTGTTTTGGCTTGTATCATTTTAGAAGATTATTCTTATGTCTGTCTTATGAATGTGTTCTTATTTATTTAATTTGGCAAGTATAATTAGTGAAAGAAACAAGGAAGGTGTCCTGAAGCCAACTGCTTTTAGACTTTGTACTGTCATAGTTGTCTTCAGTGTGTGTTTTTCTTTTCTATTTCTATGTAAAAGACCTTGGGATGACTTTGTGCCCTCATTGTCTTTCGTATCTCACTCTAGGGTAGTCAAGGTGGAGAATTTGAGCTACATCTTAGATTTCTAGTTGTTCTATACCCTGTTACCAGTCACTTTGACCAAAATGAGTCCTACTATTTTCAAGAACAAGCACTTCTAAAAGAAGAGGAGTTCTTTCTATCATTTCACCAAGATTTATACTATCCAGGAAGGGATCTGGCTCATAGTTGAATGTTAGTTCTGAAAGAAGAGAAGTACCTCCACTAATCACCTAAGATTTCTCCTCTATTTGTGAGGATCATCTCTGAAAGAAGAGAGATGGATGGTTTATCCCACCCCTATGTCTTACTTTTTGCTTATATATATAGTATATAGTGCCTTTATATTTATAGGGAACCTCCCCTTGATGAGAGGAGAAATTTGTCCCCTATTGATGTAGTAGAACTACACACTTGGATGACCAATCTCCCTATGTTGTGCTGATAGGAACTATTTTGCTCACCAATTAGTTGGTTGATAAAATATTCACCCAACAGTTTTTGCCGACTCCGCTGGGGATGAACATGCATTCTGAAGCCTCAAGTTTTAGATTAAAGTAGACCCTACCCTTATCCATTATAGACTCTGGCAAATCCATTTTTTGTCTTATCCATTATCATTTTAGCCTTACCATCTTCCTCCATCCCCATTATTTTATCTGGTCTACAAAACCAAAGCTGCTAGAAAAGAGTGCACAATTTGAAGCCTCAAGCCTCAAGCTAAAGCAGGGCCAGTTCTTTTCCTTTTTTGTTCTACAATCTAGCCACTCTACCTAGATTTGTCATCCCACTTTTAAATAATCAAATCATGGTATTTTGAGGCCCCTAGGGTAGCTATTTTGGCCCACTTAATTTGACTGCACCCCTACATGAACTCTCATGTATTTCAAGAAAGAATTTCCCCAAATTCTTTGGTGATGGGATAGTTTACCCTAATGACCACATTACAGCCTTCAACATAGCCTATGGTGTGATAGGGGTGGAATTTAAAGATGTGGTAGTAAGGCTTTTTGTGGAAACAGTACAAGGTGCTACTACAGACTGGTTCTACCATCTGTAAGTTGGATCAGTGGCTAACTGGGACACACTTAAAGCCAAGTTCAAAGCAAGGTTCAAGCCTAAAGAAGATGCACATGACTTGCTAGCCTAGCTCACACAGATGAAGAAGGAGCCCCATGAACCTATGAGGGACTTCATTGATAGGTTTGATAAGCCGAGGCACATGATTCCCATGATCACCTAGTTGACACCTTAGAATCTCAAGTGTTTCTTCATCAACTCACAACTACCTAAAGTGAGTGTCTTGCTGAGATGAGCTAGACACATAGACCTTGTTTCTACTTAGGGCTTGGCTACTGAGCTAGAAGATGGCCTTATCTTGGTAGGAAATATAAGTAGAGATCCTAATAGAGGCAAACCCTCTTCATCTTATGAATACTCACCCATAGCCACCACTGACCCAATGGTACAAAAGCTGGCAAATGAATTGATAGCCTTGAAAAGGCAAATGGCCCAAGGTATGTCTTCTAATCCTCTATATAGAGATGTATCAAGGAGGAAATTCTCCAATCATCCATATCAAGGCAATGATACTAGAAGTCATGGGTAACTAAATCATCTTCCTCCCCCATAGAGGAACCTTGCCCTTGAAGCACCTCCAACCAACTCAGTAGTTGGATATCTAGAAATAGAACATGCTTTCTCTTTCCAACCTAAGTTTGAGCAAGAAAATGACACTGATCTCTTCATGGAGGATCAAGAAGAATTAGCTATTGACTCCCACATTAGTTTCCTAAATTACCAAGATGAACCTAAAATTGAAGGTGAAGCAGTCAAAGGATCATACACAATATTCACTCAGTCTGAAAATTAGTTAACCTAGTAGGCTAACAAAGAAAAGATAGAGGAGCAACCCCAACCAATAATTTCACTTGCTAAGTAGATAACCCCTCTTCCTTTCCATTCAAAGGACCCAATGATTACCAAAAAAGTAAGTACATCAAACATTTTTGTACCTTCTACTTCAAATTCATAGACCAGTCCTCCCCCTCCCAAAAACCAAAAGGATGAACTCCCATCCTCTCTTCTTAGTCCATTTCAGTCATTTGACATAGTCAATCATGTTAAGAAATCCAAAATTCAAATGACTGAATTTGGATTCTTGCAAGCCAATCTTGAATAGTTAAACATTGGTGAGTAACTAGGTGTGGACCTGTCTAAGGCAAAAATTGTGGTCACCCAAACATCAAAACCTATAGCTCAAACTCTATTTGAGCCTTTAGGTAGGGGTAATTACTCCTTGACCATAGAGGATGCTCATGTCTCAGCTGATGAAAGTCTCATAGCTGGTAATCTAGGATTTGATCCAAACAAGACATCAAAAGAATTGGTAGGGCATAGAACAAATGAAGAAGGATCTTCCATCTCCAATGAAGAGAAATTTTATAGAAGATCAGCTTTTGATGATGCTTGGATCCTAGAATCTGATGGCAATAATTCTTCCACTAATGCTGGAGCCGGGATTGTGTTGATATCTCCTCAAGGAGATATTATTCCTTCATGCAAGTTGTAGTTTAGCAACACCAACAACATAGCTATATGTGAATCTCTATTGCTCAGATTGAAGACTGCTCAGGATGAAGAGATCAAACTCCTTCACACCAAAGGAAATGCTAAATTGATGGTTTGTCAGGAATTTGATGTTGACAAACAAAGCATGTGCTAGACTAGACTAGAAAAATAGCAAGATATGATGGTGGACCATACTAATTTACTCCAAAGTCAGCAAAAGGAACACTTCACCAAGAGAGTAAGGAGTTATGGTTTTTAGTTTGAAGACCATGTCCTGCCATGGGGCAAAAAGAAGAAAGACCCAAGAGGAAGACGTAGAAAATTGGTTTCCTAGTGGAGAGTTCCATTCGCCCATCACCATTTCTTTGGACAAAATGGTTTCCTATTGGTTTATCAGGATGACATCTCCTTTTCTTTGTGTCACGATGAGTAGTGTCTGAAGTACTTTAATTCTTGAAGTATCAAATAAGTTCACCTATACATATGTATATTTGTATGGTTTCTATTTTTGATTTGTGTTGTTCATTTTCATTTTTTGGAGCCTTTCTTTTTGGGTAGCATGACTCTGTAGCCCAATGGCACACTTCAAGGCACTAGAGATTCTAGTTTCTACTCCCCTTAGCTATTTCAAGTTTCCATCTAAAGGTAGTTCTCCAACTAGAGCTAGCTATTGTCCCTAAAAAATGACTTCTCATTTTTGGGACAACATATGAACTATTTTGGCCCTGCACAGAGCAAAATTCCTCTCTTCCCTTCTCAAAATTTGTTTTGAGATTTCAAATTCCTTATTTTCTAAGCTTTTTCAAAAAAGGGATTAGTAAGTTCAATAGGTTCAAAGGCTTCTATAGGAGAGCCCAATCAAAAGAACCAGTTTCTGACACTTAGTCATTTTTAGAATTGGTTCAGCACCTTGGTTCAATCAAGAATGTCCATCGGCAAGAGCTAAGTGCATTTTTTAGAGGTTCAAGGTTCAACCATTTCAAAGGTTCGATGGCTCTGAGCACTTAACAAGTTTCGAAGGCATGAACTGTTGAACTATCAAACCTTGAATTATTTTGGTTCATCAATTCAAATAGGTTCAACATCTAAATAGTTCAACATGCTTGGTTCAAAGATATATCAAAATGACTCAGCCAAATCAAAGGAATGAACAGACTAAATAGTTGAACCTTAAATCACTTCATAGGTTCAATGAGTTCATGGGTTCATGGGTTTAAAGGTTCAAAGGGTAACTTAGTTAAGAAAAGAAGCACACATAAAAGAAAGAGTTAGGTGGATGCTACCAAGTGTCATCAGCTGAGCCCCATTATACTTTGTTTTTGAGAAGTGGTGGATACTACCACGTGTCCCATTGTGACTCAACAAAACATGACAAGTGTTAGTGTTTGCTTCTCAACGTTCCTTACAAGCTGTAGAGTTCCTTTTGATAAAGCTTCTTCTAGAATTTTGTGGAGGGTAACAAGTGGCAACTGTGAAAGGATTCAATATGTTTTTTTAAGAGTAGTGGATTGTGCCACATGCCCCTTGTAGAGATTGGAGGAGGCCAACAAGTTTCATCATCCATGAGAACCTTAGTGGACCCTAAATGTTTTTATAATGTCACAAAGGCCTAAAATCAAGAAGTGCCAAGTGTCACTGGTGGAATGTTGCAATAAGATTCAGTAGAAGATGCCACATGTCACTTGTTTAAAGTAGTGGAATGTGCCATGCATAAAAAATGGGGAACTCTCAATACAAAGACACAAAACCAAATTTGGGGTCTCCTTCGAACAAATTGTCTGAAGGAAATAATGGAACAACAACTCGCTAAATAATGAAAGTTTGAAGGTCATCTAGGATATCTCAAAGGGTAGGTACCCTCACGAAGGATAGTTGACACACATAAAATGGACCTTTTTCAAGACCCCAAAGGGCATGTTCCCTTCAGAGAAGGTTGAATAAACAAAGTGCAATAGAAGTTGCCAAGTGTCACATGCTAAGACACAGTTTCAAATGAAGCTTCAAAGCATGGAACTCACCACATGTCCCATCCCAATGCAGTGAAATCTATGACATATCTACATCCATGCCTCCAACCTCTTACAACTTTCAAAACTTATTCTAATAAGCCTATTTCAAAGTCATGGATGTTGCCATGTGTCCTCACCTATGTCATAGTAGAATGGCAGGCCCACAAATGTCAAATTTGGGGTGATTGGCTAGCTGGTAAATTTCAAAAGATAAAAGACTTGTGGGCAACAAATTTACTATAAGGAAGTGTCTGTTGAGATTTGCCAATTTAAAAATGTAGACCTAAATGCATTTAAAGACCCAAAATCTAGAGCCAAATGAGAAGAGACAAAGAGGAAAACTCAATAAGAGTTAATTCTAGTAGGTGAAGTAGTTCGTTAGGTAGACATTTGGGGGCTACAAACATTAAAAGCACCACTTGTTTCTCCCCTTTGAGATAAAGGTATAATAGATAGTTTCACGGCTAGTAGGTGATGGAATGAGTGATTCAGGCTTAGGAGGAGTCACTAGAGATGAATCAACATGCCACAGTTAAGGAAGCCACCCTACTCTAGCATGGCCCTTCCTAACAGAACCAAGAATGGATTCAAGGCATTGATTGTGTAGCATGGGTCACTCCATGGGATAGGGTGCCAAGCCTCCCTTAGGCCTCTATAAAATGTAATCTTTTGTATCATTTGAAGAAGATCTTCCCCTTACTAAAAGTGAAACTCTACCCAATTGAAAGGTGAATATTGAGACTTTGAGCTCATATTGTATTTCATTTCATTTCATCTAAATGAGAAAGCAAGTTATTTGTAGACTTTGTGCTATTTTGGATTGTATCATTTTAGAAGATTATTCTTATGTCTGTCTTATGAATGTGTTCTTGTTTATTTAATTTGGCAAGTAGAATTAGTGAAAGTAACAAGGAAGGTGTCCTAAAGCCAACTACTTTTAGACTTTACACTGTCATAGTTGTCTTCAGTGTGTGTTTTTCTTTTCTATTTCTTTGTAAAAGACCTTGGGACAACTTTGTGCCCTCATTGTCTTTTGTATCTCACTCTAGGAAAGTCAAGGTGGAGACTTTGATCTAAATCTTAGATTGCTAGTTATTTTGTACCCTATTACCAGCCACTTGTTACTAGAAAGAGTCCTACTATTTTCAATAACAAGCACTTCTGAAAGAAGAGGAGTGCCTTCTATCATTTCACCAAGATTTCTACTATTTAGGAAGGGATCTTGCTCTTAGTTGAACGTTACTTCCTAAACAAGAGAAGTACCTTCACCAATCACCCTAGATTTCTCCTCTATTTTTGAGCATCATCTCTAAAAGAAGAGAGATGGATGGTTTATCCCACCCCTATGTCTTAATTTTTGCTTATATATATAGTATATAGTGCCTTTATATTTATAAGGAACCTCCCTTTTATGAGAGGAGAGATTTGTCCCCTATTGATGTAGTAAAACTACACACATGGATGACCTATCTCCATATGCTATGGTGATAGGAACTATTTTGCTCACCAGTTAGCTGGTCGACAAAATATTCACCATACACTTAGAACCTTAGAACATCAAAAACTCCATGTCTTCAACATGTAACCTACTCTAAATCAATGTTTTCTTACCTCTTCAAGATCACATATGCTAAGAAAGGTTTGTAAATTCATAAATATGGAATTTAAATACCACTTATATCTTCTCCCATTGCTTTCATGATTCCAAATAGCTTAAGAACACCATTACAAGGAGATAACCAAGCTAATAGGGGTTTTATAGGGTTTTAGACCACCCTACCTTCTTAGGGTTTGTTCATTAGTTTTATCCCATGAAACTCATAACTATGACCATAATTTGAAGGTTCATTGGGATCTCATCTTTGTATATTATATTTTGACCTAATATTCTCTCTCTTGTCTTTAACAAATATATGAAACTGGCCATTGTGAGCTTGTCAAGAGCTTGATGGAAGAAAGGAAGTGTTTTTTACTTTATTTGGACCTATGAAAGCTTATTGAACATGGATTTCACTAGAATGAGATGAATATACACATTTCAAATCATTTACACCTAAAAATGAGCATTCCAAATCCATACAAGTGAATGAACTATCCTCTTTTTGACATGAGAAACCTCTTATCACTACCTTTTCTCATTTAAAATTAACTTTAAGTGACTCAACAAGTGTTAAGCCATAAAATAACCTTTTCCTTTACTTTAATTTAATTCATCATGTTTATATCAACTTTGTAATTTGACATAAAATACTTCTAACAAGGTTTTTGACTATAGATGACTTATACAAGCATAACACAAAGAAAATAGATTACCTTAATTTTCTCAAAAATACCTTAAACAATGTTAAACTTGTAGGATAAATTCATTTGGACCTCTTAAAATGCGGGATCTAGTGTAAAAGGTCGAGTTTTTTATTAATCCAACCTATAGTAGCCATGTTTGGCTAATAATAACCTCACACAAAAAAAAATTTTAGAAGATAATAAGGGAACTTGTATTTATAGGTCTTAAAACCAGCTCTAACCTTATGGTGGTTTAGTTTTGTTTTAACTTTGGTTGAGTCTAGAGTAACCTTGGTCAAGTTAGATTAACCCTGGGTTGGGTCAAAGAAATTATGAAGGCTTGAAATTTCCTAGAATATATTTATGAGGCATAACAACTCATAGAGGATATTTGTGAGGTTATGACAAAAATTTTATTTGAATTTTAGGAATTAATAAACTAAATTACTAATTCCCTGTATTTTGACTTTATCTTAATTGAAAAATCCTTTTTAACAAAATATAATTCCCTAATTTATCTTGGATTTTTACTTAACCACCTAATTAAATTTTTCCTTTTAATTAATCCCACTTAGGGTTCTTGGAATTTAGTAATTATTTTGGTGTTTTTAATTAATAGATCATAAGTCTAAGAATGTTAATTTTCTAGATCATAATTTAAATAGGGTTGAATCCAAGATAGGTTATTAGTGTATATAGGGTAATAACCAAAATAATGAATCCCTACCATGTTTTGTGGTAATTATGTCCCTTACACAAATGAATTTGGGAAATCTAGTGAGTTCTAAGCTTAAATTATATCATTTGCTAGAAATCAATCTAGTACCTAGTTTAAATATGAAAGTGACCAAAAATAGTGTTTATAATTTACCCCTATTAGAGAAGGTATTGAGAGACATAATCATAGTAACATATTTTCAAATAATTTAAAATCCATTGAAATCAATGGTTCATGCCCCAAAGGGTAGTCAATTAACCTTGGATGTTCCCTCGAGGGATCAAGGGAAAATATAGTCATTGAATGTTCCCTTGAAAATAATAAATTGACATAATCTATTGGCAATGTAGGATGAAACACTTGTTTGCCTAGAATTAGTTATAATTAGTAATAGAGGTTGAGACACTAATTTTCCCAAATATAATTATAATCAAATTCATGGGCATTTTCTTTATTAAGGTAGGTAGAACAAGAAAAAATGATTTGCCCAATGGCAGTTATAATCATTAGCATAGGTTTTTGCCCCAATAGGGAAAATAGGTCAAGAAAATAATGATTTCCCCAAAGGTAGTTATAATCATTTCCAAATGAAATTTGAATTGGTAGGGCACACTTATATCATATGATTGAAAATGTGCTTACCTCAAGAAGGATAAAAGATTATTGATTGCTTAAAAAATAATTTACTGCATCTAAGCAAATTGGCAAAGGGAGCTTATGTGAAAAACTCATAAAATTGATCTATAATGAGTTGGAAAAAAATAAAAACATGATTATAGCCTATGCTTGAGTATGAAGATTCATGTTCAAACTAACATGTGCTATAGGTATAAAAATAATGTTGTTAGATGGGTCTTTAAAGAGGCCAAATAACATGGTTTGGTGATAAAATGGATAAGAAATAAGGATCATAGGATCAAAATATACATAAAATAGACCACAAAGGCAAAAAATATACCCCCTAGAGAGTGATGAAGTAACTTTAGGTACTAAGGGGTTAAAATTAAAATTTTAAGTCTATATATTCACCCCATATGGTGAAAATGATTCATTTTACCTCTAGCCCTTTGCAAAATTTGAACTTTGGTTTTGCACAAGAGTTATCTATGATAAATGGTGAATAGAGGAGGACAAAAACATGTTAGTGACTTAGTGATGGAACAAGGGTGACCTCCACATGATAGGACTTGAGTATGTGTTGTCATCCTCGCCATTTAATGCATTTATTACTCATTTATTACTAGTTTTAGTTTGAAAACTTACAAAGTCATCATTTTTATGGAAGGGAAAATGGTGGATTTGTAAATTTTATGAAAATAGTTACATAAATAAAAAATAATGTAAAATGCAAAAAATGCAATTTCACCCATTTTTAGGTGAGTTAGCTATTTTTGTAAAAATAACAGTGATTTCATTAAAGAATGGTTAAAAATGCTGAGATGACAACTTTGTCATTTGGGAAAAATGGTGACTTCATCTTAAAAGGCAAAATAAATGACTTAAGGGACCCAAAAAGGGTCCAATCTCTAGGAGTGAGGGGAAATATGCCTTGTAGGGTAGGCATAGGCTAGAAAAAACATAAAATAGTCTGATACTAATCTATCTATGATTGTAGGTGAAACTCACTATATTAAAAAAATGGGAGTGACATTCCCATTATTTATGGACACTACAAATATAGGTAGTGGAGATGGTTACACTCTTGTACGTGTTAGGCTTATATGATGTGGTACAGATGTTAGTGATTTATATACATTGAGCATACCTGAGTACCTTAGTATAGTGATGGCATTTCAAGACCTTGATATTTCACCTCCTGATTGGGGAGGCCACTACTACATTTGAGGATACCTAATGGATCATCAAGGTACTATTAAGAGGCTACATGATATTATGGATAGATATAACATAGAAATAGGTAGTTTTAGATGATTTGACTATTTTCAAGATATTCCCATGGTGTATGAGAACATTGATATTGATCTCTTAAAGACTTATATAAATATATATTCAGATGACCTAACCCTTAGGGACCCTTCACCACTAACATTGATTGATAGGGAAGTTGTTTTTCTAATGGCTATTTTTAGTGGCATATTTTTTCCTAACATGATCTACTAATTATTCCATATAGGTATAGGAGGAGTTATCCATAGCAAGATGGATGAGGATATGAGATTTGGATGGGGGAAATAATATTAACTTAGCTATACTAATATTTACATATGGTGACCTATAAAGGAGGCCAAAACATTGGAGATTCAACTCTAATCATGTTTGGAGGATGGGAACACATCTCTTCAGAGTGCCCTATGGGCTAGATATGGGTTAAGGACCCACATGATCCATTGGGATATGGTTGGGTATAGATAAGCATAGGATGCTAAGGACATCACTAGGAGATATAATTATATTGATGTATGTTTGATGATTTGACATCATATTTCTTCATATGCACCCTTACATTCTCTATCAGCTCTAGTAGCCTCAAGAAACATGGTAAAAAACATTTATGACTCTAAATGCTTCATTATAGGGAGGTAGTTACACATCATTGAGGAGTATTGGAAAGATAAAGTATTTTGATATTTCAACATAGTAAAAGTTGTTCTAGAGGATCCTATGTGGTTTTCTCATACTTCTAGTGATATTAGCCATTCCACCTTAGTGACTCAAAGGAATAAAATTATGGCTATTTATGGGAGTGTTCCACATTTGGCATGGGATTATGTAGAGGGTACAATAGACATAAGGGTCATAATAGAGTATGTACACTAGTGGTATAGGTGTGTCTATTGATACACATTATTGTAGGATAGGTAGGTGGATAGGCAAAAGGTTAGGTGCTGATGGATACTAATGATGCTAAGGTCAAGGATAGTAGTGGGGTGAGTAATAGTGGTAGTAGTTGGGAAAGATATAGAGGAGGGGATCATGATGATGACGATGGATATGATGGAGGGTATGACACTAGGGCCATGATGTTGGTGGATCCCAACATGATAATTTTAGCAATTTATTTTATTGATCCAACATAGGTATGGCCACTAGGTATAATGACAGTGGGAATGGTCAACAATGTGTTGGAGGAAAATAGTATGGCATGGGTAGTTGAAATATATGATTTGGAGAGGAGAGTGGTAGATTTATAGGATACACTAGATATCCAACATGAGGACATGATTGTAATTAAGTTAGAGATTACCTATATGAATGTAGAGGTGGCATGGATGATTTATATTAAGTTAAATATACAATTAGAATGAGATAAGGAGATATTAGATGTAATTCACACCTTGGTAGATGTACAAAGGCTCTAAAGTGAGTGAGATGAGGATAAAGAAACTAACACATATTTAGTATTCTCATAGATGATACTTGAGATCCTTTGGGATAAGGATGAGGAAACTTATTATCATTGAGCATTTGAGACCACAGTCCCTAGAGATCATCATATTACTACATTTAAGGTATGGGATACATAGAGGGATGAAAATGGATCAAGTTGGTCCAAGACCAAGACACATTGGACAATAGACTTAGTATAGTCAATGTATCAACCACAACCTTTTATGCCACCATGACCAATAGGGCTACCTAATGCTACAAGACCTATATATACACAAAGTTAAAGTTGATTTTTGATATCTCTTTGGCCTATTTTTTAATTTTTAAATCTATGATATGTATATATTATTGATGTTTATGACAATCACTTATATACATTACCATTAATATTGGTTCTTTATATGCCTACGGATATGGACTATTATTCTTTTGATATAATCAATTATCATGTTTAATCTCATATTTATATTATGTTTAACATTATGGATTTATTTTTAGTTAAACATGTATGCTATTTCATTTATTTTATTAACATGTATATGATATGATGTATTGGTTTATATGATTATGTTACATAATGTATATATATGATTATACAAAGACACACATATATATTATCACATACTATAATCATATTGATTTGGTTACTCATTCGTTTGGACTATGTTTGTGATTTGTCTAGTTGCCATCTTAGAGAAGTACTGCCCATTCCATTGATTGATAGATCTATTAGCCTAGTTTTTGTTGTATATTAAGATATTATGTATCATAGTTATGAATAATTATTATAATAATATATATCCTAATCATGTAAAAATTATTTTAGATACAAATACCAACAACCTAGGAATAAGATATTAATAATCAAATCCCAAGTGTAAAGTATAAGACAAATAAACTAAGTGTAGGGCTATATACAAATACTCACAACCTAAGTAAAATATATGGATAATCAAGACTAAAGTATAAAATAAAATTGAATATACCTATGACAATTGATAAAGGTAAACTCAAATTAAAAAATACAACAAACAAATAAAACAACCAACAAACAAAAGGAAATAAAGCTATTTAATCAACCAACTAAAATAAAAGAAAAAATTAAACAAATAGACTAAAGTACAAGCAATAAACAATTAAGTTTAATAGAGATAAATAGATAACTTAAATAATGAAAATGAGTAAATAAATAAACTAAGGCAAATAATAATTTAATAGGCAAACTATTCTAAGACACACAAAGGTAAATAAATAAACTAAATAAAATAATAATTTATAAATGAGCTAGTCATGATGTTGGAAACAAATAAAATACAAGAAAAAAAATATTCTTAGATGCGTAATATAAGTGTTATGATTGGGTACAAGGTTTACTTGAGGCTATAGGTAGAAATCACATAGTTAGAAAAAAACACTAAAATGCATGGCACAAGGTTTCCCTTAGGTTATAGGGAATAATGACAAAAGGGTATGATGATAAAAGGTTGCCCATAGGCTATAAGGATTAATGACATAATTAATATGCCAAAAGTATCCCCCAGGATATAGGGGAAAATGACAAAAAAAAGGGGAGATAAAATAAATAAGAAAGGGTAGCCGAGATAACTCTAGATGTACTAGACAAGTGGTCATTATCTATATAGTCCCATGGACACTAGGTTCAATGTGAACTTCAAGCCAAAATTACTTCTCCCTAGATATGGGATAGAGGAAAATTGATGATAATTAAAAGAGGATGATTATATGTGAATATAGGAATGTTCTCATAAAATAGTGAGTACATAGTGTAAATAGGGGGTGTTGCTTATAGTCATCAAAGTGATAGGTACAAGAAACTTGTGAAGCTATGAATATGTGGGTTTTATCTAAGACCACACTAAAATATGAAGTATGAGTATCCACTAATGAATTTAATTGATACTCCATAATGTTTACTACATATACAAATTGGAATGATAATGAGCTCAAAAAATGACAAGAGCATTGGCTATGATTGCTCATAAAATGGAAAGAGTGTTGGATAAGTGTTGCCCATAAAATGATGAGATCATAATAAAATCCAAGTGTTCATTATTAAATCAAGTTAAAGTGCAGAATGTTCAAAAAATTGACTTGTAAAATGATGAGGTCATATGACTAACATTGGTGAGAGTGAAATAAGGAGGGGAAACTAAAGGACAAGTGATTACCTATGAGATAACTATAAGACCCAAAAGCCTTAAGGAATGAGAGATAAAAGGAATTTCCAAAAGGTAAAAAAGTGATGAAGAAGTGGTGAAGTGGTAAATTAATGGTGAAGAAGTGGTTGTTGAGGTAATCTAAGATACCCTATGTATCCAAATGCTACTTACATAGTCCACGTAGACCTTAAGCTGATGTAGTTCTCCTATAAATGGGAGTAAAAGATGGAAAATTAGTCTAGAAATGAATTTATATAGGTAATGTAGTCCATCCCAAAAAAAATTTAAGGCTTTATATCTTGCATGGAAATTTATCCATTTTTTGTGATTTTGTGTTTTTAAGGATTTTCCTAGGTTTGTTTCAAATGTTTAGGGGGTTTGAAATATTTTTATTGATTTTGGAAATTCTAGTAACTCTACTCATTATATATTGACAAGATATCACTTGAAAAATGGTGAGGTCATGGCTTAGGGTGTTTTTAAAATGGTGAGATCCTTCAAACTGAAATTTATCACAAAATAGAGAGAGCATTCAAATAAGGGTGGCCAAGGTGACATGATAAAACAATGCACACTTCCTAAAAATTCCAAATGGACCTAAATACATTGTAGTTCCCCATACGTAAAATAGTATGACTAAGTAACAACAAGTTCATGAATAGATATATGACAATGTTATGGCATAATGATGTGGAAATGCATGGTATAGGGGTTGTTTCTAGGCTATAAGAAACAAAGGAAAGGGTCCATGACACTAATTTTTCCAAATTTAGTTATAATTTGTAATATGAGTAATTATATAGGATGTAATTGTTAGGACCATTGTCATACTACTTCAATCTACTTATATTGAATGAATGCCTTCAAAATTTTGAATCTAAATCAATTACTAGAACTAAATCTGATATCAACCATTAAATTTCCTAAATTATAAATGAATCATAACCAAGGCCAAAAATGATAAGGTTTAAAGGTGAAAATAACTATCAGTCAATAGGTTAAGGTATGGTGGGAAAGGGATATATGTATGATATGAAGAAGGCTATATTATGGCACTACTTAAACGATCCTTGTAGATAATATTTCAAGTCCCTCAAGTGTAAAAACATTTGAGTTGCATTATATTCATCAATTCATCAAGATCATCTCATTTTGACATGGATAATATGTATGATATAGAACCATAGTTAATAATAACCACATAAGGTCCTAACAAATTAGGTTTAAATTTTCCTTTCTTCTTGGTCTTGACATTGATATATTTATTATTTTATTTTAGTACCTGATCACCAATCTCAAATTATCTATGCTTTATGCACTAATTGTATTGGCCATGTAATATATTATAGTATGATTGAAACTTATTCAAGGTAGTGATGCACTTTCCATAAAGAAAATATAGCTCTTGAAAATGAGTTACTTGATAGTCCTCATCATTAATGATGTTCTATAGTTAAATGCAAAGATAAGGAAACTCAACCTCTACAAGAAGAATATACTTAGTGACTTAAAAATGTTAATATGGTGTAGCTCCTATTAGAGTAATAAAAGGGGTATGGTAGGCCCAAACAACATTAAGTAGCTACAAGGGCTAATTCCAACCATCATCATTACCGGTCTTATTGAGTATATTCATAGAGTTTTTGTTAGACACCTCAACTTGGCCAATGCCTTGTAGGTAATAGGTGGTGTAAAAGTGTTTTTTGATATGGTGTTAGGCACAAAAGGGTTTTAATTTTTTTTTAAAAATGAACCAACTATTTACACTTATAAATAGGTGAGAGAATTAGACTATAATGCTAAAGAAAAAATTATTATTACTAACTAAGAGAAAAAATTGAAGTGAACACACTATGAAAAATCATAGGAGAGGTAAATTAAATATAATTTTATTTATCCATGGTATGCAAATGAGTATATCTTCACCATACTCAGGTGGAACATTCTTACAATAGCTAAAATGGCTAGTTCTTATAGAACTTAAGAGAGAAGAGAAGAAAGAAGTCCAAAGGTCACAAGTACAAGTGTAAAGATGAGAAAAGGAGATAAATTTGTATGAGAATATAATGTGAAACTTATCATGCAAAGTTATAAAAGATAAGTTTCTCTCCAAACTATGAAATTCATGAAATGTGGCATAAGAGTTCTCATTCTGCATAAGAAAACTACCTTCATCATTCACCCATTTTGTAATGTCCCAAAACTATATATGGTCATATATCATGATTTTAATAAGATTTATGGGTTATGAACATACTTATCCATGCATTCCTAATCACCTAAATTCCCATTAAAGTAATCCATCATTACTTGTAGTCAAAGAAACTTCTTTTTCAATCACCCCTCACATTTTTCCTTCAAAAATCCTTCATTTTTTCATAAAAATATATAAAATGGGTTTTATTACATATGTTAATATAATCCATGTCCTTATATTACTTAGGTGCACTTTAAATATGCTTCCACGTGATGTTTTCACCCTTCTCACTATCATGTTCACTATGCTAGTTCTGACTAGTTGAGATGAGATATCTTATTAAGTCACATGTGATTTAATATCAAGCATGAAATAGATGTGGGGAGATATATTAAGTCTTAATATTCCCTCTCATTTTATTGTAATATTTAGAAACCTTTTATAACCTATAAAACACACAAAAATATCATAAATACCTTATTTTATATTCCATCCATATAGTTTTGTATAGTCCAAAAGGATTTGGATTATAATTTATGAGTATTATACAACATAAAATCATCATTCTGGTCAAACTATTCCATTTAGATGCACTAATTGCTCCATCTTCTCAAATTGGTTACTAGTAGTGGTTTGCAAGGGTTTTAGGTCATTTAATATATTAAGCTTTATTCATAGAGATTCAAAATTATAACTACAAATAAATTTCACAAGATCAATACTTATTACCCTTTTTAACCTCTCAAAACGTTTTGGATCTCCATGCATAACCTTAGGGAAGATGTGAGCATCTAAAGTTGCCATATCAAGCTTATTTACTTCTTTGCATAGACCTGAGTTACCCTAAAGTCAGCAAATGAATTTTTCATGGCTTACCATTAATCATAATAGCCTATACATGTCTAAATGCATCATATAAAAATGTTTGAAAATTTTATAAATATCACTAAGAGATAAAAACAAAGTTAGGCCCCCAATTGGTTCTAGGCCTCTTCAAGGCCTAATAGGCTTAGCATGTACTTCTCTAGTTTTAACCATTTGGACTGATTTATTATGTATAGGATAACATCTCATTATTATCATAACTTATTCAAGATCAAAAATTCATCACACAATTTTCCAAGCACTCATTCTCATTCTTTCTTCTCATTCACCAACTAGGCCTAGTTGGAGCTTGCTTGGTTGAGTTGTGTGCAAGAGAGTTTTGACCATTTTGAAAGGTATAAATTTGTATGATTTATTACAAGCACATGTCCATATTTCATACAACTCAAATTATTTTCCTTGAGTTCCCCAAATCTTCTTATTAGTCCCTTTACTCATTTTGGCATCATTTGCTTGACTTGCTAAAATTTTGATTTTCTTAATTGGCTGACCTCTAAGACAAAATAGTGAGGTATAACCCTCTTCTCCAAGGAAAATTAAGGTTAAATAAATTTTATTATTTATTTATTACCCTCTTGAACAAATTTTTTCCCTTGGTGAGGTCATTTTACCCCCCCTCCCCCCCCGCCACAACTCCTCAAAAATCCAAGATAGACTTATCGAAAAAGGGACTGTGTGCAAGGATTGTCATGTGAAATATGTGTTGTATCACAAAATAATTTATTTCAATTATTAATAGGTTATTTATTTTATCATATTCATGATTAAATTTTTCTCAATCCATTTATCACCACAAACTCTCATATTCCCTTTCATACCTCTTTATTGGTCAAGACTATATGTATTTCTTGACTATGTTTCTTGCTTGAAGGGGGGCACCTGTAGGTGTAAATTTATTATTTAGGCCTTGTTTTCATGTTTTATGTCCTTATTGAATCTACCTACACCATAATATAACTACAAATTTTCATTTCATGCCTAGAGTGAGGTTTATTATCAAATTTAACCAGCCCAATATTTATGGTAACCCTATAATCAGCCTGTAGGTATACATTTTGTGATGAAAGGAGACATGTAGGTAATAGTCTATATCTGTTATTTAATGTGAACCCATTTTGGTTTTAATTTGAGTATCATGGTGTCATTTTTATTCAAAAATATCCCCCATTTAATAACTAGTCTTTCATTTCATTTCAACACATTGAAGAACTATTTGAGCATGCAACACTATAGAGAACACTTCATATTTTATAGTTCAAAAATGTATGAAATGGGAAACTTATATTAACATGATATTCTGACCAAATGATATTTTTTCAAGTCAAACCACTAATTTTTCACTTTTATTTCAACATATAAATCTTAGACTAGTTAGCACTTGAAAAATAATTCATCATGGAAAAGTCACAAGAATGGTTATGCATCTATTCAGATAGATTAAGGTAATTAGTCTCTGAACTCTTTTGTATATGTGAATCATTAAAAACACCAAGCCCTTATACCACTCAAGATATTCCCCATGGAAAACTATAGCTTTATTAAACCCCTATATACATTGAGAAAGATTTCATCAAAGTCCGAAAATGATATTTCAACCTTGCTCAGTCTCTATTAAGCCACCTATAGGTGGTTATTTTTAGATACAAGTAGTGAGGAGGATTAGAGCAATGTGCATAGTGAAAGGTCTCATGAAAAAACTTAATCTCCTTACTAAGCTTTCAAATTTATGTTTTCACTTTGGGGCTCTTGATACAAGCTTCAAAACCTCTGTTCCAATGTGATATCCTCTTTCAAACACCTATTATGGAGCAATTAGTCATAACTACTAACTGGTTTGTGTGGTGTTTGTAACTACAATTACATTAATATTTATTTGGAGGATGAACTTAGAATGAAATTAAAACAACATTTTAAACATGAAAACAAACCATCACCATACTTTGACACCATTACCAAGACATGAAGATGTTGGAAGTGGTGAAAACCTACCTATAACACAAAAAGGTGTCTTCACATACAAATTGAGATAATTTGTTTATCTAAACACCTTAAAACACTAAACCAAGAAAGTAACACATGAGGTGAATATGTATATGTCCTTTGGAGTCAATTCTATTAGTTGGTTGTATGGAATCATCCAAATAAGAGCAAAACCTACAAGGTGAACATATTGGTAAGAAAATTAGGTAAGCCAACTTCTTAAGAATGGTTTATAAATAATATAACACCATTATTATATAACCAAACATAAAATTTAAGATGATTGAGTGTAAAAGACATTGCTAGGAGCATTTTTCCTGAAACCTCTCCTGCTAGCCATATCATCTAAAAACTTGAGGGTCATTCTTTCTTGCCAAGCCTAGTGGAAGAAGATAGAAGTAGTTTTTTTTAGTTTCTTGGATATTGTAATAAAATTGAGCACTAAATTTTTTTTGGAAGATCAAAGGACACTCTTGAAGTTTCATAAATTGTAGGATGTCATACAAGTTTATACACCTTAATAAAATTCCCCTTTTTCCAAGAATACTACTCTTTTTTCTAAAGAACCTACCACTTTTCAGTTATAAATAGTTAATTAACACTTCTTAGGACACATGGGGTATAACATCACCATTTAAAACCTTTGCATTTCCAAATGAGTCTATACAAGTCATTTAGTGATCTATATTTACCCCTAAAATGACTCTTAAGACTAAAAAGATTATGACCAAGGCTAGATACACATAAAATCACACCAAATGAGATATTACATACTTCATGAGATTATAATAGGCCCCTAAAAAAATCTAAATACCAATTATTTACCTATAGGAGTCATAATTTGACTCGCAAGGTCAAATTTTGTCAGCACTACCATTATTAGATATAATATCAGAGGGGATACCATAGTAGTAAATGAGATGGTTAAAGATGAATTTGTAAAGATGCGTACTAGTTATATAAGTGAGGGGAATTCCACCCAAATATTTAAATATTCTATAGTAGTAAGGACATGTTTGTGACCATTTGAAGATGTAATATTTATCTTGCCTATGAGGTTGAGTCCCAACATTGAGAATTACCATGGTGTTATTAGTGGTTTAATAATTTTGGCTAGAGCATGGATTAAATTATCATGTTTATGAAATTTCACACACTTATTCACATAGGAAGCTATGTTAATTTCCATATTCAACCAATAATAACCAATACATAATAATTTATTAGAAAGGATGGCCCTACTGGTGTGGTCCCCACATAATCCTTTGTGAAATTCCTTCAATGCTAATCCATATTCTACCAAAGATAAACATTAAAGCATGGTTCCATTATAGCTTCTATGATATAGGGTAGGTCCAATTAAGGTACATTATGAGGCTTTATTGATGAAGTCTTTTTATAATTTATAGGAAAGGTTTAGGGGAATGATTTGGTCATGGAGGTAATCATATATGCCAGAATACCATGTAGACATAGGACCAACAATATCACAACCCATCTCAAGAATTTTTTGTTCATGTATTAGTGATAGGGCATGTTCCATAAGAAATTCATAGTCCCTGGCTTTGTTTGTGATTTGAATCATAGAGCCAATTATATCCATGGCATCAACTATTTTGTTAACTAAATTTTTACAATTTTATATTTAAAGGTGTCAACCATACCTTTATAAGGTATCAGATTCTTATCCTTCATCTAGTATTGGTTTTTAACCTAATTGACTATAAGTTATGAATCATTATGAACCAAAAAATGTTGGATAGTACATTATACTACTTGGTGATGCCCTATGATGAGTACTTCATATTCATACATATTATTAGTACATAGAAAACTAACACAGAAGCACATAAGAATAATATCCCCTTACAATGTGATAAACAATATGCCATCACTTGATCTATGTGATTTGAAGGAACTATTAGCTAAAATTGGCCTACATATGAAACTTTTATCTAGATGGATCACGCCACTCTCTTAGACCCTTCAAAAACCTTTTGCCCCCATGACTCATCCCTTTCTAGTCCTGACTTGATGATGTAATGAAATATATTGGGAGGTCTTGGTGTGGTATGAGAACCTAAGTAGGGTTCTTGTTAAGTCGGTGATCCAATGGTATAAGGATAAAATAAAACTTGTGAACCTACCACATGTCACTTGTGATATTTTGAAACATTTTAAGCAAGCTTTAAGGTGAATTTGGAGATTTTAAGGAAAAGGCCTTGAAATAGGTCTAGAACTATAAATGAAGGATCTAACAAGTTTCCATAATGTTTAAAAATTTAAGGGCATGATGGAGGTTCTAAAAAATCCTTATATATTCTAATGAGTCTAAAATGAGGCCTATAGAACCTATTATTCCCAAAAGACCCTCAAAAGTGCATTAGAGGACTTAAGGGTCCTCATAATAGAAATTTTAAGTGAAAAGTAACTTTTTGAGGAATTCAAATTGGTTTTGAGATATCCTCCCACATCTTGATGGATTTTTTTACCCTTTTAGACATGTTCAAGGTCATTTCAAGTCATTTTAATTGGAAGAGAGGAGTTTGGGAGAAAAAGGATGCATTTTGGAGCCTTTTGAAGTTTTGGTAGAGTAGGTTTTTGAAGATTTTGATTGATTTATGGGATAATATATAATATTAAATAATTAATTATGTCCCTAATATCCTCTTATAGGCCCCTAAAATCATATTCCATCATACAAACCAATAGAGGTAAGCAAAACCTATTAGTTGTAAACTAGGCATGAAATAGGTTTTCTACCATTAATGGAGGTCTAGTAATTTCAAAATATTTATAAAAGAAATGAAATGTCATCTAAAGCATAAAAAATCTTTCCCAATTGTTATATTACATATTTAGGATTTTGGTTCTTCATGCTAAGGAAAAACTATTTTGGGCAGTTTTAGATAGCTCCAGGAGAGCCTCAAGTTTTCACTTGATATAGTTAAAAGAAAGAGATATTTGATCCAAAATATTTTTTTAAGTGATAAATACCCAAATGTCCTTCAAATTTGGGGTATTGTTGGTCTATTTCATCTCCACATATTTATGAACAATCGTGCATAGTTTAGGGGTGTCTAGATGGCCTACTCATCTAAATAGGGTCCAAGTTTTCACTTCTTTCTTCACTTAAAAATTAAATGAGAAATAATTATTTATAGGAGTAATTTTAGGGTAAAAAATAACCTATTCCATTTTTTTCATCATCTAACTCATTTAAGGAAGGTACTTATGGAATAAAACCTATTATCCTTCTTATCTTTGTGAATGGCCCATTTGATCAATTTTAGAGAAGAACCTAGGTTATAAGGATAATGTAAATCCTCCTCCTTATAAAAAATAATATTACACAAGTGATATTTCTCATCAATATTTAGTAATTCATGAAAGCCTTGATAGGTCAAACAGTCAAATTGCTAGTTAGAGCTCCAATGGAGTTGTAGGCAAGTTTATCAACTACATAGATTTTCATTTCATTTAATGGTATTAAAATAAATATAATATGGTGTTTTCACCTCTATTACATCATTAAAATAACCTCTCATCCCAAATACTAGTCTCAAAAAGCTAACATCATGAAGGTTGTAGTCAAAATGTGAGACACAGCCAGCTTGTTTCTTGTTTTCAGTTGAGTGAGGTATGTGAGGTCTTGAAGTGGTCCATATAAATGTTATGAATCCCATAAAAAAAATTTAACACTTTATTTTTGCATGATAAATCAAACAATATACCTTCAAATGACAAAAAAAGGATTGTGACAGTGTATTTCCCATGTATGCACATTCATACCCCATTAATGAGTACCTATAGGTGTTATAGAGAAGATCATCACATTGAAAATAATAAATTGTCTAGTAAATAAATTCATGGTTTAAATATATTATTTTAATATTATTATGAGGTTCAATATGAACCATAAAGTCAATTTTCATGCATGTAGCTCAAGTCTTGTATTCACCCCTTATCTGTAACTTCAAGGCATACCTACAAGAGGATAAGAGCATTGAGTTGGAAGTATTGAGATTTATTCAAATCATTCATGGTAAAAATAATTCATTTTTAGGCATTGATAAGGTCTAAACCTCATTATATTCTCATATATCATGCTTACTACCTATACTCATAGTCAATACCCTACAACCTATTATGTATGCACCTATAGGCTACCATAGATATCTGAGATGCTTCATTAAGGAATTTTTATAAGATTTTAAACCATTATTGATGTCATAATATGTGTAATATAATATAAAAATCATGTTTACAGTCATTAAGGAGTAGGCAATCTCAAGAAGCCATGTTCAAGTTGAGAAACTTAGTTTAGTGACTTTTTCCCTAAAAAACCAAAATATAAGCCCTAACTCCCTTTTATTATGTTAAATAAAAATGTTGTATAGATTATTGAGGAATCAAAGTGTATCCATATTTTATCCCTATCTTAGGGTAAGTTCCTTTCAAAAGGGAATGGATATGTGACTAAAATAAAGTGATGTTTGAAGGCCTCAAATTCATGCAATTGTTCACTAATTTTCTTTAGTGTTTTCTTTAGTTAATTGAAGTTTGAAAATATTTTTACATCTAAATTTTTAGTGTAGAGGGATAAATTTATGTTAAAGTGGTCTTATATTGGTGGATAGGACACTAGTGTTCCAAATAACATCAAGAAAGGTTAAAATTCAAGGTTTTGACCCCACCAACACCTACAAGCACATCTTTCATAAGGAGAAACATAAAATAACATAGTCAACACCCATATTCAGTCAAGATCAAAGTGTATGTAGAGGTTTTTGGCAAGGTTGGTTTGGTACATAGGTGGGAATCACCTTCACCATAGTTTTAATAGCCTTAAGATATCCCTATCACATGGAAAACCAATAAAGGAATTGGTTTCCCATCTAGTGGAGGCCTACAATAATTTCAATACAAGTCATGGAAACCCATCAAAAACATCAATCTCAAAATGATATGGATATTTTCATAGTGATATCTATATAAATGCCTTCATTAAGTGTTATTAAGGAGAAGAACAATGGTTAAACTAGTTGTTAGACCTTCCTTAAAGGTAATATATAGCCACTGTCCTTACACTCAACATGAAACACAATCAAATACCTAATAGAGGGTTTGTGACCAAAGAGAAATAGTTGGTTTTATCATTTTTATTCCATTAAAGAGATAAATTAAGGTTTTAAATATCATGATTAATTCTCTTAAGGGATAATTGAGGGTTTTTTAAGTACTTAAATAGTCTCAGATTGTATAGCTATACTCTACAACAATATGGTAAGAATACCCCCTTTTGAGGTTGATCTCATGTAATATAAATATGAATAAGGATGTATAAGAAATGGTTTAGTAATTTTCCATGTTATTACTTCAATCATGGTCTCAAACCATATTTAAGCATTGAATACACTATCATGAAGACCTTTAGTGCTTATAAAGACCTTATAGGCTTGTGCCATTTTAAAAAGGTCTATTCGGTAGTCATAAGGAAATTTTGAGGCTGAAGAAGGCCTATTTATCCAAAAGACATAAATGAAATTTGAGATTAGTAATCTCTTGAATATTATGATATAAAAAAGGTAATTTTTAAGTTTTAAGGAGGATTTAATAGGATACAATGGTAACCTATAGCCATCAAAAGTGGATACATACTCTGCTAAGAAGGTTGACTATGCACTGAAGGAGACTTAAAGGTTTTATAACATCTTCAAGGATAGAATTAATGTTTTCCTAATATAATTTTATAAAATATACCATCCCCATACATAATATCACCTTGTTGGTAGTCAAATTCTCTCCAAGCTCTTCAGGACTATGTTCTCAGTGTGTACAAGGGCTAATGGGCAGGTAACATAGTTATATCCAAGCATGAAGAAGGATAAAAGGTGGAGTTATGTCAATGCCTCTAGATGTATCATAGGTTCTCTTAGTATCTAAATAACACTTCTCATTTTATAATTTATGGATTTCAAAGCATGAGTATCCAATTATAGTAATCTAGTTACCTATGGTGAAATAGTGACAAAACTATAAATTATTCCATAATATTTATATTGATTGGTGGTTGGGAACCACCATGGCCAATTTAATTGAAGTGTAATAAATGTATTATATTATTATTGAATATGTGACCAAGTTATAAACTAAATATTAATCTAAATGAACATTTATAATGGAATTTAAACTAAAGTGAATTGGTTAAAAATGAAGCCAAACGAAGGGTAGGGAAAAAAGAAGGTATTATAATTTTCAGTCCAAACATTATGAAAAATCTTAGATTTCATCAAGACATACATGCAAACCAATACATGACATGAAATAGCTATAACATAGATCCTACCATGTACTAGGTAAATGTCTAAGGAAAGGATGAAATAATCTAAATAAGAAACTAGATTCAATTTAAAGATTTATTTCACAAGCAAATTGCATTATCACATATACAAGAGAAGTAAGGGAAATGAAATGGACCTAAGATATTTCAATTAACCTATCATAAGCACAAGTTAAATATTTTGCAGTCGTATATGCAAATCATGAATCAATGAAAACCATTCAAATCTAGACATCCAAATAGATAGTTAACAAAAAATCCATGTAACAATTGATGAAAACAAATTTGGTTAAAATTCTCAGTATGCCTTTCTTGCATTAATTTCTAAAAGAATAAAAAATAATTTTAGCTATAAAAACTCCCTCCTCTATAAAAAATGGTAATACTACCTTTTATAGGAGACTATGGTAGTGCACCAGTCAGTCATGACACTATAAATGTATAAGAGTAAGGACAAATGTTCTTTTTAGGAAATTATAGAATACATTCACTTTTCCAAAGTGGACTGACCTATAGGCAAAGGTGCTCAACATTTTTCACATGCATTTACAAAATAATATTCCAATTTTTGAATATTTCAATGTTTCTAACAAAGTATAATATTACTAGGTATTTAATGGGACCTATGTTAAAGAACACTCCTATTGTTCCTGAAGAATCTTCATGGCCTTTTGATGTTTTTCATTAACTAGGTTTAGATTGACAAGTGGATATAAGAGGTACTCATCTTCTTAGTTAGCCTAATCATCAAAATTTCTTTCATCTCCATTCATTGCTTTTATGATTCTCCTCACCGTATCAATCTTCTCTTCTATAGTTAGGATCATACTCATGACCCTACAATTGTCACCCCCAGACTATCTTTGACTCCTAAATCTTACTTATTACATAGCCAAGGTGACCATATGCCTATAATAATCTATAATGATGCCCAAGGAGTTGAGTGTGGTAGGATTAGTCATCATGGTTCTAAGGAGATATTCAATTCTACCTATCAGCTCTTCATCATCACTTAGGAGCCTCACCAAGTTCATTAACCATGTACCTAGACCTTGGATTTTTTCAACAATTATTCCCATAATTATATTCAAATGGGATATACTTATTGTCCTAAAACTACGAATCTGGCTCTTAACCATTATGATGATTAGCTCTTTCATTTTGTCTTTTGAATTTTGACATCAGGCTATCAAACCCTTGGCTATTACATCTTACTGAGCTATTGGACTCTTCCTTGTATTCATTACCTTCAATTAATTAAACATATCATAAAAAGATGCCTCAAAATTCTTGATAATTTCTTCTGGGATTGATGGAATAACATGTGTCTCAATATTTTCCCATTATTTCTATAGGTTCTCTATTTTTTGATACATGCCTTTGATACCTAATTTTATTTGAGATAAATGAGCATCAAATCATCTAGCTATATATTCTTCATGGATTGGGTGTTCACCAAGTCCTTGACCTCTTAATGGAGTTAAGCTAATGAATGATTCAACTCTCTAAAAATTGAGCTCCTCACCCCAACCATGACTTTCTTCATTGCCACTCTTTCTAGTCTTATAGTCTCTGGGTTGAATTGCACATTGACTAATGACTTTATGATTTTTGGAGGTTATAGAATTTGCATGTACATGATACTTGAGGTTTCAAAAGTGTCTACCTAAATTACACTTTAACCCCTAGAGGTGTTTATCCTTCTTTATTTTTATTATTTCATTAGAACCATTATCGATGGCTTGAGCTCATCATGCATAGTGATGTTGACTATTTTGGTCATGGCCAATGAATGGTGTAAGGTTAGAATCTTTTGTATTTTTACATAAATTAACTAATAAAGGATTATTTTCCCATGAATGGGATTTTCATCACTAAATAAGTTAACTTAATTTGAGGGATGAGTGAAGGTCAACGTTGGCTTCTTCTTTATAACTAGGACCAATGCCAACTCAACCTTCCTCTTTTGCAAGGGTGCAACTGGAACTAGGTCTAAGTCTATCTCCTTCCCCTTTTCTTGTTATGATTCCTTGGCTTGGCCCTAAGGTTCCTTAGTTTATTCTTCATCTTCATCTAATCCATATGCCTTAGTAAGTACTTTGAGTGCATCCTCTAATTTCTCCCTAGGATTTAGTGTAATCATGTCAAGAAACTCAATTAGGGAGTCTAGCCTTTCAAGTGGGGTAGAAATTGATGCACCTTCAACAAGCCTTTTTTCCAATTTATCCTTGTCAAGTCCTTAAGTAACTTGTGCTTGAGGTTATTGTAGTGGTTATTCTAGAGGGGGCCTAGAAGAAGATCCAATTAACAAGTGGTATTTTAGGGGCCCCATCTTCTATATCTCACTAGGTGGTTTTGCATCTCTATCTAGTCTAACCTCAATCCTAATATTATGTTTCTTTAACTTGGCCAATACTTTTGTGAAAATGGAGGCCCTGATATACATTATGTCATGAAAACCAAGTTGATGTTCATAGGGGTAGTTTATTATTTTTAATTTCAAATGTTTAGTGACCCTATCATAAGGGTCCCACTGCCTCAATTCATCTAACTTTAAGTTGAAGGAGTTTATATGTTTGGAGATGACATTTACATGTTCCCAATTCTATAATATAGTCCTGCTAATGGCTAAGGAAAAAGGGTGAAGGACTCCCATCCTTTTTATTTGGATACACTTTTTATACCATGGAAAATTTTGTATACAATATCTTATTATAACAATTTTGTAGGCACATGGAATGGTAGATTGGTGGATTAATTCAAGGTCCCTTATATTCTAATCACTGTACAATCTAGATACAAATAGATGTATCCAATTAACTCCACATACTAATTAACTAGAGGGTTGACCCTACCCATGGGGATCCCTATAATATCTTCTACTAAATATATATATTAAAAATCACAAATGAAGTGTATATTGTGTCTATACTTGAATATGTACAATTTGGAATAGTGATGGGAACCAATGTCTCCCTTTAGGTGACCATTTATTTATGCCAAGGATTTTGGTGGTGGCTAATAAGGTATCTAGAAGATAGGACACCATAAAGAAGTGGTTGTCAGTTTTATTCTTCATGGCTGAGAATTGATATTTCTAGCAAATTTTGATCATCTCACCCATAGGGGGAGTGAGTCCCTTTTCTACTATGAAGTATACATAAGGTATCCATATTCTATTAACATGTGTGGTGGAAGGGTATCAAAATAATATACTTAGCAAGGTCATGATTATTTTTATTCCTTCCTTAAATTAGACAATTGGGATATTTAAGATGGGGTCTTGGATCACATGGGTTTCAGCAAGTAGGCATGGGTAAAGGATGGCATTCAATTCATTTTTACTAGTCCATGTTTTAATTGTAAGCAAGTCTACCTCAGGCTTGCATAGCTTGTATTATATTTCAAATACAAAAGATGGAATATATTATATCCTTTTAAAACTATGTTCATAAACTATCCAATCCTGATCAATTTTACAATCTCTAAAAATGGGGATAATAACATTGATATAGTGCAATAACTCACGTTTTACAGTATCATAGTGGAGACTGGTTATTTGGATGGAGACTAGGTCATTGTATCTTTAGTTGATTGTGACATTAATCTACTCTTCCCTCATGATGGTCTATATTTCTTCAATGGTCTCAAAAAGCTAAGAATAATTTATTTTTGGTGTTTAATGCCACAACATCAAAGTTAGTATCCTTCAAGACTCTTCCCCATTGTCTAAAGTCAATTACAATTATGTGTCATCCTTTTGTTTTTCCCTTTGAGTTATCAAAAATATGAGACTTGTAATTTTATCACTAGTGGTCTACAAGTAGCCTCTATATTAGCTTGTTCTCACTCAGATAACAATTAGATTCTTTCTAGCTCGATCGAGATTGATTAGAGTTCAAATTAAGGTCTTTGGTGGAGGTTAGGACATTTTTGTAGCTTTAATGGTAATATTTAATTAGACTTAGGTGATTTCAAGCCTTGGATTATATTTAAACCCCTACCTTTATACCTTTGCTTTTTCATGTCCATAAAATCTTTGATTTATCATTTTATGCTTATGTGGCACCTATGTGGAATCCATCTAGTAGATTTCATGACATTTTTCATAAATTATTTAAAGGAACTAGCCATTACCCTTTAAAATCCTTTTTTTCTTTGCATCATCAGATCTTTACTCATGGTTTAATGCAAGCTATTGATCTTGATCCCAAGGTTTATAAGTTATTGGTTATCCTTGTATTGGTTTATATAGTTGTGCCAATTGACACCTTCATGGGCCTTTTAGGTTATGTGTTGTATTAGTAAATGCAAACTTACCACATGTCAATCATATGGGCCTTTAGAGGTCTCATTGAATAGTATCTATCGATTACACTCTGTCTGATCAGCTTGCTCTGATTAATCATGATTTATTGATCCTAAAAGGTGAATGAACTTTAATTATCATTTGGACATATGAAGGACTTTAATATAGATACTTTATACTAAATTTTATTTCATGTTAATAAACATGACATAAAATTTTGCCTAAAATATTTAAGCTAAGTTTTAGAACAAATATAAAGGGGGCCATAATAATAGAAGGATCTAATGCAAGGTTTTAACCTTGGATTTTATCATGTTAATAAACATGATAGAACTTTTAGGTTAAAATATTTTAAGCTAAGTCTAATGGTATAGGGACCTCTTGTTAAAAAGGAAACATAATATAAGTTTGTAACCTAAGGTTTATCATAGTTGAATAAATGAAATTGGAACCTTAGGATAAATACTTAGATTAAGTCTATATCTATGAATACTTAGATCATAAGATCATTTCATCAATGAATTTTAAAGACCCTTAAGTGATTTTTATATTTTCCAAAGGTGGTCTCATTGGTTTTCCATGCAAGTAATAAGATTTAACAACATTTTATGTCATATTCTTATGTCAAAGCAATATGATTGATGAGCTTAAATTTGATGGCCTTACAGGCATCAAATGGCATTCATGAGAATGCCAAATTTAATTTCAAGAAGTTTATTAGGTCCATAGATCTTAGATTTAACATGCTATGAAAATGGGTCTAACATGAGAATTCACTTTGGGATATGTATGAAAGTTAGACTAAATTAAAGGCCCAAGTCTTTAAAGCATAATAAAATGGATCCCTTCAAATATTATAGTCATAACATAAGGTTTCATTCTATTAATAAAATACAATAAACCTTATGTTAAAAGCATAGGTTGAGTCTATGTTTTAATGCACAAGGCCATTTTAACATTAAGCTCAAATTTTGGAGTGCCACATGGTGATTGTTATATCTTTAAATCGTACCCTTGGGGGATTGGTTTTAAGGCTTCCCATAATTGAGCTATAAAATGGGAACAAACCTAGGTTATGGGTATCTTGTGATGGGGTTGAACCTCCAGAGTAGGCTGGTTCCTCCTTAATGCTCACCTAAACTAAAACTAAGCCTAGCACTTCATAGGGAAAGGGTCAGAAAAGGATAAGGGCTCCTAAGAAAGATAATAGGTGATGCACCTTAATTATAGGTTGATCCTCCCTACTTAACCTGAAGAACACTAATGAAATGAGTAGATGTTGAGTTTAGAATCCGACTATCTAAAATACATCTATGTAGAGGATTACCAAATTATCTAACCTAAGGGAAATGCGAGGAGACGTATATAATAAGACACTAACTAGTAACAATATCCACATGTAAGATTAGATCAAGAGATGTAGAACATAACATATATGAGTGGATGAACTAGTAGCTAGGTGAGATAAGTACACACTATACTAGAATAATGAAATCAAATCATAACAAATCTATTTACTTCAAGAGGTTAGAAATTATTTCTTGGCAGAGTTTGGTCTAACCAAGAGATGGAATCAAGAGAAAGATAGAGATAGATCTAATGATCTATCAAAATAAGTGAGAGATATTTGTTCTTGTCCCTAAGGCCTTTATTTATAGTAAAGAAAGAGAAATATGGGGAAAGTTAGAAAGAATGTTACTTTTTTATAACCAATGAGTAGTAAGCTTTCAAAAAAATTCTATCATGTATTTGTCCAATCAAGTTATTATGAATGGGATCTTCATCATTTTCTTAGATGGCATGTGATTCATTCTTATTTTGGAAAGATTTAATAGAAGACAAGATCTTTCCAAAGGTGGTAAGCTAGAAGTGAATTCTCCCACTACTTATTGAATCCCCAAGATTTGATCCATTGATCTTCCACCAGATCTTATCATAAAGGCAACATTTTGGGTCTTTAAATGCCAAAGACATGTCATGTTTTCTCTAAATCGATGGATTATCAATGCATGGCTCAAAATTATATTTTGTTGGCCATGTATCTCCTTATATCTTGGATATTGGACCAAATTATCTATAGAGTCAAACTAATCTAAGGATATTGATTTTCTTATAGATTATAGTGTTTTACCTGATAACTGGTCCAATCTGAGTCCATACCGAGCTCTCATATTTTTACTTCTTCCTCCAACTTGGGTTGGGATCAAGTTAAATTTTTTCTAAAATCCTACTGAGTTAGTTTTATCTTGCATAATCATCCTTTACCCAAATTTCATTGCTCATCCCTTTGTCATATGTCTTGATCACCATATACCATCGGATCTAGGGACCCAGTTAATTATGGGCCATAGATCTTTGGGACCCATCACCTCAAACTTTGCTTCTTATTATCCTTGAATATTTGTTGACCATTTGACTTGATCCAAGCTCCCATGGGCTTTCCACTTGTCACCAACATGTTTTTATTTAGGTCGTTGCCAAAGATTTTGAACCCCAATGTCTAGTTCATGGAGCTTAAATTTGACATTCATGAGAACATCATTTGATGTTTGTGAGAATGTTTTATGACATACCTTATACCATTAAATTTAAAATCATATAGATTTTTCTTGATTATAATATTGACACTTGTGTGGATGTCCTTCATATTTTAGCTAACTTTGTAGATTTATAACTTGAAGGGTAGAAATTGTGAAGGCATCAAACATTTAGGAGATGCTATTAATGATACAAGGAGAAAATACATTTGAACCATTGGCATAGAAGGCTTCCTAAATGGAGATATTAGATGAACAAGTTTGTTGGCCTACTTGATCCTCATCATGTGAGATTTTCCTACTATTGGGACCAAATGTGTGGATAAAATATGGATGGAGTGAGTGGATCAGATGAGTTCTATGTGTTCCCTAGTTTATCCTAAGCATTCTATAAGGTTTTTTTTTAGATTTTTATGATCTCCATGATCTCTTTAATCCATGAACACCATCTATAGTTTATCCAAATAATTTCAATTGATCACTTAAACAAGAAATTTGGAAGTAGGCATAGTTTGGTATATGGGTTAAACATGTCCAACATTTCTAGTGACTCATAGGGAAGCATGCCTACTATACTTGATATCCCAATCCATTTTCCAATCCAATATATTGGGCATGGAATTTCCTCTTTTCAACTGAGTTGATCTAGAAACTCTCTTAAAAAAGAAAGATAGAAGAAACAAAACAAGGCAACTAACCTACTAAACAAATGTGCACTAAGGCATCTGGAGAAAAGCATGAAATCTAACCTATCCTAAACTAAACAAATAAAAGAGAGATATAAAAAATCATTAACTAGATGTAAAAAAATAGATACCTTTTCTTAATACTACATGATATTTTACATGTTTGAGGGTTACCAAACAAATATGGAGAAGTATTAGATTTTGAACAATTTGATGGTATGCTTCTCCTAGAATAATAACAAAAATGAACTCACCCTTCCAGTCTGATTGCTTGGTTATGAAAGCTTCATGAGGTGATTGAGTAAGATGATCTTGTTCTTCTTGAAGCTTGAATTTGTGATCTAAACTAAACACAACCTGTGATAGCTCTTCCTTGATATCTTCTAATAAAGCTAGGTACTTGATAGGGCATATTATTAGCAACATAAACATTGATAAATCAGATTTTACCTCACTTTTTATTCTTTGTTATAGCCCTTAAGGGAAGGATAATGAGTCTATGAACTCTTGAACACCAAGCTCACTACACTAAGTTATATTTGATCGATCTATTCCTCATGTTATTGACTCTTATTTTATTAGAACTGACTCAATTCTCGGTGAAGATAGGACTAGACCCAGTAGACTAGGGGGTTGTTTTAGGATCTTTGGGAGTTGGGTTTGAGGATTTATGTAAGACCAATTTAAGTGGGCCTAATTAAATAAAACTCCTTATTATAGTTATGCCTTCATTCTCACTAGCTACCTATTGTGGACCTTTGAGAATAGACCACCTATATTTGACCACTTGGAAAGAACTCCTTATTTTATATAGGACATGGGTAGGGATGATTGGATAAAACTCTAAATCTATACCAATGTCTCTTATCAACCCCATATAGACTGATAATTCTTGCTTGACCCCTGATAAGGATGTAATAGGGTAAGCTTGGTCTTGGTGAGGGGTAAGAGAAAGATAAAGGTCATGATAAGTTTAGTAGGATTTTTTAGGGTCAATTGGGGAGGATAAATAAATATTATCCATCTAATAATAAGGTTACTAGGACATAAAATAAGCATACTGACTAAAATGTGGTTGATTGTATATATTGAATAATTAGGGTCATGCACTTGGACTACTTAAACTAGATGATAGATGCTTGGAGTCACCATTGATGTTTATTGAATGCCTCTAAAGGATGATATGTAAAAGGATAACATCAAAAATTCTTTTTATAATTTAGACTTGAGGTCCCACCAAGCATGCCAAAAACTATTATAGCTTCAACTCTCACCCTTAGGGGTAGTGGTTTTAAGGCTTCCCCTAGTTGAGCTATAAAATGGGAACAACCTAAGTCTATAGGTATCCCATGATGGGGCTAAACCTCTAGAGTAGGATAGTTACTCCTTGATTCTCACATTAACTAAAACTAAGCCTAGCACTTCATGGGAAAAGGGTTGGAAAGGGATAAGGGCTCCTAAGAAAGCTAACAATTGATGCATCAAAATTACAAGTCAATCCTCCCTGCTTGACTCAAAGAACACTAATGAAATGAGTAGATGCTAGATTAATAATCCACATATCTATTATATATCCATTTATAGGCTTACCAAATGATCTAAGCTAATGGAAATGAATGGAGAAGTATAAAATAAGACACTAACTAGTCATAGTATCCACATATAGGCTTTGATCAAGAGATGCAAAACACAACATATATGAGTAGATGAACTATTGGCTAGTTGAGATGAGTACACACTATACCATAATAATGAAATCAAATGACAACATTCTAGTTACTTCAAGAGGTTATAAATTCCTTCTTGGCAAAGTCTAGTCTAACCAAGGGAGGGAATTAAGAGAAAGATAGAGAGATATAATGATCTATCAAAAGAAGTGAGAGATATTTGTTCTTAGACATAAATCCACTATTTATATCTAAGAAAAAGAGAGAGAGGGGGGTAAGTTATAACTCCCATTTACTTTTGATAGCCATTGATCTATAAAATTTAAAAAATGTATTACCATGCTTTTGTTCAATCAAGTCATTATGAATCATATATTCATTATTTTCTAATATGGCTTATGAGTCATTATAATTTTGGCATGTTTTACTAGAAGAAAATATCTTATTAAAATTGAATTCTCTAACTTCTTCCCAAATCCCCAAGCTGATCCATTGATCTTCTACAAAATATTATAAACAAGGCAATAATTTTGGCTCTTTGAATGCCAAGGATATATCATGTCTACTCTCAATCAGTATCTTGTAAAGGAATGTATAAACATAATAATTATTTGGAAATGTATACCCTTATATATTTCATTTTGGACTAAATTATCTATAGAGAAAAACCAATCTAAGGATATTGTGTTTCTTATAGATTATAGCACTTTTCCCAATAACTAATCTAATCTAAGTCTATACAAATCCCTCATCCTTTTGCTTCTTTCACCAAATCAGGTTGGGATCAAGTTCAAATTATTGTACTATCATATTTATTTAGGTTTATCTTCTTTGATCATCCTTTATTAAAATGTCCTAGCTCATCCCTTTGTCAGCTATCTTGATCACTATGAACCACCAAATCTTGGGACCTAGTTAATCACAAGCCATAAATATTTAGGACCCATTACATTAAGCTATACTTATTGTTGGCCTTCAAGATATATTGATGATTTTAATTTATCCAAGGTCCCATGGACTTTCCACTTGTTGACCATGCACTTTTCTTTAGGTTTCTACCAAATATTTTGAACCCCAATGTCTAGTTCATGGGAATTAAATTTAATGTTCATTCAGACATCATTTTCCATTCACAATAAGGTTTTCTTATGTCCTATAGAATATTAAATTTAAACTCATATGGATTTAACCTAGGTATAAGGTTAACACTTGTGTATATGTCCTTCATAATTTGGCAAGCTTTACAGACTTGTAACTTGAAGTGCAAAACTTAGGAAGGCATCAAGATTTCATATGTTCTTAATGCTACAAGGAGTAAACCCATTTGATTTTTTAGCATAGAAGGATTATTAAATGGATATATTAGATGCATAATTTTGTTGGCTTATGTGATCCTCGTTGTGTGATCTTTTCCTACTACTAGGACCAAATGTGTGGACAAAATCTAGATAGAGTGAGTAGAGAAGATGAGTTCCATGTTCTCCATAAATTTGTATTGGATATTTCATAAGGTTTATATAGTTTTTTTAGCTCCGTTATATCTTTGTTATACCCACACCATCTATAGATTATCTATATAATTTTAATTGATCACTTAATTAGGAACTCTAGATATAGGCACAATTTGGTATGTGGGAAAAACATGGCCAACAGTGACTCTTGAGATTTTGACTCTATTTGACCCTAAGAAGGGTTCATAGAGTGTTGATAGAGATCTAGGTTCTTGAGATGGTGACACTTTTCATCTTTGTGGGGTTTTCTTAATCCTTTAACATTTCAACATCATGTTCACTCTGTTAAATCTTTTCTAGGTGAGGAGTCATGGACTATTGATTGTAATCCAGATACTTCAACATGATTGGCTCTTTTCACAAGTTTTATCCTATGGTTTTTTTTATTACAAAAAATATAATGAGACCTTAGCATAAAATTTATGTTAATTCCATGTTTAATAAAATGGGACCCATTTAATCTTGAGGATGATCACAGACCATTTGATCTTTGATCTCACTTAAGTGTGGATCATTGACATGATCCTAGTGATCAAGTGGGATTGGTATAATGGATTAAGGATTTGGATTCCTTAGGATTATTTCATTCCATCTGATCATCTTCCATGATGAAGTGAGAGCCATTGATTCTATAAATAGTCAATATGCTTTAGTTAGGGATCAGGTTGATATAAGAAATCAGGCTAAGGTTTTAACTCTAACGTCCCGTTCATGTTAGTAAACATGAATGGGGCATCAGGATTAAAAATTTAGGCTATGTATGTATCAAAGATGACCATGAGATGTAAAAAAATGGAACCAAGTTAAGAACATAAATTATCATGCAAACATATATGTTAGACCTTGTTAAAATAAAGAGAACAAAAAAGGGGAAATATAAAGAGACTAAGCATAATTTTTTAGGCTAAGGTTTGGTCATGTTAAGAAACATGACCAAGCCTTAATTTAAAAATTAGGCTTAATTATAAAGTAATTTTAAAAATGTTCCCACCAAATTTGTTCTTGCCAAATCTGAATTCAAACCAAGGGTCTAATCTACGGTTTTCTAAAGGAGGGTTTCAAAACATGAATCAAACGGTGAGTTCTCATAGACCAACGACTAGTAAAATATTAAATGAGGATAAAACTATGGACATCTCAGCATGGTCCATTAATAATATCTCCATAAAACCTACAACTTAGGACATGAGGGACAACTATTACCAACATTAAGCAAGGTTAAATCAAAACCATGAATAAATTGTCCAATTTTATCAAGCATGGATGATCTTCAAATTATATTAATGTGTAGAACATATCAAGATTTTAGTGTTAAGGTTCAAAGTATGCATAATGTTCCCTATATTTAGAAATAGGGCTATGTTGACCTCAACAAATGGGGAATTCCAAGGGGATTGTAACAATATGCTAGAACTTAGAGCCTTCAATTTAGATAAATAACTAGGTCACTTATTTCACTTGATCAATGCCATTATCAAGATCAGTTTATGGTTGAAACAAACCTTACACATGCAAAATTAGGATCAAACATCAAGACATAGCTATGTTGTGTGTGTGATTTTATTCCACTTATTATTTACCATGGGATTTATGGGGAAACTTCTAGGTTTCATGCCTTTAATCATAGACATTGACTTGGAGCATGTTTATATATTCATTATCAACCATGTTTGTAGTTCATAAAAGGATTGGGCATTGCTTTATTGCTATCCAAGTGTCCATATCCCTGATAGATATGCCTTTAGTTTCACTCATAGCCTTTCTCAACTACCATCTAGGCATCCATAGCCCCAATTGAGATTACAAGAATCACCTTTGATTGAAAATCTTTTGATTTTATAATAAGTTCTCATTTTTTTTATTTTTAGGTCTTTTAGGCTTTCAAACAAGGTTAGGAACTAGGGTAGTCAGGTTCAAGGATTTGTTTGAGTGCCTAATATTCAAATAACCACCTAGACTTTAAACCTTTATCCTAGGCAAGGATGTTGTTAAGTGAAAACATGACTATGAATTAATAGATTAAGATTTCATCTTACATGTACACTTCTTAAAACCAAGCTTAGATTGAAACATTGTTTAATGTCTTATGGAATGGTTAACCTATCCATCAGTCCTTACTATTTTATTAAAATTATAACATAAAGCTTATATCTCAAATCCATGGTCAACATATGCATGAGGTTCATACCTACATTCTTGAACTTTTGGAGTTTCAAGAAAACTAAGTGAACTATGAGATGAGGGCTATCAAAAAGGACTTATTGAAAGCAAGGAACAAAGAAACAAAAAATAAACACACAATAAAAAGAAGAAAAGTAGGATACAAAAGGGAAGCAAAAAATATATACAAACATATGTACAAACAAAGAATAGGGAGAAAGAGCTAAGGGAAACTAACTAGCATACATACATTAACTCTTACCATCTTACATATTTACTCCATGAAGACCCCAAGAGGAGAAACAAAGAAGTAATGTTTGAGATATTGACCATTGGTGGGTAGTGTGAATTCTACTCCTTGTAGGTCTTATAGTTTGAAGGTGCTATCTCCAAGTGCATTTTCAATTTGATAGGGGATAATACAGAAAGGTGTGAACTTTCCATGTTTATCCTTAGGCTTAGATGATTTGTCCTAAAGAAGAACCAAGTCTCTTTGTCTAAACACCTTGATCTTTGATTGCTTATCAAACCACCTCTTTATTATAGTTTTGTGCCTATTAAAGTTGAAAAAATATTCTTCTCATGCATCTTCCATCTGAATAATTTCTAATAGCCTTGATTTTGCAAATTCTTGGTCTTCTTCCATATACTCTTGCATAAACTTGTAAGTTAGCATCTTGAGTGTGATGGGGAATATGGGCTTTTTGCCATATTCCATTAAGAAGGGAGATGATTTAAGATCCTGATTGACTCTTGTTCATCTACCCAAAGGGCATAAATGATAATCTTATGCCATATTCTAGGTTTGTATATAATAGAATTCTTAATGGATTTCATCAAGTTTTTATTCATTGACTTAGATACTCTATTACCTTGAGGATAAAGGTTAGATAAAAAGTTGAGAATAATTTTATTATCATATTCCCATTTTTCATCTCTATGGATATGAATGTTGACCCATTATCAAATACCAAAGAGACTAGAGTCCTAAATATGGTGTATATGTTTTCTTCTAAAAACTTGATCACTTCTATTATACATTGTTTAGTGGCTACTACTTTAGTGCACCTAGTACAATAGTTAGTATCTATCAAAACATACTTGTGACCTTATAAAGAGTTGACGTTGATTACCCATACAAATTCTAGTCCCCATTGGGAAAAGGGTTTGTCAATCATGATAGGTTGTATGGGAATTACTACCTTTAGCTCTTTTATGCTAAAGATCTAGCATGAATGGCATTCTCTCACATACTTATGATCATATTTAAAGATGGTGGGCCAATAATATATAAACTTGAGGATATTATGAGTTTTTATCTTTCCATATGGATGCCCACTTCTCAACTTCTTATGAAAAATTCTCATTATCTTGGTACCTTCTTCCTTAGATACACATATTAGGTATATTACTTTAAAGTTATTTTGGTATATGAATCTATTCTTGATTAGGTAATGGGATGACTTAATCCTTATAGCTATTTTATGTTCCCTGGTTAGTCCTATAAAACAATTTCCATTGATTAGTAAATGAATGATGGGATCATAATAGTCATTAGGTTGAAAGTTATATTGATCAGCCTGCATAATACTTAGTTTGGGGCTAGTATTAGAAATCATTTGGATCAAATCATGACATCTTACCAATTTTTTATTTTTCATCACTATGTCATATTCTTGAAGAAAAACATCCACTTACCTCTTCATTTTCCAAGTTTAAATTGGCTCAATATTAGCTTAGTGGTTGGGTCTAGTAGAATGGCATGCATTTTGTTCTTAAGAATGTAGTGCCTATTTTTTTTGACTAATTTAAATAATTTTATAAATCAAAGGATAATATGAATCAATATTATTCAAATTAGTGCTCATAAAGGCAATTGGATGGTCACATCCTTCTATTTTCTTAGTTAACACAATAGTAATAATATGGTTAGAGGACAAAGTGTAGAGATAAAAATCCTTTGAAAAGTTTGGAATTATCAAGATTGGATCTTGGCTAATTACCTCTTTGATATATCCAAAGGCCTTTTAGGATCCCTCATTCCATGAGAATTTAACATCCTTCTTCAGCATATCATTCAATGGTTTGATAGTTTTTGCAAAGCCAGAAATGAATTTTCTCACAAAGTTTACTTTACCAAAAAATAATTTCAATAATTTTCTACTTTTCAGAGGAATTTTATTTGATATATCTTCCACTATTTAAATATAAATAGAGATTCCATATTTGGTAATAACATGGCCTAATAATTTACCCTCAGGGACACAAAAAATGTTTTTCTTAAGGTTGAGGCAAATTCCATACCTTCTACACCTTTGAAATACCTATTATAAATACATGAAATGATCCTCCCTATTATTAGATAAATTGATTATATAATCCATGTAAATTATAATGCACTTACCAATCAAGCCCTATAAGCCATGGTCTATGGCCCTTTTAAAAGTGATTCTTATGTTTGTCAGTCCAAAAGGCATTATTATGTAGGTAAAAGTGCCCCACTTAGTTGTGTATGTTGTCTTCATTCTATCTTCCTTGTCTACTAGCACTTGATTGTACCTTGAAAAACCATCAAGAAAAGACATCATGGCTCAACTAGAAATAATTTTTATTACTTGGTCAAGAGAGGGAATAGGATAATTATCCATTTTAGATGCTCTATTCAAATTTATAAAATTAATTCATTGCCTAATTTCACCATTATTGTTCCTAACTTGAACTATTTTCAACCCGAGTAGAGTGCCTAATGGGAAATAAATTTTGATCATCTAACAAATTCTTAACTTCTTTGAAGATCATAGGTTCTTAGACTGGATTCATAGGCCTTTGTTTCTTCCTGAAAGGTTTGCAATTATCCTTTATAGGTATAGTATGGGTGATGAATTTTGGGTCAAAAGTATTCAAGTCATCATAAGCCAAGGATATTACATCTTTATACTTTGTCAACAATTCCTTAGCTCTATTATTTTTAGAACTTGTACAATCTTTTCCAATATTAAATAACACAGGTTGATCTTGAGGTCCAAGGTCAAGTGCATTGTAATATTTCTTGCTCACTTTGGGAACCTTAGAGGTCTTAGCTAATTTATCTTGATCAAATAAGATTTATAAGGCCATCATGCCCTTGAGAATTTTATTTTCATTTAGCTGAATGACTTTTTCATCAAATTTAACTTTTCCAAACACATTTTCATTAGCTTCATTAATGACCTGAGCCTCAAATGCTCCTGGACTAGTCATGCAATCTAGGATCCATTAGTCATCACTAAAAACCTATATATGGTTTACATTATCTAGGATATAAGGTCAAGGTATCAGCTTAATACTAAGTTTTGGTGAATCTAGGTTAGGCAAGAGATTAGTTGCAGTAGAGGCTAGCTCATCAACAACTTTATTTTCCTCCCTAGGGATAGAAATAATATTGAAGGCACCAAAAAATTTTATAAGGTCCCACAATATAAATTTATACCTTTTGAGGTATGAAATTTTTTATTGATACTTGTTTCTCACCTGATTGACTATAAGTTTTGAATCACCATAAACTATTAATTCCTTGATATTGTTTTTGATGGAAATTACAAACCTAAGATGAGAGCCTCATATTATACAAGGTTATTAGTGCATGGAAATTGGAGTACATAAGAGGCATGATATTTATTACCAATAGGGTTACTTAAAAAAAACCTACCCTAGACTCAGATTTACATCTAGCACTATCAAAATACAAATTACATAACCTAGACACAAATGAGAAGATTTAGGATCACATACCTTGGCAATTTCTAGTGTGAAATCTCCTATATCAAAATCAATTATGTTAATACTTTTACTCACCACATTATATTTAGTGTTCATGTGTTTCATTCTTGGCTCCCTTTAAACTTTGATCTGGTTGAGAACTCCATTTCAAGGTAGCCATAGGTGTGAATAGTCTATGGACATATATCCATTTAGATCCTTTGTCCATTTTATACTTAAAATTAGTCCATATTCATCAGGGATATCTGCCACTTATATGTCTATGAATTATTGGACTCTTGGCTCAAAGGCCAACTACATGTGAACATTTAACAATTACCTAATCGCCTTGACCCTATACTTATCTAATTGGGTGATAACCCTATATTACTTAATGGGGATCAAACCAAGTTTATTATAAATACCTACAACTTGGTTTGATCCCCATTAAATAAACTTAATCCAATAGACAATTAAGTTTAAGTAGTTAAGGGCTGATTCTTCTCCCTATTCCTTAAGGGATACATCTTTTTAAGGAACTACTAAAAAGCCTAGACTTTTTTAGGAACATGATTAAGTTCATTGTCTTCTTGGAAGGGGAAATCAAAGGTTTCTACCATAAGGGTCTAGTTAGATGATTTGAATAATTTTGAATTACCTTCACCATTATATTTATTAGGTATGACCTCAAAATTGTCCAACACTTATTGAAATGCTTTAAAATCTTTATAGAATTCAATACAATCAATCTCACCATGCTTACTAATACAATGGACTCTATAATAATCAGGCAAAGCAATATCAATAAGATTAATATCCATAGTATTATTTTTAGAAGATGGTTTAGTGTTATTATTATTGTGAAAACTATCATTATTAAACTTGTTATTGGGCCTATTGAACCTTTGGAATGAGAAGTTTCTACAAAAATTTTCTCCAATATTACTAACTTGTTTTGTAGCTAAAGGAAGTCAGTGCTTAGTTTTGGGACCATTTTAAGAATGAAATCCTTCTTATTCTTGGGTATTTATGAATTATGAACCTAGTTATTATTGGTACCAGTGGTTTTTATGAAGGTCCTTTGATCATTTTAATTAAATCTATTGGTATCAGGGTGATTTAAGAACCCCAAATTCTAGTTAAGATCAATATGGCTTAGAGGTAATTAGTTCAAATTTGGAAGTTGGTTGAGAGTAGGCACATTTTAGTTGTTATTAAAAAATACATTCAAGGAAGGAACATGTAGATTAACATTGGAAATAGAGTAGGACATTTGAACTTGAGGTTACATTAGGTCATTAATGATCACAACCTTAGTATAAGCTAAATCTATTGTGTTCATAGGACCTACAACCCTCTTTATGAATACTAAAGTCATGGGATCAAGATCATCATTTTATATTTCCAAGGTTATTGCATAATTAGTTTGATAAGGGTCAACGGTCCTACTGTAGATCTGTAGACACCTAAAACTAGCCACTAATAACACCCAATAAGGGTTTTGGCTAGTTTCCCTCTGAAATACATAGTTTGGCCTAAAACCACTAAAACATGTTAAATTATGTGAAACTAACATATTCAAATGCCAATTTTGTCTAGGGTATCCCTAAATGGGGAAATTAAATTTATGGGCTAGCTAACTTTGATCAGTTCATTTTGAGTCAAAATGCTAATTTTGCACCCACATGCTCTGGACTACTCTTTCCTATCAAATATTATACACAAGAATCATGTGTTTGTTATTTGTTATTGGAAACATTATAAATGGGAATATGAATCCAATACATCTAATGTGGACTTATAATTCAAATATAGTAAAATTTAGGACCAATAACAAGGCATTTTGATCAATTTGGGTAATTTGTGCATGATGTACTTAATCATGCTTAAGAGCTAATTAACCCAAATTAAGGCCTAATCAAAAATTCGATAGAAACTTGTTAAATACTTATTTTTGTAAATGAATATGGAATATTTGCATCATCAAGTGACCTCATTTCTTAGGAAGACATCCCTAGGCCATAAATGCCATAAATATCAAGATTCATGCTTCCCATGCCTCATTAATGCCTTCCATACTTCTTAATTACCCCTTCTTCTAATGTCATGATGAGGATAATTAAAAATTTTAATTGAAAAATTGAATTAGTCCTCAACCACACATCTCAATCTTGAGATAGATGGCTGAGGTTGATTTTCATCAAATCTAGAAATTTATAAATAGGAGGCCTCCTAACAACATCATTTCTAAGCTTAGTGAGTGCAAAGTTATAATTTAAGATTGGTTCCAAAAAGCTTCAACCAACTAGTGTTACCATGTCAAATTGATTCCAAGCCAAGACAAGCCAAAAACCAAAGGTGCCAAGGAGAGATGGAGGTTGTCAAGCTTCCATTACCAAGGACATCATGAGCACAAGCTGAGAAAGCCACCATAAAAATTTTTTTGGAGCATCCAAGGAATGTAAAAGAGTTTAATTTTACATTTTAGTTGTGTGTTTCATTCATGATTGTTAACTAAGCTCTCCCTAGTGTTTAGGCCTAGAGTGTTATGCTATTAGTGTGTGTTTTTCATTTTGTTTTCATTTTGGAACTAACACAATACTAACCATCCTCTCTTGACTCAAATTCCTAGATCACATAATGGCATGCCCAATGGGACTAGACGCATCCTACACATGAAGGAGATCCTTTTACAACCTTTGAAAACTCTTGAAATTTGGTTTTGTAACTTTATTTTTCCATTTTTGGCTACCATAGTTTTTACACAGCAATTGACATCGACAAAAATACCAACATTAGTTACTTGGATTAACCAATGTTAGTCAGTAAAACTAACATTGGTAAGATCTTGGTTGGTTGTAACCGACATTGGTCACTATGTTTTTCCAAAAACTTTGACTTGACACCTATTTTTTCAATGTTTTTTGTTTCAAATTCAAAATGGATTCAAAGGTAAAGGACATGCTAATAATTTTATTATGGGACCAAGCAAGATATTTACTCAAAACATGTTTAAATCACTTTTTCATGATTAAAATTTGATTAGGAAGTTTTTTTTGGTGTTTAACAAGGAATTTTTAGATGTTTTTGGTGAATGTTTTTCAAATTTTACAGCTAAGACCAACGGGTCAAATGAACACCACCAAACATTTCATTTGGGATTAAAATTAAACACACTTGTCAATTTTTGTTTGAAATAGTTGATTAGATTAATTTTTTTTGGCAAAGAGAGGCATGGTGTGTGTATGATCTTCCATATGTCTCATATAGGGAACCCTTAGATTCAAAATTACCATTCTTATTACAAGTAGGCTAGTCCAAGGCTTAGAAAGAAAGTTGTCTAAAGCATTGCTTAGAAACTTGTCAAAGTTTGGGTGACCTTGAAAATGACCCTAAGGTATTTCTATTTCCATGATTTATTTATTTATGCATCTTGGCTTGTGAGAGGGACTTCATCACCTCCCACAAGTTATTTAGGGGATTTTTGACCTAGGGTTTCATCTCCTACTACTAACTTTATTTGAATCTTTTAGAGTTTCACATAAGATGTAGTGGCACTTTGGACATCATACTACACTGAACGAATAGTAGGATGTAGTGGTTACAAAAAGGACTAGACCTTTTTGAAACAAGTCAAGTGATATGGACCCAAAATACATGATTTTATTTTGTATTATTTTGTGTGAAATTCATTGTGTAATTGATTTCCCTAGATCATTCAAAAAATTGTTAGATTTTAGACAAATCCCCACTTACCATGGTAGTATTGTTGATGCAAGGTACACCTCAAGGTCCATGTCATAGTACTATCGTTTGAGAGAAGGGGGTGTAAAAACCCTACTATATAATATTTATTTACTTTTGGATGAACACTTAAAATCCTCTCAAATGATGTATATTTATGGATTCAAACAATACCAAACAACCTTATCAGTTTAGTATCTAAGGGTGACTAATTAGTTGATCTTGTCGTAATTTAAAGTCTTGTTTAGAGTAAAAAATTGGTGTAAAAAAACAATCCATACCAAACATGTAGCCCAAATTTTCCTTTGAATAAAGAGGCATTATGCTACCCATGTGAGATCATCCATTTGACTTGTTCAAAGTTCATCGAAAGCTTGAGTGTCATATCATCCAATTTGGTGTAGTTATGCTACCCAATTGAGTCTAGACCTTTACCAAAGTTATTTAATTCCTTTAATTATAATTTAAATTCAAAATTACACCTTTACAAGTTCATAGGGTTGATGTGTTAAGTGGGTTCTCCATTTGCACTAAAATTGAGGGAACTTAGGTTTAATTTCCAATTTAGGTTGAAGGTTGTTTTAGACTCATAATCACTATCATCAATTGATATACTTAAGATATTATGTGATAAACACTTATACTTTAAGTATATACACCACAACATTTTGAGTTAAGAAGGGTAGTGTTATGCTATCAAAATTATGGAAAAAATGTCTTTGCCTTAGAGAGTTTTTGAAATAAACTTGTTTATCACATATTTTAGGTAGTATAAAATCATTACACTACCTAAATAATTTCAAATTTTGTTTCATGGACCCTCTTACATATAATTCCAAATTTGTTCCTACATATTCAAACCGATCTATGTGTACTTTTGATCCTTTGTCTAAAGTGTAGTTGTATGATTTATCTTTGTCTAGCTTGTTTGTAGAAAAGAACCAAGTTTTATACCATTATTTATGAGAAAAAAACTATTGATAAAGTTCCTTTTGTTTCATATCCTATACCTAATTGATCAATTTCATGTCCAAGAATTAAATTCCTAGTGTTTTATTAGAAGTGTTTCAAATCTATTATATAAAACTTTCATCTATTTTCAAAGTCTAGCTTTTGACACCGTTTGGCCAAGAGTCCTAGCACATGCCTTATTTGAGCCTAGATTTTGACACCATGTTTGGCCAAAAGACCTAGAAACTTTTAAATTCCTAGATTACATTGATTTCAAACACTTTGACCTTAGAGTTTGGCATTCTGATTTTTGGTCCATTTACTTGCTTATCTTTGTGTGAATAGTGAAGTGTTAGATACTTTACTCTAGCTTGTTTCCTCATAAACCTTTTGATCCTTTTTGACAAATCTAGACCAAGTTGAAGGCATGATTTGTTTTAGATTTTTTCTTTTTTATATATTTTAGAAATCTTTGACCTTTTATCACCAAGCATTGACTATGGATCCCAACATGTATTCCTGCACTCATAGTGGACTCATGTATAATCCAAGGGTTAGTAATGTAGTTACATAAGAAGAAATGGTGCAAGACCCCTATGTACATAACATTAATTATGAGATGGATTCTTATCCCTCTTATAATACTCAATTAGGGACATAAAACCAAGATCCATTGGCTAACTATTTGGTTAACACACCACCTTACACATAATAAGACTAAGAATAAACCATGCAATACTTAGATACAGTACCCACAGTTGATGAGCCAGTACTTCAATAACCATATTCTACTAATTTTGATTCTATGTATGATCTATTTATGTTTGAGTGATATTTTTTAGAGAATAAAGATGAGATTTTGGTTAGGGCCATAGAGTCAGTGGCTAAGTTTCTATCAAACTTCCCCAATGAAAATTTACCAAGTCTAGTAAGAGTGCTCCAAAATATCATTTATGATCAATATGATTCTTCTATCAACCTTATGGCTCTAGTCAAAAATAATATATCAAAACCCTAATATATCCAATCAAGGTAAAAACATCATGGAATATCACTTTAACCAAATGAAAATAACACCAAACCTACCTAAATTTAGAATGTTATTTCAATTAGATGAACATGGTGAGTAAGCCCTTCATTTTACCTATTACCTTTAATAGGAGTGTTGATGGAATTAACTAGATAAGAGAATCTAAGTTCTAACCCATTTTTACAAAATGCTTTGATATATAACTTAATATATATGCCAGTTATTGAAGAAGTTTCTTCAGATTCTATACTTAATAGTGAGACAAACATAGTAGATAATGTGCAAACATCATCCAATATTGATCAAAGTGGTACTAATGCACAAACAACTAGCCAATAACATGTGCCTATAGTTAATCCCATGAGCAGATCATCATACAAAAGAATAGGAGTTTCTTTGCCCTAGCCTCAACAAGCCACTTCTTCAAGTCTACAACCTATAGGATTAGATAATAAAATAATGGCTAATTTTATGCCTCAATAATATAATGTGATGAATCCTACTCCCCCTGAACAAGTAGTGAGTGGTACTCCAAAATAGTAGACACAATCTAGTGTGTCAACACAATAGAGGACAAATACATTACCACCTCAATCAAGGGTAACTAATGTACCACCTTACCAAGTAATGATGAATATACCTCTTTAGTCACAAACTAATACACCAATTCAAAACCACATAATAACTAATCAATAACATACAAATATTGGTTAGTGACAGATGTTGAATCTACAACATGCTTTCACTTCTTCATAAGGATTCATGCAACAAGGAGGTCCCCATGTTTCTTAGAGATAGGGTCTTGGTCCATAAGTTTCCATTCAACAAAAAGGTTTGATTAGTTAGTAGCATGTCCTTTTTCAACCACAATAGGCATATTATAGTTATATCCCTTCATCCCAACCAGAAAATCCACTAGGTCAAACCTTTATCACCAACCCAAACTAGAATATCATGCAACCAAATGTGCAATTTCACGTGCATCCCAATATATCGATGTATATTCTTAGTCCATTCCCTAACAAAGCCAATGTACCCCAATGGGTGTCTCCATCATACCCTAGTCAAAGTGTTCCACTTTTGACCTCCCAACCATCTATCCAAACACAAACTTTCCCTCAAATGAATATCCCTTCTAGTTTCCTATCTCAAGAATTGTAATAGATGAAGGATGTAATCTCTACCATTTAGGTGGGGAAGCATACTAAGAATTTCAAATTGGATAATGTGTGTTCCTATCTATTTAACATATAGTATTTTTAGATACCATTTCCTCCAGGATACGAACCACCTAAATTTGATAAGCACAAAGGGAAAGGTGACCCTAAGGCCCATTTGACTAAATTCTTTGTCACATGTCAACCAATGGCAAAAAAACATGTAATTTTTTATATTTTTTCCAAGTATCTTGGATAGACAAGCCTTAGAGTGGTTTTAATAGTTTCCCAAGAATTTATTAATAGACTTTGATGATCTTTCTGATAAATTTGTGTAGCACTTTTCCTATTATCTCAAACAGGAGATTTTGTTAGTAGACCTAACACAAGCAAAGCATAAAGATGAGGAGAATTTTGCAAGTTATAAATAGTGATGGAGGGCCATTTCAAGCTATTTCACCCATATTTTACTAGATAAATAATTATCCACTATGTTTACTAAAAATTTGGATAGTGAGATAGCCTATCATCTAGAACTATAATGTGCACATACGTTCAAAGAGATCATTGACAAAGGTTTGTTGATCAAGTGAGCACTCATAAATAATGGAATCATAAATCTCAATTCAATTAATCAAAATCAAGGTAATAATCTTGTAAATTACCAACATCCTAATCAAATGCAAGCATTATAGCCAACACATGCCAATAATCAAGAAAAACCAAAGCAATTCAATCACAATAGGAATGTTGTGGGAAATGGAGTAACTAAATATTTTCAGGTCCAAACTATGTAGACATCATCTAAACCACCTTTTTAGCTTAATCATACCTAACAACCTCTCTAACCAATGCTGCAAGTGTAACAACCAAGAGCTACACAATAAATATAGCAATCTTTACCATTACAAACCCCTCCTCCTAAAAGAAATGTCCATGCACATTATGTCTTTGGTGACCTACAAGAACCTATTGAGTATATATTTGTTAAACTTGTTTCCACTAATCTAATTAGTTGGCCCAAAATAAAACATTATTTTCAAGGCATTCCTTACCTTGATTAGTACCATGAAAATGAATTTTTTGACAATAATCAAGTCAAGGGCATAATCTATGAAGATGTGTCTAAATCAAGTGTTTAATCAAGGATATGTTGGAGAATGGGGAGATAAAATTGGATAATGGTGCTTCCACTTCCAATAAAACTCTTGGGATTTATCAAAACCCATTTCCCTGACATAAAAATAAATAGGAGTAGAATAATCAACAATAATAACAATGCCCAATGTAGCAATAAAATCAATAATATAAAAATCAAAGGCCGAACTAGTAGAACCAGCAAAATTAGTAGAAAAATCCACAATGACAAAACAATGGACAAAACCAAGGTTAGAATGGTGACAACCAAGAAACCTACCATGTAATTACACATGACTACAATAGGATTGTAGGTTATATTATAGGGGGTAGCATTAATACCATCTCCATTAATCCTAGACCAAGAACTAATCAGCCTAGATCATTTATAAACAACAATATTTAGCTAAATCACATGGATAATCCTTCTGTAATATAGGAGTGCATACAATAAAACAAACAAAATAGGACTTCCACTTTTGGATCTTATAGCAATAACTTATTCTTACCATGTGACCACATGTAAGTGCACTAGAAATTGAGACTTGTCCTATCTATTCTCATACCATTCCTAGCATCAGTTAAAAATAATGGTCTAATATTTAATTTTGATTATGAAATCACAACTTAGAGGTCAAAGGTTACTATCTTAGGCCCATAACCATCTACCACTTTGTCTATCATCCAACCAACTATTCAACCTCAGAATAAACCATTCACTACTAACTAAGGTAAGAATTTTGATATTATGAAATAATTACAAAAGATAGTAGCACAAATTTCTATTTTAGATTTGTTATGGATGTTAATAATAAACAAAAAAATTCTAAATGAGTTTTTGACCCAATCTAATCTTGATAGTGACATATCCCCTGATAAATTTCAAGCTTTTGTTGGACACCTAGCTCTAGCCCAACAAGTCACATTCAACCAAAGTGATGTCTTCCCTTGGCCAACTCCATAATAACCCATTATACATAGATTTTTTTATCAAATGGCATAAAGTGAAACATGTCATTATATACAATGGATCTAGCCTCAACATAGTGTCTCTTAACCTCATCAAGCTTCTTGGGTACACAATGATAGATCTCTAGCCAAAAACAATAATTGTCAAAACTATAATAATCAAGAAAGTGAATAATAGTGCACTATTAGTTTTCAAATTATCATTGGGCCTTTGACCCATGATACACTTTTCCATGTGTTGGATCTTGAGTTATCATAAAACATACTTCTAGGCATGCCTTGGTTACATGAGGTTCATGCAGTCCTATCAACACTACACTAATGTATCAAGTTTTCCCACTTAGGGATGGAAGTCAATATTCCAGGAGATTTACACTCGTATGAACACTACAAGCATCTTGAGGCTGAGTTTCAAAGCTATAATTATTAGTATGGCATGAATCTAATTTATAAGTAGGATAAAATAAAGGCTATACTTATTGATCCTTCATCAGATAATTACATAGATCCTAATACCTTAGATTCCCTTTCCCACATGCCACCTACTAAAGCTTCTAATCATTTCACCATTTTAGATAATGAATTATGAGAATATGTGACCCATGACATGTTTCACATTACCAATCTTCCTCATAATGTGAAAACCTTTGGGAAACCTAAAGTTAATTAATAAATGCATTGGTAACAAAAGACCAAAGACAAGGGACCTATCACATTTGTACCAACATCTAGCCTAGGGCATGACCCTCTTGAAGGGGATGAATCATGGTTATAAAATGACAACTAGGCTAATTATTATAAAAGTACAAAGTATCCTATTCCCAATAGAATCATGGAGTGTCACAATTATGAAGGAAGAGCCCTCAAACTAAATCAACAATGAATCATCAAGTCAATTTACATGACTAAGTATGAAAGACCTGATAAACATAGATTCAAACTATCTAGGGGTAACTCCACATATTTTATTCAAACTCCATCACTAGTGACTAGTGATGATGATGTTGATAGTGAAGTAGAGTCAAATCATAGCATTACTTTTGATAACCTAGTTAAAACTAACTTGTTTGATAACAATTCCATTTGTACCCTTACCCAAGCTATTCATCATAATCCATTACCATTATTTTATCCCTAACTAATATATTGGGACCAATGACAATCTAGTCTGTCGATTGATGATTTCTAGAATGATGAGGTATTTTATGATTTATTAGGCCTTAGAGACAATGTTCTATTAGGAGATCACAAATTAGGGTTCTCAATCATATTAGATCTTGTATCCTATTTTAGAGAGTGAGTGAACACCCTTAACCAAAAATAAATAAGTAAAACATTGAGGTACCAAAGTGAAAACCTCTTTGAGTTGATTTTTCACCAGGGAAAAAGTAAAGATAAAGGGCAGTCTAATGGTGAAAACCTATTTTAGGCAACATTAGATGGGGGTGTTTAGTCTTCTTTGAATTTAGATCAAGAGACCACTAACGATGAATTTGCTTGTGAATCTGAGTGTAGTTTTGAGAAACAAAAATAATTTGATCAAAATCTCCAAGAATTTCTAACTATTTTTGTAACATGGCCAAATATCCCATTTGGAGACTTAGATTCATCATGCCGAGGAGAAGTTTAACAACAAGTCCTAATAGAGGACCCTGACATAGTCCAACAGTTCAAGTCACTACCTACTATTCTAGAAGATGGTTTGAACTTTTTAATCAAAGATATAATAGAGGTAAACATTAGGACTCTATCAGACTTAAAATGGATAAAATTAGGTGTATCTCTCATTGAAGAGGAATGTGACATATTTACAACTTTGTAGAGAGTTTTTACAGATATATTTATATGGGTCTATTCTGACATGCCAAGATTAGACCCTGCCTTGGTTCTGCACCACCTTATGGTTAATCCTAATGCCAAACTAGTAAAACAAAATCTCTATAAGATGCATCTTTACATTGTTATATTAGTGAAGAAAGCGTTGTAAAAAATCTTATAAGTAGGATGTATCTGATCCATTGACTACTCTGAATGAATTTCTAATATTGTACTTGTTAGCAAAAAGCTTGAAGGAATCATAATTTGTACTAATTTTTGAGTCATCAATAAAGCTTATCCTAAAGATGATTGTCCATTGCCTAATATTGACATGATCATCAACTCCATATTGGTTTATTAAATTATTTCACCCATGGATGGCTTTTTAGGATACAATTAGATCAAAATAACACCAGAAGAACAACATAAAATAACATTCACCACTCCATGCGGAACATTTTTCTATCATGTAATGCCATTTGGCCTTAAGAATGTGGGAGATACATATCAAAGGGCCATGACTATCATATTCCAGGATACGATGCACAATATTATTGAATACTATATCGATGACATATTAGGAAAATCCAATACTAGGGTTGACCATCCAATAGTGCTACATAAGATATTTGAATGACTATGAGGGTACAAATTTAGACTAAATCAAAAGAAATGTGTATTTGGTTTAACTTTAGGCAAACTAATTGGCTTCATTGTGTCTCATAGAGGTATTGAATTTGATTTATAAAAATTCTATTGTATAACTAAGATTCTACCACCAACCAATTTAAAGCAACTCCATAGTTTTCAAGGTAAGATCTAGTCCATTTGATGCTTCATCTCTCAATTAGAAAACAATCTCCATCCATTTATGCACCTTTTAAAGAAAAGAGTTTCATTTAATTGGATTGATCACTATCAAACTAATTTTTAATTGCTTAAAGAGTATCTTGTTAGTCCACCTATTTTATTACCTACTATGCCAGGAAAGCCATTTTTGTTATACCTATAAACTATCAATCATGCCCTGTGGGCACTATTGGCTCAACATGATGACAATGGAAATGAGAATGTTGTATACTACTTAATTTTTACCTTGGTTACATATGAACATAACTATACACCTATTAAAAAAGCTTGTCTATCCATGGTTTTCATAGCTCATAAACTACGTCATTACATGTTGAATAATAAAACCATGGTCATTTCAAAGGTAGATCTACTAAAGTATCTACTATCTAAAATAGCTTTTCAAGGTAGAATGGATAAATGGATCATGCTTCTTAGTGAGTTTGACATAGATTATGTCAATCAAAAAGTAATCAAGGGACAAGTTCTTATAGATCAACTTGTTGAAGCACCCCTCATGGACACATAGCCACTCAAGTTTCAATTTCCTGATGAATCCATCATGACCATAATTGATGCACTCCTTGAGGAGAAGCCTTAGAAGATATTTTTTTATGTTTCATTCATTGCACATAGATCAGGGGTAGGCCTATTGTTTATTACATCACATGGGATCTAATCCTTAAATCCTTCAAAATTAATTTTCCTTATACAAACAAGATGGATGAGTATGGAGCACTTGTTTTAGGACTTTGAAAAGTAGTGAATTGTAATATATCTCATCTCCAATTTTATGGTGATTCTCAATTAATCATTAATCAGGTTATAGATTATTTTTAGACCAAAGATGAGAAGCTGGCTCCATATAAAGCCATGGTTGATACTCTTAAAAAGTAAATTACCAACATTAAATTTGAGAATATACCAAGGAATAGTGATATAAGTATAGATTCCATGGCTAATATTGGCTCTTTGATTTGAAAAATATATAAAGTGAGAGAGTATTAGTTCCTCGTTGAGAAATTTTTAGCACCAGCTCATGAACCTTCAATTATTGCCATCGTTTGTGATATTGTTAGTCTTAATTCTATCTAGTACTTAGACCTATATAAATACCTTCATGACCAAATTATTCCACTTAAACTATCTCAAAAACAAACCAAATCTTTCATTCACCATTCAACTTATTATACTTTACTTGGATCCACTGTTTACCATCATAGTTTTGATGGAACTCCACTTCATTATTTAACTTTTGTAGAGTTTACATTAGTGTTAAGAGAAGTTCACAAAGGAGTATGTGGAGCCCATTCTAGAGGGGTAGTCCTATCTAAAAATATCTCACATACTGGTTATTATTGGCCCACAATGGATGTATATGCCATTGCATATGTAAAGAAATGTGACAAATGTCAATGGCATGTTAAATTGATTCATGCCCCAACAAAAACATTAAAACCAAAGTTGACACCATGGACATTTTATACATGGGTACTTGACCTCATTGGGAAGATTAACCCCCCTTCATCTGATGGGCATAAACATATCCTTACCACCACCAAGTATTTCACTAAGTGTGTTGAAGTTATACCCCTCACATGACTGGAAACCAAATTTCCAAATTCATCTTCAACCATCTCGTCTACCACTATGGTATCCCCTATAATATTATATCTAATAATGGAGGATCATTTAAGAAAAAATATGTAGACCATTTATGTGCTAAATACAACATCACCCAAGACTTTTCTATGACATATTAACATCAAGGTAATGGCCAAGTTAAGGCATCCAACAAAACCATTGTCAACATTCACAAAATTATTATCAATGATGATGGTCATGATTGGAACCTGAAAATATTCCATACCCTTTGGGCATACCATACCAATCATCATACCCCCAAAGAATCCACTCCATACTCACTTGTTTATGGTATTGAAGCAATCCGTCCCATTGAGGTTGAATTGCCTTCACTATGCATCTCTTTCAAGCATGTCCTAGATGATCATGACTATTGAGTATCTCGCCTACAAGAGTTATACCTACTAGATGAGAAACACACACCTACACTCAATAATCTTCAAGCATATCAGAATTGACTCAAAGGCTACTATAATCAACATGTGAAGTTTAAACATTTGAACTTGGTGATATTGTTCTCAAAGAAAACCAAAAGAATAATATGGATGAGAAGGACCATAAAGGAAAATTCAAACCAAACTAGCTAGGGCCTTTCATCATCACTATAGATTATGGATTAGGAGAATACATGATTGCCACACCAAATGGTAATGAACTTCTAGAGCCAATGAATATTATTCATCTCAAGTGGTACTATGCTTGAATTTTAAGGTGTATTATTTATAAGAACCATTTTAGTTATACCATTTTATCACTATTATTTTTTTTACACATACCATTCTCACCCATCCTCTTTAACATATCCACTTTTTGCTTTCAAACTATCAACCCAACGTGTTCTAAATGGTTTTTGTCATTCATTACATAGTTTCAACATCAAAGTATCTAATCAATTCATCAGTTTGTTCAAGAAATTTAGAGAGAGATCATATTTTAAGATAGTGTGACAAAATTTTCAATAGTTGTATCCTTCATTTGTTAGTTTTTATTACCACCAATCTTGTTACTAATTATAACCACCTTTGGGAAAATTAGTACCATTGATCTATGCCATTGTGTCCTAGTTATAACTACTTATGGGAAAACTAGGGGCAATACCAAGCCATAATGTACCAACTTGCCACTTCCTATGCCATATTTTGTCCTTTTACCAACTATGCCTATTTTGTTTGAATTGGTTGTTGTACTAGTCAAATTCATCCACTGTAAGGGAAGAACTAAAATGACTTGAGGTCCTATTCTAGGACTATGTAGGCAATGCTACCTACTTATTGAGGCCATCTCAGTCACCCTTTTCCCATGCTCTCACCATTTTATGAGTAACCTAGGTTTAAACACTCTCACCATTTTGTGAGAAACCTAAGTTTGAACGCTCTCAACATTTTGTGAGCAACCTAAGTTTGAACACTCTCACCATTTTGTGAGCTTAAACCTATTAGTGTCTCATCATTCTCAATTAAGTTTAAACACTTTAAAATACTTCCAAAAATATTTTAAAAAATCATTAGAAAAGAATAAAAACATTGACCATTTATTTACCTTAAGGATTCTGGGAACCCTTACTAAGTTATAAGCAAATAACTTGTCATTTAGTTTCCCCATCCTTTTTAGCCTTTTCTCTCATGCACTTGCCATTTTTAAAGATCATTAATATTCTTCTATCACATCTATTCTATTTGTTTTCATCAATTATCATTTTCTTCCCATTCCCCAGGAGAACTACATTTGGTCTAAAGTTTTTCTTATTGGATATTACATCCATGAAACTATGTAAGCAATGTCTACTTGCCTAGTGCATATGGAGACAGCTCACCCACCCACTATTATTCTTTTCCCCCAATTTATTCATTTGTTGAGTTATCACCTATTTTCTATTGGTAATGTTCATAGGGTTTTTATTACATTATTTCTTTGTTTGTTTTTACTTATTTTTGTTTGTTTGTTTTTAGCATTGTTGCCTTAATTCAATTTATGTTTGTTTATTCGGTGATTCCTTACCCACACTTACACTTAAATCCATCCATATTCATATGTTTACATTATCATCATGGTTTTTATCATTGGTGGATTATTTTCTATTGGGTATTAGATTATGGGAGTTAGTGCTCATGCATGTTTTAGCCAAGTCTTTATGGTGTTCTATCATAAAGCCTACCATCACATGCTACAACAAACCTCACTTCAAGAATTCTATTCAGAAATGGGGGCATCTCTTCAATAGTGACATCTCGATTCACTTTTAATCATACTCCAAATATAGTAATTAACCATGAAAGAATTTCAACCTTTATTAGTTTAGACTAGCATCTCCCTACTAGTAGGTTGTTCCAATTCATTATTAACCTCTATTTTATGTTATCATCCTCTTCAACCAAGTTTATCATGTTCTCCATAATCAGGGTTTAATTATTATAACCACATATGGGTAAATAATTACACACCATCCCACTTACATTTCTCAATGATTATAACCACCTTTGGGAGAATCATTGTGTTATCACCACTTTACTTTTTTTCCTATATAGGGGCATGCTATTATATTGGTTGACTATCCTAATTGGGGTAGCTCCATCTTTTCAATGATTATAATTGCCTTTGGAAAAATCATTGTGTTATCATACCATGTTGCCATTATAGAGGTACAATTCTTATAACTACCTTTGGGCAAACCATTGTACACCATCGCACTTACATTCTTAATGATTTTAACCACTTTTTCAATATAATTGCATTTTCACCCCATTATCTTTCCTTTCTTTGGTCCCCTCATTTTGTTTCTTTCTTTTCAAGGGATCATTTGCCAACCTACTTATGCCAACCATTACCTCAAGGGCACATCATATAGTTAATTTACCATCATTACAGTTGTAGGCATATAGGACCTTTACATTCTTTGAGAAGATGTTACTATGCTTATAACTTGCAATTCCTTCCCAAGTAGGGTCAAACAGTAGACACCTCAAATTGGCCACCAATAACCCCCAATCAAGCTTTTGGATAGTTTCCCTCTAAAATGCACGATTTGGCCTAAAAACACTAAACATGCTAAATGATGTGAAACTAACATATTCAAATGCCAATTTTAGCCAGGGTATTCCTAAATTGGAAAATACAATTTATGGGCTAGCTAACTTTGATTAGTTCATTTTGAGTCAAAATGATAATTTTCCACCCACATGCTCTAGACTACTCTTTCCTATCAAATATTCTACACAAGACTTATGCCTTTGTTATTTGTTTTTGGCAACATTATAAATGGAATTATGTATCTAATGCATTTTATGTGTACTTAAAATTCAAATCCAGTCAAATTTAGGACCAATAACAAGGCATTCTGATCAATTTGGGTAATTTGTACACAATGTGCTTAATCATTCTTAAGAGCTAATTAACCCAAATTAAGGCCTAATAAAAAATACAATGGAAACTTGTTGAATACTTATTTTTAGAAATGAATATGGAATATTTGCATCATCAAGTGACCTCATTCCTTAGGAAGATATTCCTAGGCCATAAATGCCACAAATATTAGGAGTCATGCTTCCCATGCCTCATCTATGCCTTCCATGATGCCCTCCATGCCTCTTAATTTCCCCTTCTTCCAATATCATGATGAGGATAATTAAAAAATTTAATTGCAAAACTGAATTAGTTCTCAACCACTCATCTCAATCTTGAGATGGACAGTTGAGGTTGATACTGATCAAATCCAAAAATCTATAAATAGGAGGCCTCACAACATCATTTCTAAGTTTAGTTAGTGAAAATTTATAATGTAGGATTTGTTCCAAAAATCTTCAAGAAACTAGTGTTACCATGTCAAATTGATTACAATCCAAGAAAAGCCACAAGCCAAAGGTACCAAGGAGAGATGGAGGTTGTCAAGCTTCTATTGCCAAGCACTTAAGGAGCATGAGCTAAGAAATCCACCATGAAAAGCATTTTGGAGCATCCAAGAAAGGTAAAAGAGTTTTCTTTTGCATTTTAGTTGTGTGTTTCATTCATGATTGTTAACTAAGATCTCCTTAGTGTCTAGGCCTAGAGATGTTATGATATTAGTATGTTTCTTTCATTTTGTTTTCATTTTGGAACCAACACAATACTGACCATCCTCTCTTGAGTCAAATTCCTACATCACAACATTTTCTATAACCTAGCATTAAAATATATTATAGGTTCATTCTCATCCCTTTTGAGGGTGGTAAATTGTTGGTACAAGTCACAAGGGATGATGATTTTTCCAAATTGTTCAACAAAAATGTTATTGGATTCATCCTAGGTGGGAATGCAATTATCTAGCAGATTAAGGAACCATTCATATGAAGCATCCTTAAATGTGAATGGAGACAACCTACATGCTACATATTGATGAGTGACATTTAGCAATCTTAATGTAACTTTGAAGGATTTAACATGTTCCTCTACTATGAAACTACCACTAAGACTAAAAGCTAGAAAATAGTTTTTTAGATTTTGAGGAAGGTCATGAACTGGACATTAAACATTAATATGAGAGATTCCTAAGACATAACTTGATGAAGTTCAAATTTAGGATTACCTTGGAGTGGTTAAGTCGGTAAATACTTTGAATGTCTACATTTACCTTTGTCTTGTCTAGCCCTCCTATGGACTTCTAATTCAAGTAGAGGTTCTCTTTTCTCTAAATGTGACCTTGTCTAGATTCTTAACAATTCCATCTTGAAGACTTTGGATCCTATTTGAAATACAATGTGTGAAATCAACCTTTACATATAATAGGATTAGAATTTCACATTAAGAAAATATTGCAAAGATTCATGTAAAGAATAACAAATGATGTCAAACTTTAACTAAGTTAATTTAAAGATGTGTCTAATTACATAACTGTGATCAATATTTATAATTATAAACTCAAATAAACTTATATTTGTAAAATATCTACCAATCTTTTATCAAAATAAGCTATTCTAACCTCTAATACTTCAAATTCTTAGATCTCAAGATATCTTTACCAGAATTGTGCATCTAGCGTCAAATACTTTTGATCTTTATCTAAAGGAAGCACAAATATAGGTCAAAGACCATGAATATCAATGATATTTACACTTTTGAGAAAATAACTATGTAAATATATAAATATAACACCAACTCTTTGATCAAAACACACCAAAATTACCAAAGATCTTGTAAATTCACAAAGATGGCCCTCCTTTTAGAGCTAGTGAAACTCATCTTATCGATGCCTCTAGATGTATCATACATACTCTTATTGTCTCAAGAACACTTTTCATTTTAGAATTTAACAAATTCAAAGCATGAGTAGAAAATTATGGTAATCTAGTTACATGTGGTGAAATAACATTAGAACAATAAGCGATTCCATAATATTTATATTTATTGGTAGTTGGGAGCTACCATGGCCAATCTAAGTGAAATTTAAGATATCTATGCTATTATCTATGAATTTATGATCATGTTATAAACTAAATATTAATCTAAATGAACTTTTACAATATAATTTAAACTAAAGAGATTTGGTTAAAAAAGAAGTAAAAGAATGGGTAGGGTAGAAAGAAGGTATTCAAATTTTTAGTCTAGACATTATGACAAATCTTAGATTTCATCAATACATACATTCAAAATAATACATGACATGAAATAGCTCTAGCATAGATCTTACCATGTACTAGGCAAATGTCTAAGGAAAGGATGGAATAATGTAAATAAGAAATTATATTTAATTTAAAGATTTAATTCACAATCAAATTGCATTAGCACATCTACAAGAGAAGCAATCGAAATGAAATGAACCAAAAAAAATTAATTAACCTAGCATAAGTACAATTGAATAACTCTACATTTATATATGCACATCAATAATCAATGCAAACCATTCAAAATTGGACATCAAAATAGATAGTTGAGAGAGAATCCATGTAACAATTGATGCAAACAAATTTGGACAAACTTCTTAGTATTCTTTGCTTCCATTAATTTCTTAGAGTATAAAAAGTAATTTTATCTCTAAAAACTCCCTTCTCTATACAATATGGTAATACTTCCTTTTATAAGAGACTAAGGTAGTACACCGGTCAGTCATGAGATTAGAAATGTAAAAGAATAAGGATAACTATCCTTTTTTATGATGTTCTAGAATACATTCCATTTTCTAAAGTGGAATGACCTATAGTCAAAGGTGCTAACAATTTTACACGTGCCTTTACAAAATAATATTCCATTTTTTTGAAAATTACAAAGTTTCTAACAAAGTAAAATATTACTAGTTATTTGATGGGCCCTAGCTAGAGAATTCCCTTGTTGTTCTTGAAGAATATTCATGGCATTTGATGTTGTTCATAAGCTAGCTTTAGATTGATAGCTAGCTCTAAGAGGTACTTGGCTTCTTAGTCAGCCAAATCATCAAAATTTATGTCATCTCTAGTCATTGATTCCTTGATTCTCCTCACCTCAGAAATATTCTCTTCTAAAGATAGAATCATACTCATGACCCTGCTATTGTCACCCTTAGATAGGCCTTGACTCTTGCTTCTTACTTCTATAATAAATAAAGTGAACCTATTCCTATACTCATCATCTATAATTATTCCAAAGGAGTTGAGTATGGTAGGATTAGTGATCATGGTTCCAAAGAGTTATTCAATTCTACCTATCAACTCTTTGTCATCGCTTAGAATATTCTGCAAGTTCCTTAACCATGTACCCAAACCTTGGATTTTTTTAACAATTATTCCCATAATTATATTAAAATGGGCTATAATTATGATCCTAAAACTAGGAATCTAGCCCTCAACCAGTATGTTGATTAGCTCTTTCATTTTATCTTTTGAATTTTGACATTGGGATATCAAACCCTTGACTATTTCATATTGTTGAGCTAATAGACTCTACCTTATCTTCATTTCCTTTAAGGAATTAAATGTATCATAAAAATATGCCTCAAACATCTTGATCATTTCCTTTAGGACTAAAGGAATAGCCTATGTCTCAATATTTTCCTTTTATTTCTATAGGTTCTCTATTTTTTGATAGTAGACTTTGATGCTTGATTTTAGTTAAGTTGAATGAGCATCAGCTAATCCATCAATATCTTCTTCATGGATTATTTGTTCACTAGGTCCCTAACCTCCTACTATAGTTAAGCTAATGAATGGTTCAAATCTCTAAAATGTGAGCTCCTCACCCACAAACATGACTTTTTTTTGCCACTCTTTCTAGTCATATACTCTCTAGGTTGAATTGCACATTGATTGATGACTCTATATTTCTTGGAGGTTCTAGAATCTCCATTTGTGTGTTCTTGAGGTTCTAGGAGTGTCTACATAAATTCCATTTGAACCCCTATAGGTAGTCATCCTTATTTCCTTTTCTTTCATTATATCAACTATATATGACTTGAGCTCATCATGAGAAGTGATGTTGACTATTTTTGTCATGGCCCATTAATGATGTAAGATTGGAATCTTTTGAATCTTTCCATAAATTAACCATTCAAGGATGATTGGCCCATGAATGGGATTTTCATCATTGAATAAGTTAACTTCACTTAAAGGATGAGTGAAGGTTAAATTTGGATTCTTCTTTATAACTAGGACCAATTCCAACTCAACCTTCCTCTTTTGTAGGGGTGTAACTGGAAAATGTCCAAAGCTATCTCCTTCCCCTTTTCCTATTCCACTTCCTTGAGTTGGGACTAAGGTTACTCAATTTTGTCTTATTCATCTAATCCATATGCCTAAGAAGGTACTTTAAGTGCATCCTTCACTATCGCCCCAAGACTTAGTGCAGTCATGTCAAGGAACTCCATTGGGGAGTCTGGCCTTTTAGGTTGTGTACAATATGATGCCCCTTTACCAAAAATTTCTTCCAATTTCTCCTTCTTATGTCCTTGTTCAACTTTTTCTTTAGGTTGTTGTAGTGGTTTCTTGGGAGGGTGACTAGAAGAAGGTCTAGGTAATATGTGGTATTGTAGGTGCCCCATCTTCCATATATCACCAAGTGGTTTCTCATCTCTAGCTAGTCTAGCCTTAAGCCTAATATTGTGCTTCTTTGACTTGGAAAATAATTTTGTGAAACTAGAGGCCCTAATATACATTATGTCATGAACACCAATGTAGTGTTCATAGGGGTATTTTATTGTTTTTTATTTCAAATGTTTGGTGACACTATCATAAGGGTCACACTACCTCAAATCATCCAACTATAAGTTGAAGGAGTCTTTGTGCCTAGAGATGACATCTAAGTACTCCTAACTATGTAATATAATATTGCTAATGGATAATGAAAAAGGGTGAATCAGTCCATTACTTTTTATCTTGCATACACTATCTATACCATGGAAAAATTGGTATGCAATATCTTGTTATGCCAATTTAGTAGGCACACAGACCAGTAGTTTTAGGGGTTGATTCAAGGTCCCTTCTATTCTAATCACCATGTAATCTAGATACAACTAGATGTCTCTAATTAACTCTACATACTTCTTTACTAGATGGTTGACCCTACCAATGGGGATCCCTATAATAACTTCTACCAAAGTTGGATATACACAATCACAAATGAATTATATATTGTGTCTATACATAAATATGTATAATTTAGAATAGTGATGGGAAATATTTGTCTCCCTTCAGGGTGGCCAATTCTTTATGTCAGGGATTTTAGTGTTGGCCAATAGGGAATCTAAAATATAAGGCATCATAAAGAAGTGCATGTTAGTTTTATTCTTCATGGTTGTTAATTGTTGTTTCAAACAAATGTTGATCATCTCACCCATTAGGTGAGTGAGTCCATTTTCTACCATGGAGTATACATAAGGTACCCATATTTTATCAACATGTGTGGTGGAAGGTTATCTAGATAATATATTTAGTAAGGTCATGATTGTTTTTATTCCTTCCCTAAATTTTATAATTTGGATCTTTTTTATGGAGTCTTGGATCGTATGGGTTCTAGGAAGTAGCCATGGGGTAAGGACAATGTTCAATTCATTTTTACTAGTCTATGTTCTAATTTTAGGAAAGTATACATGGGGATTTCATATGTTGTAGTAGATTTCAAATGTAATAAGGGAAATATATGATATCATTTTAAAACTACATTCATAAACTATTCAATCCTAATCAATTTTAAAATATCTAAAAAAGGGGGTAAGGACATTGATACAATGTAATACCTTAGGTTTCAAAACAACAGAGTGGAGACTGGTCATTTGGATGGATACTAGGTCATTATATATTTGGTTTATTATGTTATTAATCTTCTCTTCCCTTGTGATGATCTATATTTATTTAATGGTGCAAAAAATCTCAGACTAGTTTCTATTTTTGGTGTTTAATGTTGTAGCATTGAAGTCATTATCCTTGGAGACTCTTCCCTCATTGTATGAAGTCAAGTAAAATTTTGTGTCATCCCTTTATTTTTGGATTTTATTTTTCATGACTATGAGACTTGTAAATTTCTCACTAGTGGTCTGCAAGTAACCTCTAGGTTGCCTTATTCTCACTCAGATAATAATTGGACTCTTTATGTCTTGATTGTACTTAATTAGAGTTCAAATTAAGGTCTTTTGTGGAGGTTAGGGATTTTTGTAGATTTAGTGGTGATTTTTACTTATAATTATGTAAGTTCATGACTTGTATTTTATTTATACCCATACCTTTATACCTTTGCCTTTTTGTGCCCATAAAATCTTTGATTTTGTCATTTTATGTTTATGTGACACCTATATGGAATCCATCTAGTAGATTTCATAAAATTTTTCATAAATTATTTAAAGGAAATATCCATTGTAATTTAAAATCGTTATTTTTATTTTCACCATCAGATCTTTGCTCATGGATTAACATAAACCATTATCAAAATCCTAGGGTTTGCAAGTTATTTGTTGTCCTTATATTGGGCTCCGTAGTTGTACCACTTAGAACCTTTATGGGTTTTATAAGCTATGCACTTTACCAATGAATGTGCACTAACCATGTGCCAATCCTATGGGCCTTTGAAGGTCTCATTGGATAGTCTCTATCGATTATCATATGTTCAATCGGCTTGCTCTATTTAACCATGAGCCATTGACCATGCACGGTACATGAAATTTAATTAGCATAAGGATATAGGAACTTAAGATAAATAATTTAGACTAAAGTTTATTTAATTTTACTAAAAATGACATAAAATTTAGGCTAAAATATTTAAACTAAGTTTTGGAATATATATAAAGGGGGCCTGAATAATAGAATGATCTAATGCAAATTTTTAACCTTGGATTTTATCATGTTAATTAACATGATAAAAATTTTAGGTTAAAATATTTTAAGCTAAGTCTTATGGTACAGTGACCTCTTGTTTAAAAAAAAACATAATATAGTTTTGTAGCCTAAGGTTTATCATATTTTAATAAATTCAATTAGAACTTTAAGATAGAGACTTAGATTAAGTCTATTTCTATAAATACTTAGATCACAAGATCATTTTATCATTGAAGTTTGAAGACCCTTAAGCACTTATTATATTTTCCAAAGGGGGTGTCATTGGTTTGAAATGCAAGTAATAAGCTTTATAAATATTTTAAATCATATTATTATTTCAAATAAATATGATTGATGAGATTAAATTTGAAGGTATCACAAGCATCAAATGACATTTGTGAGAACATCAAATTTAAGTTCATGAAGTTCATTAAGTTGATAGATCCTAGATTTAATATGCTCTATTAGATCATCTAGTCCTAACCAAGCATAGATTATTGATCAAGATTTGAGAATATACATGCCATTGGTCCCTAAAATCATTAAGAAGATCAAGTTATCTTAGGACCATGTATGAAAATTAGACTAAGTTAAAGAACTAAGTATTCAAAGCATAATAAAATGGGTCCCTTCAAATATTATAGTCATAACCTAGGGATTTAGCTAAAGGTTTCATTTTATTAATAAAATATAATAAAATTTAGAGTAAAAAATTAGGTTGAGTCTAAATTTTAATGCACGAGACCCTTTTAATGTTAAGCTTGAATGTGGGAGTGCCACATAGTGACTCCTAAGCTTTTGACTCTATTTGACCCTGGGAAAGGTCCATAGAGAATCGATAGATATCTAGGTCCCCAAGATGGTGACACTTGTCATCCTTGTTGGGATTTCTTAGGCCTTTGAAATTTCAATGTCATGTTAATTCCATCAAATCTTTTTTTGATGAGCAGTCTTGGATTGTTGATCTTGATCTAGATACTTGCACATGATTAACTCTTTTCATAAGTTCTATCCTAAGGTTCTATTGTATTAAAAAAATACAATGAGACCTTAGGGTAAAACTTAGGTTAAGTATATGTTTAATAAAAGGATATCCATTTAATATTGAGAATGATCACACGTCATTTGATATTTGGTCCTACTTAAGCATGGATTGTTGATCATGATCTTGGTGATCACATGGGATTGATCTGATGGATCAAGGATTTGGATTCATAAGGACTCCTTTGTAACATCTAATCATCTTCTATGATGAAGTGAGAACCATTGATTCTATAAAGAGGAAAGGTGCTTAAGTTAGGGCTTGGGTTGATATGGGAAATTAGGCTAAAGTTTTAAGACTAGGGGCTCTTTCATGTTAATATAAATTAGGCTAAAATTTTAAGACTAGGGTCTCGTTCATGTTAATAAACACAAATAGGGCCTTAGGACTAAGAACTTAGGATAAATATGTAGCAAAGAGGACCACGTGATGTAAAAATATTGGACCAAGTTAGGAACATAAAGGACCTTTTTAAAATAAAGAGAACAAAAGGGGAGAAATATAAAAGGACCAAGCATAATATTTTAGGCTAAGGTTTGGTCATGTTAATAAACATGACTAAACCTTAATATAAAAATTGGGATTTAGTCTAAAGTAAGTTAAAAAATGTTCCCACCAAATTTGAATTTAAAATAAGGTTATACGATAGAGTTTTTTTAAGGAGGGTATCAAAACATGAATCCAACTGTGAGTTCACACACACCAAAGGCTAGTAAAATCCTGAATGAGGATAAAACTGTGGACATCCCAGCATGATCCATTAATAAGAGCTCCATGAAAACTACAAATTAATACATAGGGGCTGAATATTAGCAACATTAGGCAAGGTTAAATAAAAACCATGAGAAAATGGGCCAATTTTATCAAGTGTGTATGATCTTCGAATTTGAAGAATGTGTAGAACATATCAAGATTTCAGTGTTAACATTCAAAGTATGCACAAGGGTCCCTATTTTCTATAAATGGGGTTATTTTGATCTTAAAAATTTATTGAAGGTTTCATACTTAAGAGAAGGTTTCATGATGTTGATGATTATGTATTTACCTTAAGATCATGAAGGAGGGAATCTCAAGGGCATGCACATAATCAAGTTGACCTCAAATTTGCTCCTACAACCCTCTAATGAAACTCAGTCCTATTTCTAAAAGGGAGTGATGAGGAGACTTTTAGGGTAATAACAGAGAGTTTCAATATAATATAAATGATTCATATTAATGTAAATATTAGTTATTAGTCTAAGTATAAATGTTATTTCAAACACACATGATAAACATAAAACTTTCACCTATAGCCCTAAGGACTACCTATACGCTTAATGGAGATGGAGCCTATAGTACATAGGGTTTTTAATAGGCATATCTATATTCAATATTTAAAAATGGTACTCATAACTATTATTTGGCATCATATCCCTTATTTTTATCATAATTGAAACCTAAAGTGATTCAAAAGACTCAAAATGAGACCTATAGACCTTGTTTCTGAGTTTTCAAGTTACTAGTTTGGATTGTGTAATTGCTTCTTATGAAATAAATTATCATGGATATGCATTGAAAATGTATCTAAGGATTTTTTATATTCCATTATGTTATTATAAACTTATTTTCCATATTACATTGTTTGGTATGTTGTCTTTTTGGTTGTAGAAAGGAACATAGGCCTATAAAACCATTATTTCCTACACAGTCAAGCACAAATCAAGTTAGAAAAGTTGAATAATGGATTGTTATGGATTTTTAAATTATTTGAGGAGTTTTTTGAGGTCAAAATATATGTTTTTAACCTTTAAAAATCTTTATAAAGTCATTTAATTGTTCACAATCCATTCTTTATTGCTTGCAAGCCTGAGTATGGTTGTAAAAGCCCTAAACTAGGGTTTTGACCATATAGTGAGTTCCAACCATCCAAATTGGAAAAATATTAGTAGTATAATATTTTTCAATGTGATTTATGATAATCACAAACTTTCAAACCTATACATTTTTAGGTGTATGGTATATAGAGGACTGAGTTGTAAGTAGGCTCAAATAGGCCTAATCGAGAAGATTTAGTGTTAGAAAAGTGACTAAAACCTAGAATCTAACCCTAAAAATTTATAGGAAGGTGTAACACAATATAGGATATCTGAATAAACCCTTTTATTATCTTGGTTCATAATACTTTTTATTTATAAGGAAAAATTTAGGATGGTTTTTTATAGTGGTCAAGGATTGGGATGAGACACTAGGTTTGTTGGAAAGTTTTGTGGTTTAAATGTTTTGATAATTGAGACCTACTGAGTATGATGAGGGTGAAAAATACTAATAGAGAGTCACACCAAGTTAATTATGTTAGGTTTAGGTGTATACAAGCTTATACCTTGATAAAGATGTAGTGGGCATCAAGAGGCATGAAACGATGTTTGATCTCTAATGACTATTTTGAAAACCAATAAAGGAATTGGTTTTATTTTTGTAAAATCTAAAAACAAACATCACCTACAAGCTCTTTCCCATTTAGTAACCTACATCTAGATGGACCCTTGAAGAGTGGACAATCCTAAGGGCTTAGATTTGGTTTTGAGTTTCATGAATGTCTTATTTCTAAGGGAGTAATCTCTTTTGATCCAAGAGGGTTTGCGTAACCTCAAGGGACTACACATAAGTAAAAGTCACATAAATTGACATGTGGAAAAATACAAGATTTTTGAGTTCATAGTTACACCTACATAGCATGATAGTACTTGGTGTAGGCCAAGTATGAAAACTGTTTAAAGAAGTAAGTGAAATGACTAGAAAATATTAAAAAGTTTAGATGATTTCACCGAAGGGATAAAATAATACATACAATATGATATTGTATACCCTAATAAAATTGAGAAAGGAGGCATAACCCTTGGGAAGGTTTGGTGATGACACAATATAATTATGGTAATGAATTTTCATTTTATAAGGTTTTCATGATTGTAATGATTCATGGGAATAATGTAAGTGGTTATACCTTATATGAGCTAACTATCAATTTTCATAAAATGATATATTAGTATTTCAAGGTTTTTTCAATGAGTTTGGACTGATGGAATGTAAGAGGAAGATTAATTTTTGACCCTTAGGGTTGGATTAGCACCATAGGTCAAGAACCCTAGAAAGGCATAGATGACATAATATGCAAAGGAAAGAGTGTTGATAGGAAATCATATGGATATGACAATAACTCCAAACACTATCTTAAAAATGAAGTGAATAATCAAATCTTGGAACTATAATTGTGTTTGAACATAGTCATATACCTAGGTTGTCATCAATATATATCAAACACAATGATCCAAGCCTCCAATAGAAGTCACATGTTTTGGAGAGCACTTCATTGGATTCCAAGATGCATATGAGTCTAAAAGTTCATGGAAAGGGGTTATCAAAGGAAATATATAGTCATTGATCTCTATCAATCCCTATATTTATGAGAGTGTAGTCATCATTTGAGAGTTCATCATGTGGTGTAAGGGTTAATGGTTGTTTAGAGGAGATTCAAAACTAATGCATGAAGTTGATTCAAGAAGAAAATGATTATGGTTACTAATCAAGGGTTATACATGGTTTAAAACCCATAAATAAGTAATTTAGTGAGAAAATACATTTTGAAACACTAAGCTATAGCCATGAAGTGAAGGTGGACATATTTTGGCAAGGTTCTTTGAAACCATGTTGAAGGTCATATTCATATGAGTGAATGGTATGATAAGAATATTATTGTCAACTGTATAAAATTGTAATCATACAAAGGTTAACTTAAAATAATATTTTATAAACCAATAATATCATAGGAGTGAAATATTATATTCAAGCTAGCATGTATGTTATTGAAATCATGATGGTTCACTGTGGTGGAGTCGTCTCATGGTTGTGAAAAAGTCACATAAGCGAATGAAAGTGTGACTATGAAACATGAAGAGAAAGGATTGTAAAGGGATAAATAATTAGTAAATACCACCTCATAAACAATACAAACATCATGGATCATATTCCTCTTCCAATCTAGTATGCATTTTGAGGTACTATTGGTATGCAGTTATATAAGGTCTTTGAGGAGGTACAAAGGTCAAGAGGAGGTGACATGGAGGATTGTGAGATATAAAATTAAGATTGGAATAATTCAAGGAGAATTTAAATCTTCATTTCAAAGAAAATTAACCATTTTATATCTCAAACATATTCATAAGGAATGAAAACTCAATTTTGAAATTTGGCTGAGTAGACACATATCACTAGCTTTTGACAAAATGGGCCTAAAAGGCCAAAATATGTGGGATCTAATCATGAAATTTGGTTGAGAGGATAATTATGACCTAGTATACCTATTAAACATATTTTTTAAGTTTTTTTACAAAGGTAACTACTAATTTTTTTAGTACAATCAACCCTATTTCAAATCATAGTCAACATTGGACCCTACCTTGAAGGAATTCATCATTTTGGGGCATCTACACATTGATTCAAAGAATTTTTTTTGGTAAGTATGGTCTATGTGACCAAAAAAATTGTACCATTAAATAATCAAGATCCTATAAAGAGTAAAATTACTCTTTGATCTTTCATAAGCATCTTGTAGTCAAGAAGGCAACCATTAGATGCCACTTGAAATGTTATCTATTATGGGTACTAAGAAGGAGATTAAGAATTTGAGATGTCTTAAAACCATATAATATGATTTTTAAAATATATATTATCCTATATAAGTGATAAAATTCATGGGTTTCAAGTAAAAGTTTGAAGAAAGACAAGTTTTGGCATGGAGGAAGCATTTAGGTAGTTCAAGGTAATTTTTGGTAAAAAAAGGTCTATAGGACAAATTACACATCCAAAATACTTTAAACATGGCATAATTTTTCCTCATGACCTACCATATTTATCCATAATATTTTAAGTGTCTTATTATAATTGAAAGTCATCATTGTTTATACATAGCCCCCTCTATATCCCATAATGGTCACTATTGGTGTAGGCTCCCCTTTTGGAGTTTTAAGGAATGATTAAGGGTTAAAATATTTTTTAAGTATTTTAAAATCATGGGAAAATGTTTTTAATAAATAAATTTGACACTCCAAACATCATGTAGACCCCATAAGCAAGCTCAATACCCCACATGCAATCTAAAAGGCATAAAGGGCAAAGTTGGGTTTTTATAATTTGAAGAGGTGTTATGAGATGTTTCAGGTGTCATGAATATTATTTAAATCAAATAAGATAATCTCAAAGGCAAATTTGGTCCTTCGGAGGATTTTGAGTTTTTAAAGCCTAAGATACCCAATTTAGCCCTTTTTCAGATGCTCATTTCTTTCATACCATGAAGAGTTGGGACAAGTGATTATAGTATGTTTTGAGTAAAACTATATAATTGAAATTAGTTATTTATTTAGGTTGTTTAAGGTACTTATTTTTATTAACAAACATTAAGAGTAGAAGCATGTCTAGAATGTTTGCAAACCTTATAGGCAATCATCTCTACATGTGTATCTTTTCATATGCTCCACATGGGAGCCAAATATTTTAAAAGATATTGAATGGGTAGATATAATAAATATATATAGAAATAATTGGTGGAATATAGTTCCACATTTTATGAATAATCTGATTGAAGTTGAGCTTGTCTAGACTTGCAAAGGAGCTTTTTGACTAGTTTTGTGTTTTTGGGATCATAGGTCCATAAAATGGCCTATTATGACTTCAAAATCACCTATAATATGTATATTAATACCTTAAAATCATGAAAAACCTTTTTTGTATAATAATATTGCATGTTTGGGTGCCTAACAGGCCTAAAATGGCTAAAACATGCTTACTTTTATAGGTCTTAAAAAATAGAAATGGTATAAATCCATGAAAGAGGTCAAATGGGACCTAGAATATCATTATATGTCCCTTGGAGCTCTCCACTAGGGTTTCTATGGTGCCTTACTAAGTTAAAGGGTCAAAAACCCTTTTTTTTGACATTTTGTGCATTGTTGCAAGTTTAATGGTGATTTCCACCAATGTTGCAAGTAATGAATTTTTTAAAAATATTAATTGTATTCCTAATATGCATTATATTTATGTATGGAAGTATTATAAAAATCTAGAAGTGGTCTTTAGGGTGCCAAATGGACTTGGGAGTAGGTTTTAGGGTAACTACTTTAGGGTGGTTCAAACTCATGACCTCCATCAATGGCGTTGATGATATTTTCAAGTTTCATAGAGTTTATTTCAGGTTAGAGGAGTGAATTCAAGTTGAAAATAGAATAAATTATCAAAAATCAAATTTAAAACTTAACATCTGTGGTCAGTTAAGCATTTTATGCCAAGTCAACTAACTTTTACCAAGCACCTTCTAGAAGAGCAAGTGGAAGGGGGGAGTATAAGTCCAAAGGAGATATATTTGGAGGTTGCGTAGATAAATTGGAGCATTCTTTTATTTTAAAAATTCTTTGGATACTTTTGTCTTTTGAGTGGATCATCGCATCATCATCCTCAAAAAGTTGTCTTCTAGTGTGTTTGTAAGCCAATAAGAGTGATTGAAGGCTATTTGGACTACTTAAGGTTATTTTTTTAGAAGGTATTGGTTATAATTTATGTAAAGGTGGTTTATATTCCATGTAAGTGGTTATGTCTCATTTATTTAATTCTATTTGTTTGCCTCTTCTCCCTCTCTTCCCCTTTTATTGTATCTCCCATTTCTCCCTTATTTGTGTAAAATATTCTCATTTGAAAAGGAAAAACACTATAATTTTTTTTTAATAAATACATTATGAAGAAATAAATATCATTTTCCACCTATCTCTTAATTCTAAATTGTGTTTATCAAGCTTGTGTATGATGGTATTATGAAGAAGTGTTCTTCCATGTCCATTATCCTTCTTTCTTGTCTATGTTTAGGTGTTTTAAAATTAGTTAAAGGTCTGAAATTGATCTCTTTATACCATTAATTGACACTTGGTATGAGTTTTATAATTCCTCTTTGATTTATGTATTGTTTTGTGAGCCTAGTTTAATAAATACTTGTGCAAAGTAGATAGTATATAAGGTTGTGTGAATAAAAATTGTCTTATACTAAGTGTTTATTTCAAGCTTATGTGAGTGTTAATTAATTTTTTGTATCACCATTTTAGTGTTATTACTCATATTATACCCCCTTTTTATCCCATTCCAATTATTATTATTATTTTAGGTTGTCTACCAAGAGGAAACAAACCTTCTCTAGAGGTTCAACCTCACTACAGGATACCCATAGCCTAAGATTGCTCCAATATTGTAGCTAAGAATGAGAGAGCATAAAAAACTCTCCCAAAAGGGTGGAATTATATACTAAAATATTTTATGGCTTTCTCATTAGGACACTTTCAAATAATATTGGTCAAGTTTTACTAATTTTTAGTGGTTATAGATTTCATCTTTCAATATCTGGTGATTATGAAGAACACACAACATTCTGGTGGTAGAGTAGCACCTAGATTTCATGCCAAAGGTGACTAAAATATTATATTCTATAGGTATTCGTTTTGAATTTTTTTAGTTACCTTTAAATTAAATAAAAAATTTAATATTTGCTAATAGTCATCCTTACAAAGGAAACTTTCCTCCTAAACTAGTTTCTAAATTTACCTCTATAAGATCTTTATTGGGTCCTTTCACTACCATAGCTGCCCATATAACTTTATTTTTTTTTACCTTAAATGGTTAGAGTCCTTTAGAACTCACTCAATATGATACTAATATAGTTTCATCCCATAATATTATGCCTTACTTCATGAGAAACCAATTTGTAACCCCTTCTAAGCACCTTAGATATATAGCAAACTTTTTCCATATTCATGACATCAATGAGGAAAATGTGGTCATTAGTTTATTGTCCATCTCATTCAAGGGAAAGTCCCTATATTTATATATAAATATTACTTATAACTCCATCACATATTTGGATTAGTTAGGTCGTGCCTTGCATAAGAGGATTGAAGATAAATGTGACCACTTGTCCCTTACTAAATAGTTAACTACAACCAAGAGGGCTCCTCATGAGGTCATATAGGATTTCAATAAGAGGTTTCAAAAGACATGGGACAAGATTCCAATATCTTCCAAGCCTAATCCTAACTATGATTTCCTTTACTATCTAGAATATCTCAATAGTGATATTGTAGTAACGATTTAGTCTATGAGAGGAAACACACTGCTTGATGCTTATGAGGTGGCAATCATATCAAAGAATAGTTTAGTACAAGCTGGAAAACTTACACCTAGGCCACCAATTCCTTTTTCTCCTAATATTCAACCACCTCCTATTTTTATTCCTCTCCTTACTACCATTCCACCTATGACAACACTTGATACCATACCTATACCAAAGTAGGAGAAGGCTTCAAATAGTCAATCTAGTGACCCCCAAGAACACAAGAAATTATAAGAACTTAATAGCATGTTTTAATCCTTGGGAATTGAATTAGTGAATGTGAAGTGGTAGAAATATTAGTTCAATAGACCTTATCAAACTCCATATCAGCCTTAATAGTCTTATTAAGAAAATAGGCCAACTTAGAAGGGAAATTTTCAAGACCAAGGCCAATCTAACTATGTTAGGAAAAATAATTATATTTTGAATGCTATAACTACTTTCAATACTTTGGTTCTTATTTAGAACAAGATTGATCAATAAGGTGATGGTACTATGAATTGAAATCAATCCTTTAGTCAATTCATTGTCCCAAATATCAAGTTCAATTCAGATTTCAATGATCAATGGAAACAAGGTGCTAGCTATGGATTCAATCAAGCTCTTATATCTTAGAATACATAAGTACCTATGATGATAAAACTAGAAGAACCTCCAAAATTCCAAGGGCCTAATGAATAACTGAACTAGTTTGGTGCTATTATGGTTGATAATGAATAGGAATAATGTTATGCATCTAATTAGTAGGCTAGTTCTAGCCAAGTAAACATTTTAGTGGCAACCAATACAAGGTTTAAAATAAGGAACATGGATAATAATCAATAAGTAGTCAAATATCCTCCTACTATTACTCCATTACTATCAAATCCAATTGAGCTTATTACTACTCTAAAGGTTACACTAATTTAAAAGAGTTAGAAACAAGGGAATGCCTTTACACCCCAAAACTCACAAGTTTAAAGTATGGTTATGGATCCTAAATCACAAGAAAAGGTTGGTGGTTTTCCCATCAATATTGCTAAACAAATAAAGAATTCAAATGTGACTATTCTAATGTGGGACAAGATTTTTGTGCTTGGCTAGGTATATATCCTTCAAGAAGATTGTTAAAGATTAATGTTTTAGACAAGCCACCAAGCAAGGAAAATGTGGTTCTAACCAATTCAACCAAAGGTTCTAATTAAGGATAAGTAAACAAGGTGTTCAAATCTCCTCCATTCTACATTTATTTAATAATTGGTGACTCCTTAGTACATAAATTCATGGTAAATAATGGATAAAGTACTTTAGTGATGCCAAATTCAATAGCTAATCAAATTTGTTAAAGTATGAACCCCAATCTAAGGGAGTTTTTCATCATGATGGATCCTCTACAAAACCAACTAGTATTATCAAAGGTATAAACTTGACCCTTTATGATTATCCTAGCATTTCATTGGCTCAGGAAGTGTTCATTCTAGAGGTGGCTTATCATTTTTCTTTATGCTTATATAGATACTTCATAGCCAAAATTGGAGTCTATCTAGTAGTACATTGGTGCTACATGTCTTTCAAAACAATGTATGGGACCAAGGTGTCTATCAAAGTTGATACTATTTCCCAATTCCACATTAAAAACTTATGGGCCAAGTAGTCCAAACATCAATTATACCATCCTAGATGAACATGACCACTTGATTGGTTAAGAACTAGACACTCATCCTTAAGGGATACCTGATATGTTCATAGATGAGTTATGTAGTGAAAATCATCTACTTGACCCTTTGAAATGTGTTAAAGAAATAGAAATGGGAGTATATTACTTTCATGAAGAGAATGAATTCATGCCATCCCTCACTAGGCCATATGAAGATGCTAGTGGTTTACGTAAATTGTTATTTGATGGCTCAAGGAGTAAACATAGTGTAGGTGTAGGTATAATGTTTATATCCCTGCCAATGAAAAGTACTTCTCATGTTATAGGTTCCAATTTAGTTTCTCTTATAATGTAGTTAAATATGAGGGCCTTATCCATGTCCTTAAATGGGCTAGTAGGAGGGGAACAAAGAATTTAAAAGTCTATGGGGATAGTTAGTTAATAGTATATTAGGTCAGAGGCCAAAACACCAAAATGAACCCTTTGATGAAATCTTACAAAGATAGAGAGTGGGACATACTTGAGGACTTTGAATCCTTCACCATCCAGGTAATGCCAAGGGAGAAAAATAAACATGATGATAGTTTGGTAGATATGGGAACTTAATTTGACATCATAAATTAGTATAAGAAGTCCAAATTATAGCCACATGTCAAAGTGGTAATAATACCATCAATTCTAGACAATGAGGTTCATTGGTAAGTCTTTGATAGTGACAAGAAGATTGCTTGTTTCTTATAGCAAGAGGCAGAGTTTTCGTAAAAAAACTACGGTAAATTATAACATAAATATGAGGATAAAATTGTTTATTTTAGGTCTAATGGGCTTCCTAAAGAGATGGTCACCCTTGAAGGTCTTTTCCATGAAGGAGATTATATGAGTAAATACATGGAAGTAATGACAACTAATGAAGAAAACTATGAAAGAGTCCTTATCTTTAAATAAAATCTCCTCAAGCTTGGAAAGGTAAGCCATGAGGTATAAAGGCATGCTTTCATTGAACTATGTAAATAATATTTAGACATCTTTTCTTGGGAATACAGTGATCTAAGAGGCTTTGATCCCAAGCTAGCCCAACACACTATAGAGTTGAAGACCAATGGAAAGACTATTAGGTAGAAGTAAAGGCCTATGAACCCAAAATTTAATAGATAATTAGGAAAGAATTGATTCAATTGGTTGATTTTAATATCAATTTTCCCATCAAGCACTCCTCATGTGTAGCCAACCTGATACCTGTGAGAAAGAAGAATGGTTAAACCTGGTTGTGTGTTAACTTGAGGGACTTTAATAGGGTCTCTTTATAAGATAATTACCCATTACCATCCATGGAGAACTCCTTTAAATTTTTTATGGTTTGGAATGCTTCTCTCTTTTGGATGGGTACTCAGGATACAACCTAGTGTTGGTAAGAGAAGAGGACTAGTACAAGACTTCCCTCACCACAAAGTGGGGAACATATGCTTATTTAAATATGAATTTTGGATTTTCAAATTTTGGGTCCACTTTTCAAATATCCATGGACATTGATTTACAAGGATTGCTAAATCAGATGGTGCTCTCTACTTGGATGACATAATATTTTTCTCTAAAAAAGCCAGTGAGCACTTGGATCACCTAAGATCGATATTTGAGAGATGTAGAGAATATGGGATATCATTGAATCCTAATAAGTGTGTTTATACTATCAATGAGGTTAAACTATTGGGTCATATTGTCTTAAAATAAGATCTAGCTATTGATCCTAATAGAATAAATGCCATCTTGGCATTATCCTTACCCAAGCATAAGAAGGGACATCAGAGTTTCTTTGGGAGGATAAAATTTATGAGGAGGTTTATAACAAGTTTTGAAAGCTTATTCAAACCCATTATTATTATGTTAATGAATAACCAATTCTTAACTTGCTTAGGATAAAGAACATCAAGATTTGAGGCTACACTCCTGAATCTTGATTTCTTAAGGGATATGATATTGTATGCCTTTTCTAATATTGATAGTATATTATCTATGCTAATGAAAAAGAATGGTGAAGGACTTGAGTAGCTAATTGCATTTTTCAGTCAAGGGCTTAAAGGGTATGAGGTAAGTTATACTTTTTTATAAAATCAAGTCTTTGTAGAGATAAAAATCCATAAAACATTCAGACCAATGCTCTTAGATAGGAAAATATATCTTAGGATGTCTCATCCTAGAGTGAGGGACTTCCTTCTTAACAAAGACTTGAATGAGAATAGGCATGGTTAGATTATGAAGGTCATGGAATATGACATGGAGATCAAAGTCACTAAACCATTAAGAGGTAATTACTTGTCTGATCATATGGTTGATGACCTTAATGAATATAAATATATTGTCTTGGTGACACAAGATAACTCATAAATACATGCACCTCTACCTCACACTAGCTAGCTCTAAGATATGACAAGATTCTTGATAATAAGTGAGTGCCCTCAAGGTATGGATAAGGAAAAGAGAATATATTTTAGACATCACTCCATACCTGGTGCATTGGTTGATGGGGTTATAATCATAAAATACCTTGATGGAGTACTTTTAAGGTGCATAGATGATGGGCCTATAAGATGTCATTTTTATCCAAGGGATACAATAGGAAAAAGTGATGAGAGATTATTATTATTGGCCCAACCTCTTCAAGGATGCATATCCATGGGTGAGAAAGTGTCAAAAATTTACCCTCTTTATAAGTAAATAAATATTGACAACCCTTCCTCTCAACCTAATTCAAGTAGAGCATCCCTTCATACATTGGTGTTTTTACTTCATAGGAATGATCAATACACCTTCCAATGGAGGACATAAATGGGTAATCACTAATATTGATTACTTTCTAGGTGGGTGGAGTAAATTTATCTTAAATAAGATAATGACACAACAATGTTGGACTTATATGATAGCATCATATTGAATTTTTGTGTACTAACAACAATACTTTAAGATAATTCCTTAGAGTTTTTTGGTATGAGGATGAGTGAATGGGCACTTCAACTAGGCATCTACCTTATTACACTCTCAAATTACTACCCTTAATGTAATGGACTTCTAGAGTCAACAAACAAAAACTTGATAATTATCATAGAGAGGACTATGGAAAAGAATTAGAGAGTGTGGCACACAAAGTTAAGAATAACCTTTTGGGCTGATATTTTGACTCCCAAAGTTGCCATTGGTAACTCACCATATGTATTTGTATATGGAAGGGCATCCAATTTTCCCATATATCTTGAGTTACCTTACTTGGAGTTAGCCAATCAACCTAAGTTGATGGAGAGTGAACCTATGATCATGAGGATAGAAGAGCTCATGGAGCTTGAAAAAATTAGAGACCTTGAAATGAAGACATGAGAGTCACATAAATCTCAAGTCAAGAAATCCTTTGACAAGAGATTCATAAGAAGGTAATTAAAAAAGGGGATCTAGTCCTAAAGTGAGATTCAAATAAGGCCAAACTATGTAGCCATACCAAGTTTGAAAACTTGTGGAGTGGCCCTTACTTGATTCATGGATGCAAATAATATGATTCTTTTTAGCTTGCCTAGCTGGATGGTGAGGTGTTACCCATCCCAGTTAATGGGATTCATCTAAATCCTTTCTATTATAATATTTTGTACTCATTATATATATTTTATATTTTAAATAGTTTTCCATGTTTCCCTCTAGGTGTCTTGTGAACATATTTTTAGTTGTGTATTTTCCTTCCCTAAGTGTCTTGGGAATAGTGTTGATTTTGCTTTTTATTTTCCTTGATGCTTCAAGAGGTGGTTTTTAGAAAGGGACAACCTCGTACCTTTTTCATATCATTTGGGAATGAAAGACTCATGACCCCATATACCAAATAGATTAGACAAGATAACTAATTTGTTGCATAATTGGCATGTAGGTCACAATAAATGTTGGCCAAAATTGGTCTACATTCAAAAAAAATTCTTAGATGGATTTGGCCACTCTTTTTGACCCTTCAACAACCTTTTACTACCATGACTAGTCCCTTTCTAGTCCTGACTTGATGATGTAGTGTAGTATCCCAGGAGGTCCTAATGTGGTGTGAGAAGTTGAATAGGGTTCTTACTAAGTGGGTGATCTAAAGGTATAAGGACAAAACAAACCTTTTGACCTTACCACATGTCACTTGCAAGTTTTTGAAACACTTTAATCAATCTTTAAGGTGAATTTGGAGATTTTAAGAAAAATAATTTTAGAATTACAAGTAAAGGATCTAATTTTCCATGATGTTTGAGAATTCAAGAGCATGAGGTAGGTTTTGAAAAAGTCTTATAGATTATAAAGAGTTGAAAATTAGGCCTATAGAAGTTATTATGTCCAAAACACCCCTAAAAGTGAATTAGATGACTTAAGGGTCCTCAAAATAGAAATTTTAAATGAAAAAGTAACTTTTTGAGGAAGTCAAATTGGTTTTGACTTCATCCCACATATTTATGATGTTTTTTACTATTTTAGACATGTTTAAGGTCATTTCAAGTCATTTGCAGTGGAGGAGAGGAGTTTGGGAGAAAAAGATGCATTTTGGAGCCTTTTGGAGTTTTGATAGAACAAGTTTTGGACATTTTTCTTGATTTAGGGGCTCAAATGTCATATTAAATAATTAATGGTTTCCATAATATCCTCTTATAGGCCCATAAAAACCTATTCCAACATAATAACTAGTAGAGGTAAGGAAAACATATTAGTTACAATCTAGGATGAAATAGGTTTTCTACCATAAATAGAGGTCCAAGAATTATATAAGGTTTCCAAAAGGAAGGAAACATAATTTTCAAAATAAAAAATCCCTTTCAATTGTTATATTGAATAGTTAGGCTTCTAGTTCTCCATTTTAATGAAAAAATATATTGGGTAGTTTTAGATAACTCTAACAGAGCCTCAGGTGTTCACTCAGTATAGTTAGGAGAGAGAGAGAGAGAGAGAGAGAGAGAGAGAGAGAGAGAGAGAGAGAGAGAGAGAGAGAGAGAGAGAGAGAGAGAGAGAGAGAGAGAGAGAGAGGCAGAGGGAGAAGATATGTATTCCAATTTATTTCATTATTTAACTCATCCTAAGAAGGTACTTATGGCATAAAATGTATTTTCCTTCTTGTCCTTATGAATGGCCCATTTGATCAATTTTAGAGAAGAACCTAGGTTATAAATATAATGTGACTCCTCATTGATCCACATCAGCTTACACAAGTTATATTTATCATAAATATTTAGTATCTCATCAAAGCCTTGATATGCTAAATAGTCAAGTTGCTAGTTGGAGCTACAATGGAGTTGTAGGCAAGTTTATCAACTATAGAGGTTTTCCTTTCCTTTAGCATTTTAAAAATAAATATAATATGACGTATTAACCTCTATTATGTCATGTAAATCAAATCTCATCCCAAATCCTAGTCTTATAAGCTAACATAATGAAGGTTGTAAGCAAAATGTTAGACACAGTCAGCTTGTTGCTTACTTTTAGTTGAGTGAGGTATGTTACATCATGAAGAGGTTCATAGAGATGCTATCAATAATTTTTTTTTTTTTTGAATTATTTATTATTTAATTATAAATCAAGAAATAACGCTTTAGATGATAAAATATGGACTATGATAGTCTATTTACCATGTATGCATAGTCATAATCCATTAATGAGTAAATATAGGTCCTATAGAGAAGATCATCAAATTGAAAAGGAGTGATTGTATATTTTAAATCACTTCACGGTTAAAATATCTTGTTTGAATAATATGAAGAGGTTCAATATGAATGATAAGGTCACTTTTCATGTATTTTTCTCAAGTCTTGTATTCACTACCTTATATACAATGTCAAGGCATACCTAAAAGAGGATGAGAGCATTGAGTTCGGAGTATCGAGCTTGATTAAAATACTTCATGGTGAAAATAATACATTGAGAGACCTTGAGAAGGTATAAAATTCATTAGATGCTCATATATCATGCTTACTACCTATACTGATAGTCACTACCCTATAACCTATTGTGTATGTACCTAAAAGCTATCATAGAGATCTAAGATTCTTTATTGAGGAGTTTTGAAAAACCTTGAAATTCTTATTGAACTAATAAGATAAATAAGATACGATAAAAATAAATATTGAGGTCATTAAGGACCAGGCAGTCTCTAGAAGCCATGTTCAAGCTAAGAAACTCAGTTTGATGACTTTTTCCCTAAAAAACCAAAATATAAGCCCTAGCTCCTTTGATGATGTTATATAGTAATGTTTAGGGAGTATTTAAGAATCCAAGTGAATAAATATTTTATCCCTATCCTAGGGGAAGTGCCTTACAAAAGGGAATGGGCATGTGACTTACAAATATTGAAGTTTGAAGGCCTCAAAGTCATGTAATTGTTAACTACTTTTCTTTAGTGTTTTATATAGGTAATTGAAGTTCTAAATAGCTTTGCATCAAAAGCTATAGTGTAGAGGCATACATTTATGTTGAAATGGTCCTATATGGGTAGAGAGGGCACTATATTTCCAAAAAACATCAATAAAGGTTGAAATGTAGGGTTTTGACCCCATCAACACCTATAAGCACCTCTTTCATAAGGAGAAACATATAGTAACATAGTCAACACCCATATTAAGTCAAGATCAAGGTGTATTTGGATGTTTTTCTCAATATTTTGGAGGTAAGTAGGTATGAATCACCTCAACCATAGTTTTAATAACCTTAATAAACCCTTACCACATGGAAAAACAATAAAGGAATTGATTTTCCATCTAGTGGAGACCTGCAACAATTTCAATACATGTCATGGAAATCCATAAAAAACATCAATCTCAAAGTCATATGGATATTTTCATAGTTATATATATATAAATGTATTAATTAACAATGATTAAGGAGAATAAAAAGGATTAAAATATGTGTTAGACCTTGCTTAAAGTCAATATATAGCCACTATCCATATACTTAGCATGAAACACAGTAAAATACCTAATGGAGGGTCTATGACCAAAGAGAAATGATTGGTTTTAGCATGTTGATGCTATCAAGGAGATAATTTAAGTTTTAAAATAGTATTATGAATTCTCTAAATGGATATTTGAGTATTTTTTAAGTACTTAAATAGTCTTAGACCGTACATGTGTACTCTACAGTAATATGGTAAGAATATTCTCTTTTGAGGTTGACGTCTAACTATGGAAGTATGAATAAGGATGTACAAGAAGTGGTTTAGTCCTTATACATGATATGACTTCACTCATTATCTAAAACCATATTTAATAATTGAAAATACTGTCATGGAGACCTATAGTGATTATAAATACCTTATAGGCTTGTGCCATTTCAAAAGGGCCTATTTGGCAGTCTTAAGGCACTTTCAAGGCTCATGGAGGCCTTTTTGATAAAAAGGACATAAATGAAATTTTATATTAGTAACATAATGAGGAGTGTGATATAAAAAATGGAATTTTCATGTTTTAAGGAGGGTTTAGTAGGATATAGTGGTGACCTATATCCATCAAAAAGGGGAGACATACTCTGCCAAGAAGGTTGACTATGCACTTAAGGAGACTTAAAGGGTTTATAAAATATTCAAAGAGAAAATTGAGGTTTTCCAAAGATAATTTTATAAAATATACCATAATCATACCTCTTTTCTCTTTTATGGTGGTCAAATTCTCTCTAATCCCTAAAGAACTCTATTTTCAGTCCGTACAAGGGCTAACAGATTATAACTATATATCCGAGCATGGAGGATAAGAGGTGGAGTTATTAAGGGTTTCATAATTAAGATTAGGTTTCATGATAATCATGATGATGTATGTACCTTTAATTAATTAAGGATGGAATCTCAAGGGCATGAACATAGTCAAGTTGACTTTAAAGTTGTACCTACAACCCTCTAAAAGAAATCAATCATATTTCTAAAAGGGAGTGATGAGGATGTTTGCATGGACATAAAGGAAAGTTTCATGATAATATAAAGGATTAATATTAATGTAAATATTAGTCACAAAAGTAATGAGAAATGGTATTTAAAACACACATGATACACATGTAACTTGTACCTATAGCCCTAAGAACGACTTATCAACCTAATGGAGATGGAGCCTAAAGTGTATAAGATTTTTAATAGGCATATGTCTATTTAAAGTTTTAATAAGGTAGTAAAAACTAGTTTTTGGAATAAAATCTCTTATTTTTATCATAATTTAAACATAAATTTATTGAAAAGACTCAAAATGAGACCTATAGACCTTGTTTTTGAGTTTTTATGTTACTAGTTTGGCCTATATAGTTGCTTCTCATGAAGGAACTAATCATGGATGAAAATTTAAAGTGTATTTAAGGGTTTTTTTGTTCCATTATGTATTTTTAACCTATTTACCATGTCTCATTTTTTTATATTGTCTTTTTGGTTGTAGAAAGGAACATAGACCTATAAAACCATTATTTCCTCCACATTCAAGCACAAATCAAGTTAGAAGAGTCAAATAGTGGATTGGAAAGGGTTTGAAAAGGATTTTAGGAGTTTTGGTAGGTTAATATAGATCTTTATATCCTTTTATATTTTGGATAAAGTCATTAAATTTTTTATAATCCATTTTATATTGCTCTAGGGCCTAAACAGGGGTGTAAAATCCCTAAACTAGGGTTTTGGCCATATAGTGATTTCTAACAATCCAAATTGGCATAAAAATTATAGTATAATAATTTTTATGGTGATTTAAGATAATCAAAAACTTTCATACATATATGATCATGTGTGTATTGTATATATAGGACTTAATTGTAATTAGGCCCAAATAGGCCTAATTAGGAGTATTTAGTGCTAGAAAAGTGATTAGAACTCAAAATATTACCCTAAAAATTGATAGGAAGGTGTAAATAAATAGAAGGTATCTGAATATACCCTTATATTCTCTTAAATCATTTTTATTTTTTTGTACAAGTCAAAATTTAGGAAAAAGGGCTACAAAGAAGGTTTGTAATAGTGGTTAAGGATTGGGATGTGCAACTAAGTTTGTTGGAAAGGTTTGTGGTTTGAATGTTTTGATAATTGAGACATGTTGAGAATGATGAGGGTGAACAATTATACTATAGAGTTACAGCAAGGTAGTGATGTAAGGTTGATGTTTATAAAAGCTTATACCTTGATATAGAGGTAGTGGGCATCAACAGGCATGAAACCATGTTTGATCTCCAATTAATATTTTGAAAACCAATAAAGGAATTGGTTTTCATTTTGAAAAAGATACTTAAAAATGTAAAATAAAATATCTTTCCCATATATTAACCTACATCTAGCTAGACACTTAAAGAGTGGACAATCCTAAGGGTTTAGATCTAGTTTTGAGTTTCATGATTGTCTTATCTCCAAAATATTATATCTTTTGATATAAGAGGGTTTCCATAACCTCAAGAGACTACACATAAGTAAAAGTCACATATTTTTACATGTTAAAACCTATAGGTTTGCTAAGCTCAGAGTTACACTTAGATAACATTATAGTACTTGGTGTAGGATAAACATGTAAAGTACTTGAAGAAGCAAGTGGACTGACTAGACAATCTCGAGAGTTTTAGATGATTTTATTCAAGGGCATATGATAGTACATACAATATGATATCATATACCCTCATATAATTGAGAAAGTAGGTTGGGAAGGTTTGGTGATAGTACATACAATATTTTCTTCAAGCTAGCATGTATATTATTGAAAGCGCAGTGGTTCACTATGGTGGAGTCATCTCATGGTTGTGAAAGAGTCACATAAGCAAATGAAAGTGTGAATATATAACATGAAGAGAAAATAATATAAAGGGACAAATAATAAATAAATACCACCTCATAAACCCTAAAAACATCATGTATATTATTCCATATTCCAAGATAGTATGCACTTTGAGGTAATATTAACATGCAGTTATATGAGGTTATTAAGGAGGTATAAAGGTCAAGAGGAGGTGACATGGAGGATTGTGAGATAAAAAATGAAGAGTGGAATCATAAAAGGATAAGGCATATGAGAATTTAAAATAAAATTCAGATTTTTATATCCAAAAACAAGTCAGAAGGTAGGAAAATTCAGTTTTGAAATTTGGTCGAGTAGACACATGTCACTAGCTTTTGGAAAAATGGGCTTACAAGCCAAAATATGTAGGGTTTGATCATGAAATTTGGTGGAGAGTATAATTATGAATTATTATCCTATTAATAATATTTTTTATGTTTTTTTATAATGTTAAATATTAAATATTTTAGTAAAAACAACCCTATGTCAAATCATGATCACCATTGGAGCCTACCATGGAGCAATTGGTCATTTTGGGACATCTATAGTTTGAGTCAAAGAATTTTTTTTGGTAAGTATAGTATATATGACCGAAAAAATCACCAAATTACATCCTAAATGTGATATTAAAAGTAAAAGTGCCCTATGCTCTTACACAATCCTCTTGTAGTCAAGAAGGTAGCCATTAAATGGCAATTGAAATGTTGTTAGTTATTGGTGATAAAAAGGTGTTTAGGCCTTGGATATGTCTTAAAAATATATAATATGATGTTATGAAACTATATTTTCAAATATAAGTAATAAAATTCATTGTTTTCAAGCAAAATTTTGAATAAAGACAAGTTTTGGCATGGAGGAAACATGTAGGTAGCTCAAGGTAAATTTTGGTAAAAAGGGTCTACAAGACAAAGTACACATAAAAAACTTGAAACTTGGTATTATTGGTAATAATTACCTACCATACCTATAAATAATATTTTAAGTGTTTTATTATAAGTTTAAGTTCCCTCTATTTATACACATTCCCATCTATGTCTCATAATCATCACTATTGGTGCATGTTCACTTTTTGGAGTTTTAAGGTGTGGTTGAGAGTTAAAATATTTTATAAGTATTTGAAAATAATTTTATGAATTTTTTAATTGTATTTAACACCCTTAAATGTTTTTCACACTCCAAAATTCATGCAAACCCCATAGGTAGGCTTATAACCCCACAGGTAGTCTAAAAGGTGTAAAGGGAAAATTTGGGATTTGATAATTTGAGGAGGTATTGATATGATTTAATTGTCATTAATATGTTTTAAATAAAATAATATCAATGTAAATTTCAATTTGGTCCTTTGGAGGAATTCAAATTTTTTAGGCCTAAGACACCCAATTTTAGCCCTTCTTGAGATGCTCATTTCTTTCATAACATGAAGAGTTGGGTCAAGTTATTATAGCATGTTTTGAGTAAACTTGTGTAATTTAAATTAATATTTTATTTAGGCTAGTTAAGGGCCTAATTTTTATTAAAAATCATTAAGAGTGCAAGCATGCCAAAAATACTTGTAAACCCTGTAGGCAATCATCTTTACGTGTGTATCTTTTCATACCTTCTACATGGGAGCCCGATATTTTCATGGATGTTGAAGGGGTATATGTAATATAAAGACATGACAATAATTGGTGTAATAAAGATCCACATTATATGAACAACTATCTTGAAGTTGACCTTATATAGGCTTACAAAGGAGCTTTTTGAAAAGTTTTGTGTTTTTGGGATCATAGGTCCATAAAATGGCCTATAATGACTTGTAAATCACCTATAATGTTTATATGACTCCCTCCATCTCCTGACCAACCTATTTGGAAAATGAATATGACACCTTTGGGTGCCTAGGAGGCCCAAAACACATTAAAAATGCTTGCTTTTTTAGGTATTCAAAGAGATAAATGGTGTAAATACATTAAAGAGATCTAACGGTAACTAAAAAATTATTTTATCACATTTATCTCTTCACTAGGGTTTTTATGGTGCCATGTTGAGCTAAAGGGTAAAAAAACCAATTTTTTTAACATTTTATGTATTATTGTAGGTTTAATGGTGATTTCCACCATTATTATAGGTATTTAAGGTTTTTAAATTCTTTATTTATTCCTCATATGCATTCCATATATGTATTTAAGTATTATATATGTATGTAATTGGTCTTTAGGGTGTCAAATGGCCTTGGGAACAATTTTTAGGGTATCTAGTTTAGAGTGGCTCAGGCTTGTGACCTCCATCAATGGGGTCTATGAGAATTGTAGGTTTCATGGAGTTTATTTCATTTTATATGAGTAAAGTGAAGTTGAAAATAGAATAAATCATTAAAAATAAAACTTTAGAACTTAACCTCCATGGTCAGTTAGTATTTTGTGCCAAGTCAACTAACTTTTGACAAGCACCTTCTATAAGAGCAAGTGGAAGGGGGAATAGATGCCCAAAGGAGAGATATTTTGAGGTTTGGGAGATCAAGTCAAGAATTCATTTATTTTACAAAGTCTTTGGATACTTTTCCCTTTTTTGTGGATCATGACATCATTTTTAGTATTTTTCTAAGCCAATAAGAGGGCTTGAAAGCTATTTCGACTAATGAGGGTTAGTTTGTTGAGAAGGGATTATTTTTAATTGATCCAAATGTGTTTGAGATTCCATGTAATTGGTTTTTTCTCCTTTACTAAATTTTATTTGCTTGCCTCTTCTCCCTCTCTTCCCCTTTTTTCCTATATCTCCCATTTCTCCACCATTTTTATAAGATATTCTCATCTGACAAGGCAAAACCTTGTAAAATTTGTAATAAATAACTTTTGAAGTAATAAATATCATTTTTTACCTATCTCTTTCCTCTAAATTATTTTTATCAAGCTTTTTTATGATGGGCTTGTGAAGAAGTGTTCTTCCATGTCTATTGTCCTTTTTTATTTCCTCTTTTTAAGTGTTTTCAATTTAGTTCTAGCTTTAAATTGAGATATTTCTACCATTAATGGATTCTTGGTGTGAGTTTTGGAACTCATATTTATTTCATGTATTTTTTGGTGAGCCTAGTTTAAGAAATACTTATGCAAACTAGTTAGTTTGTGAGGTTGTGTGAACAAAAATTATCTTATTCTAAGTTAGTGCTTATTTCAAGATTATGTGAGTGTCAATTAATTTGGTGTATCACCATTTTATTTTTATTAGTCATCTTATACCCCCTTCCTATACATTTTTCATGAATAAGTATTAGTTTATGTGAACTACCAAGAATAATCCAACCTTCTCTAGAGATTCAACCTCATTACATGATACTTATAGCCTAAGGATGCTCCAATATTGTAGCTAGGATTGAGAGAGCCAAAAAAACTCTCCCACAATGGTGAAATTATAAACTACAATATGAACCATCAATGAACATAATCAATTATTTTAATTTATGAGGTGATTCTACCAGGTTCATGATAGCTTCATCTATAAACTTGAATATAAGAGGTTGAGTATTAGGAAGATGAGCTTTTGTAAATTGATCTACAAGTACCTATCCCTTAATGGATTTTTCATTGGCATAATTAATCTCAAATTATCTCAATATCATGATCCACTTCACCATGTGGTATTATAAAGTTGTTTTATAAATTAGATACTTAAATGGATGTACTTTGGTAATAATAATAGTCTTATTATTCAGCATGTAGTGATGCAAATTTTGGACTAAGAAAACCATATCTAAATAATATTTCTTGATTGAAATATAATTGTGTTTATATGTGACCAATGAGTGTCTTAGGTAGTAGATGACATGACTTTTTTCATGTTAATAGTGTAGTGCCAAAAGTGCCCCGTTGAATTTTCAATTGTTAACAGGTAAAGTAATAATGGCTTCTTCAACATAGGCAACAATAAAATAGGTAGATTAGCCAAGTATTATTTGAGATGGTTATATGATTTCTATAAATATTCATTCCATAATAAATTAGTTCCCTCCTTTATTAAGTGTGTAAAAGGATGGTATTTATTAGCCAAGTATGAAACTAAGTATTTGATTAACAGTATTTTACCCTACAAACTTCATAGTTACTTCAATGTATATAGTAATGGCATATCAATAATGTCCTAAACTTTGGATGGATCAACTTCAATTCTTAGATGAGAGACAATAATTCCTAACAATTTTCTAGAAGTTATACCAAATATACACTTTTTAAGGTTGAGACTAACTTTTTACTCTTGAAGTCTTTAAAAAATTCTCAAAAGTATGGCTGGGTAGTCAACTCAAGTATTATATTTACCTAGGATATCATCAACATAGTTATTGATAATGTCATGCATAATATCATGGAAAACTAACATCATGTCCTTTTTTTACATTACTCTTGCATTCTTGAGTCTGAATGGCATCACCTAATAACAAAACATTCCCCATGGAGTTGTTAATGTTACCTCATGCTAATCCTTTGGTGCAACATTGATATGGTTATATCCTAAAAACCCATCCATAATGTAAATAATTTCATATCTGGTCATAGAATAAATAATCATTTCAATATTTGGTAGAAGAAAGTCATTCATTGGGCAGGCTTTGTTAATATCACAAAAATTAGTGCACAATCTAATACACTATAGTTTCTTGCTAACCAACACTATATTGGAAATCCATTCTGATTAATCAATGGGTTGAATGCATCTTGCATCTAAGTGTTTATCTAAATCTTTCTTAACTAATATAATAATGTGAGGATGCATTTTTATCATCTTCTGCTTGACTAGTTTGGCATTAGGGTATATATAAATATGGTGTACAACCCAGGAGGGGTATAAACCTGGCATATTTGAATATTCTCATTTAGATATATTAAAAAATTCCCTCATAAGGGATGTAAATACTTCATGTTCCTCCTCAGTGAGGGACATGCCTAATTTAATCCCAGTGTTAACCTCAATAGTATCCTTTACAAGGAGTGTATAACTATCTTCTAAAAGAGTTCACAAAGATGTAAATTGGTTGGAAATGATGTAGTCTTTTGGTTGGATTGGTTCATCTAACCCTCCCAAATAGGATGAATTTGACTCTACTAATGGTAGTAAATTCCATGTAACAAATACCTATAGTTACTCTTGTATAATCTACTCAAACTCTTGTCACTCTTTAATACTAATTATAGATCCATACATAAGCCTTGTACTAGTGGTCTCCTATGATTCATGTGAAGAGGGTGAACATCCCTGTATAATGGCACTTGAAAAAGGTTTTCAACAAGATAATTAAATTTTTGTTTACTTTTTCCTTGGTCTAAAAGTGCCTTAAAGAGGTTTTTATTTTTAGACCTCAATGTTTGATTTCATTTTATCTTTTGGCTAAGGAAGTTCACCTTCTCTCTAAATTTGCAATAGGATCCAATCTAATAAATAAACATTATTTATGATATTTTAGAGGGATATGATCCCTCAAACCTAAAAAGTTTCAAATGGCATCATCTTTATCAAAATAATCAAGTGGCATTATTGACTATTGTTGGTCCTAGTCTATCAGTTGGGGGTGATAAAGGGTAAGTGATGAAGATTGAAAATAGGATCAATGGTACATAAAACATAAGGGTTAAAAAAACTAGTGTTGGGAAGGTCATTATAGATGATATAATTAGACCCTACATTAATACCATTATCGTCTTCACTATTAGATCATGTAAGAACTTGAATAAGGTATGTTGGGTCACCCCTATGTGTTTAAATTTAATACCATGTGTTTCTTTATACTTGGTCATGAAAACTAGATCAATCATTCCTTGTTGATGTATCCATAGGCCTCTACCTTCATAAGCTTGGTTATACATAATCTAGTTATATATATGATAGTTGGTGCCTTTGTAACAATCGGCTAGACCATCATTATAGATCCATGAATCATTTTTGACCAAAGGCTCTTGTTCTTGGCCAAAGGCTAGTTTTAAAACATTACATTGAGTACAGTGATATTTTCACTTAGTGTGTCATTCCATGTGAGTAGTCTTGGCATTAGGTTTCCCATAGGTTTTTGGGTTTTAAGAGAATTTAGATATATGAAAGGATTTGAGTATTTTACTCTATAATAACTTTTTCAAATATGTAAAAAAGGTTAGATATATATATTGGAGGCATAGATGAAGTTAAAGATAGGATTTTAGGGTTAATGTAATTATCTTTTTGCTATGACTCAATAGATTTAGATTTATCAACCTTTTATTTGGAATTTTTAGGCATAGGATTCAAGACAAAATGTTAATTATAACTCTTTTACTTTTCCTCTATATGTTTACAAAACTAGTAAGGCTATAGATCTACTAGTATGGTTACTTCCATACCTGAATGGGGAAATTTGATAAATTGATGTAGCATGGAATGTATGGACAAGATTTCATAAATCCATGGTTAGTCCAAGATTAAGTTATATGATAACTCTAGGTTGAGAACATGGAAAAGGGTGTTGTGGTTCAAAGGCCCAATGATTATTGGCAATCTGATGGCTCCTTGTGATTTGCATTCCTTGTTATCATACACTTTGATGATGATGGTATCTAGGTGAAGATCATTCATTATGTATCTAAGACAATTCACCAAATTTAGAGAGACAATGTTTAGGCCCAAATCATTATCTTCAAGGACACGTTTAAATGTATGTCTAGTTATAATGATCTTTGTATACAAAGGGTTATTATGAAATTGGCCTAGGGATGACATATTTATGTGATAAAAGGTAAGTCATTGGATAGGGGCCAAATGTCTTACCATATCTTGAAATTTATAAATTGTAATATGATTAGGTACAAAGGATTATCTTGGTTATTCATTAAGTATACTCTTTTGAATGTTATATGTACACAATAAATCTATGATCAATATTTGTACGTGTGTCTTTTATAGCTACTCCACAATGTCATAGGTTTTATCTTTGGTATTGGGAATTGTCTTGTTATTTATTGGCATGGAATTTTAGATGGGTTATTTCATGGAAGAATGATATATTACTTTGATAGTAATATTTTCTTGTTGAATTGTGGGTATGTAATTTTGATCAAGTATTAGGCCTCTATAAGTGAATGAAGAGGTAAAAGGGCCTAGATTCATAATTCCTGGGCATCATTGATCTTGGATGCTAACATGGTCTAAATAATGATTAATGGCATGGGTAGATTGATGAGTATTATTAGGCACTAGTATAGTCCAATTGGTAGGTTTTCAAGGGTTGATGTTATCAAGAAAATATGACCACTTATGACATGTCCTAAAACATTGTTGTAACTATATACAATGACATTATGGCCTCCTTAGTTTGATTGATCAGTTTTGTCTTAGTTCTAACCATTATTTTATTGTTTATGTTCTTTTTATTATTGTTATAGTGGTTTTATTTTACACTATTGTTGTTGTAATTTTTGGTTATGTAGACAATCATTTTTGGCCATTTTCATATCTAAACTAGGATTTAGATCAAGTTTTAACACATGATACAATCTAAGCCTATAAATCACTTAAATTTCCCAAATTAATCTACATAAGGGGTTTAATCAATAAAAAACATGGCAATGATTTCTTATTTATAGTATTACCTTGTATGCACCCATAGCCTAGTTTAATTTTAACCCTAGTCAAATTATGACCTACTAATTTGATAGTCTTGGTCTATCAAGCTATTCATTTAAAACATTTATAATAGTTTCCCAACATCCAAAAAATAGTAACAAAGATTATTTACATTGTAAATCTTAATTAAATCTCCTAAACAAAAATGATGAATTAGTGAATTTCATTTATCAAAAAGGAATTTTTACCCAAATATGAAGTCAAAAGTCAAAGGATCTAATAAAGTGTTTTATTAATTCTTAAATATTACAAAAAGGTGAGTTGTAACATCACAAATATCTAAAGTGATTTTTCATGGCTCATAAATATCTAAAAATGAGGTGTCAACAATTCATGAGTAATTTAACCCAACCCAAGGTTAAATTGACTCAACCTAAGTTATTGTATACTCAACCAAAGTTATAATTTAACCTAACCTCCTCAGGGTTAGAGTTAGTTCTTAGATATATAAATACAATTATGAATGCCATATTTTAACAAGATTTTATGTGTAAGGTTATTCTATAGGAATGCCTTAAATAAGACATTTTGAGAGTAGTGTTATAATGCCTATTTTATGACAAGCTTAATACCAATCCAAACCAATAATAAAACAAAGCCACAAGTGAGCATTGGATAAGTGCTACCATCGTGGAGAAGAATTGATAAGAGTCTCTAATGTCATAGATCAAACATGAACATCCTTTTTCCAACAAGTGGACATCAAATTTGACAAAGGTGGTAAATTACTTGTGCTCTTTTTCCCTCTAATTTTTTATCTTATTCATTATGTTATGATTTCCCTAGGTCTTAGGTAAGAGTGTTTAGTTATAATGTATTGTTATGCATGGATTTATATAATTTTCACTCAAAAGTAACTAATCAATATTTCTGTCCTATTCAAACTCTTAAGATACATAATGGCATGCCTAGTAGGACCACACATGTCGTATGGCCAAGGAGAATGATGTGTAACCTTTAGTTTATATAATAAAAGCATGTAATTCTTCAAGTTTAGAGTTTTGTGCTTGAAAATCCCAACATTATATTTTTTGTGTAAATCAGTGGCTCCACCCTATGTAATTGTGGCATCACCATTTTTGTGCTCTTTTTATGATAATTATTTATGAGGAAACAATGAATGTCAAATGGTGGCTTTGTCCTTCTAAATGATGACATCACTATCAAGAAATGATAGCTTTGACCCTGCTAAATAACATGGTTAGGTAAAATTGTATTTGGTTTTGATGACTTTACATATTTTTAGGAAAATAGTGGCTTGACTAAAAATGGTGGCTTCACTCTATTACATAAATGACATCTTCAATCTGTATTTCTAAAACCTTGAGAGCCCAAAATGGAATTTTGTTTATTAATTTGATTTTTAGCCTAATTATAAGTAAACCCCTAACATTTTTACAAGAAATAAAGTGGAGAGAGAGGCATAAATGCTTATAAATCTCACATAAACTTTTATTTAGTACTAAAAATAAACATAATTAAAATTTTATTTCAAAATTTCAAAGATTTTATAATTGAAAACAAGGCCAAGGAGTAAAAATTTCATTCACATTTGAGTTGGTGATATTAAAAAGGACATACACTTTAGTTAGATATATTAATAGATTTTTCACTTTTTTTTTGTTCTTTATTCATTAGCTAGTTTCAAAGTTCATAGATTAAATTATTTATTTGTGGCAAACCAAAAACTATTATGTGCATGCTCTCCCCCTATCCCATATAGGGAACTTATGTGACCAAAAGTGCTTGGTTTACTACCTTGTTTGTTTATTATTGTTATAAATGATCTAGTGTATGCTCTCCCTAAGCTATAAGTGACTTGGGTGACCTCCAAATGAACTATAATGTTTTTCCATTTATTTTTTCCATTTTGACTTTTGGGAAGGAATTCTTTTCCTCCTCACAAGTTCTTTAGGGGTACGTTGACTTGTGGTTTCATATCCAAGTATCGTACCAACCCTAATCCATGGTGGGGTTTATAAATTGGGCATGTGATACTAAGATTACCAAGGGGATGAATGAAAATCCTCTCTAATCCTAATAAAAACTTAAGTAAATTTGTGCTAAACATTAGACTTTACTAAGTAGTACATGACTGAAGTTGTTGTATAAAGGAAAATACCTTCACATAGTAAGTTAACAACTTTGAACCTAATTGACATGATGTAACCTTGTATTAGCCATACTTAGGACTTTTTAATGCATTTAAAAACTTATATATTTTAGTCAACCCTACTTGTCATGGAATTTATTACCAAATGCCGAGTGTTCCTCACTTTAAGTTCATGCCACATACCAATGCATGAGAGATAGAGGGGGTGTAATAACTCTACCTAAACATGTTCTTTAATTTTTGGACTAACACTTAATTCCTTTATATCATTGGTATATTGGTGGAAAATTTGCTAGAAGCTATGCACACCCATGTCAGTATGATGAGGAATCAGTGTTATTTCTATTTTCTTTGATTTAAATGTGTGTATTAGAGTAAAATTATTTGTTTGTATTGTTAAGTCAAAATGAGTCCAAAATTATTACATTATTTTCAGACCACTTTAACCTAAGAGGTGTTACTCTTCCCATTTTGTTTCACACATTCTTCCTTAGAGTTTTATTCCAAAATGGCTTATGTGTCCCTTATTTAAATAGGATGTTACACTGCCTATTTCATCTCAAACATTTATCTTAGATTTTTAGTCCAAAATAATTATTTAGAATTTGTTTGAAAGAGTGTTTTTATGTTGATAAAATTGTTTAAAAATAATGTTTCCATTTCAAACCAACTTCCAAAACCATTTATAACTTTTTATTTCAAATGTGTAGTTATGTTGCCTATTTTAGGTCTAGCCCATTTGCCTTAGAACATGCAAGTATTTTTGTATTAAATTTTAAATTCAACATTTTGAAGTGAAAATAAAAAAACTTTAGGTTTATGCAAAAGACTCATATAACTTGGGCTTAGGTAATCTACCTTCTGTGTTTGGATTATGGTACTTGCGTTGATTTCCTATTTGATCTAAAAAACCCCTTGCCTAAAACCTAAAAGTAGTTTATTATCATTGTACCTTGTTTTGAGATTCCTTTAAGATGATTTGTTTCCATGTGCCTTGTTTTAATTTTGTTATGTTGAGCTCAAAAATGTCCTAGTTTCATCATCAAATAGTCTCTTGTGAGCCAAGTATTGAGTCATATTTAGCCAATTAGTGAGTGTCACCTAAGCCAATTACCTTAGTTTAGATTGTTTTCAAGTTCTTATGTTAGATCAACTATTGTTTTCAATTCTAGAATTGTTTTTCATGTAAAATGATTATAACCACCTTCGAGAAAATTATTGTAATCCTTTTGACATAGTTAGTAATTGTTATACCTTATCTAGATGCTTTTGTCATTGATTATAACCATCATTGGGAAAATTAGTACCTTACCCATAAATGAGTTTTGAGTTTTTATTTTATATTTTCCATTGATTATAACTTTCTTTGGGAAAATTAATACCTTTGTTAGACCAATTTCACTTTACCTATACCAATGTCAAGTTTGTTTCCATGTTCAAATTGATCATGTTCAATTCTAGACCTTTTTTAAATAGTGGTATTTTAACTAACTTGTATCATCATTTTAAATCAGGGTTTGTTTTTAAAACCACATTCCAATCTAATAAGGTTCATTTTGACCCCATTTAGACCATGCCAACCATGTTTCAATCCAACCTAGACCTAGACCAAGCCCATTTCATAACCAAGATAAAGTTCAAGTCCATTTTCATAGACCAAGATCCTCCTCTTTGGGATAATTTCCAAACCCAACCATGTTGATTATCATATTCCAATATAACCCTTATTTGGGCCAACTAGATTACCAAGTTCACCCTTTTAATGATAATGATACCCTATCACTTACTTATGCTGATAATCCTCTTTTGGCCTGCATTAGTAACCAATCTTTGTAGTGCCCAAGTATTACCATTATTGTTCCTCATCCTTTAGCCTATGTTTTCAACCAAGTTCCATAATTCCTAAATATTACCATTCTAGACCCTCCTCCTTTAGCTTACATTAGCAACCAAGCTCCATAGTTCTCAAAGATTACCATTATAAGCCCTCCTCTTTTAGCTTGTGTTAGCAACTAAGCTCCAAAATGACAAAGTATTACAATTCTAGGACCTCATCCTTCATCTTATGTTAGAAACCAAGATTTGTAGTTCCCATTCAAATATATTAGCGGAGTATCCTAATAAGGTTACATAATTATGATTAAAAAGAGCAAATTTACCATCCTAAACCTATATCTAGCCTTTATTGAGCCCATATTTGATAATCCTATTTATGAAGAGCTCATTATTAAACCATAAGTCATTATTCATCCTTTACCAACCTCCCCCAAATTTAAAAAATATAAGTTAATCTTTGAGCCACAATAGAGCTAATCATTGGCTCTCTAAGAGCCATCATTTAAAGACCAAAATGTGTCCAGATCAAATATTTCAACACCAAGTGTAGACCAAGGCCAATACAACCAACCAATCCATGATGTTTTTATTGAAACACTTATTTGCGATGAGTTAACTTGTTTTGGTTCACCCTTTTCCCCTTTCCTTTTGGCTGAGGAATCTCACTTTAACAAGACAGTCTTTGTTAAAACAACCCTAATGATTACAACCACCTTTGGGAAAATCATTATCTCAACCATTGCCCTATTTTTAAAGAGCCTCACTTTTACAAGGTTGTCTCTATGGAGTTTCCTATTGACCATTTTTGTTTTATTGTGAAGCCTCACTTTGATAAGCTAGTATTTTTTGAGTCCTTCTTAGTTGAGCCTATTTATGAAAAACCCATTATTTAACCATAATCCACTACTTGTACAATACCAAGCATTCAACATAACATATTTTCCATAACACTAGAATAATAATTAACATTAAAATTAGGTTCTATTTTTGAATCGATATCAAATTAAACATTAAAATTAGAATCAATATCAGTCTCAACATCAAATTTAGAGTCCCTTGAGTCAGAATCAGCTTTAGAATTAGAATACATTCATGTATGTTACAACATTGGTTACATATAACTTGAACATAAATTTGAATACCTTTGTGATCCTTCCATGGTTATTGAGTATAATTACTTCAGCACTGACACAATTTCTCTTAATATCTTCTATGAGGATTGTGATGTAGCTTACCATTCCATTACTATTCTACATACCATTAACAATAACCAACATAGTTATTATATTGACATTCCACCTCCCATAAGTGTCAATTGGGACTGACATAATCATAGATTATTGAAGTGCATCCATGATGACATATCATTTATAGAATATCATGGTGAACAAGACCACATTTAGGTAGAATAATAACAATATACTAATGAAACCTTTTCTAAGGTGTTAGGGGGAAATCAAAGTCCAAAATCAACATCTTCTAGTGAAACTTAATTTAAAGCACTAGAATATAATCAAAGATAAAATCCAACATTCCTTAGTGAAGCATTCTCAAAGATGCTATGGGAAAATCAAGACACATTTATTGGTGAAAACATATTTAAGGTACAAATAGTTGAGAAACATCATTCTTCACTACTTAATGAAGACATTATCAAAGATAACATCACTAAAAATTCCAATCTACGTCATAATTAGATAGAAATTGCTCTTAGACACAAAAAAACATAAGTATATGGTTGTCCTATCAAGAGCATATTTAGATGTCTTCAGCCCCACCACAACCAAAATTATGTCAAATCTAGAATTAGTACATTATGTGGGACTAAAAATCCTAATCTTAATTTATTGCCCAATAATTATACATTCTATTATAATCTATTTGTCCATTTCCAAATAATACCTTTTATCCACTTTTTATCCCTATTTATCATCTTTAGCTGTACTTTCCTTTATAAAGGCTATGATGACATCTTGTCTCAAAATTTGGAGGAAGAAAAATCAATGAACAATGAAGATCACAATAGTTTTATAAGATTCCAAATCAACAACAGGTTCTTGATAGAACAACTATTTATAAGGGGTATGGGATATTAATTTAAATAATTAATTATTCTTGTTGTATTATATGTTGACCAAGATGTGTATCTCTACACAAAAATAACAATAGAATCATTTACTTTTCCTTGCCCTTGACATTGTTTTATATTTGGACATTTACCTTACATTGTCACTTGGGGGAAACCCTATTAACATTATATCCCATTGTACATTCTTGTTGTATCTTATGTTGATTACGACATCCATATCCACATTACAAGGAATAACAAAATCAAGCCTTATATTTCCTTACCATTTTCCTTGCCCTTCTATTTACCTTGCCTTTCCCTATATCATTACCACCATACATTAGCTTATCACCAACCAGTTCTTTTTACGTAACCCTCCCTATCATTTTTAGCCTTGGTTTTGATTAATTTTTAATTTAGGCACATTTAATGGTTGATGATAGAATCATTTCTAGTAGTTATTTTAGAATCAAACATTTGAGAAGCATTTAATGAACAAATTATGATAGTGGTTCTAGAAATTGCATCCTTCATTTTTTATTATATTTGATATTCATTTTTCTACTTATAACTACCTATGGTAAAATTAGTACCACTAACCCTTGATGTTATTTCCTAACTATAATTTGCTTTGTTAAAATTTGGAATAACACCTTTACCATGGATTTTTGCATTACCTTTCCATATCTATTGCCATACCTTGACATTTGCCTATACTTGAACTTGTTGGTACTTAGTTAGATACCACTTTAGGTGGAATTATGATGACTTGAGATTATTTTGGGACTATGTAGTAAATGATTGATTTATGTTGAGGTCATCTTAGTCACCCCTTTTCCATGCTCTCACCATTTTACAATCATTTTAAGTCAAACTCTTGCCATGTTATGAGAAATTTAAGTTTGAATGCTCTCAGCATTTTGCAAGTTGAACCATTCTATAACTCAATTTTTTATTGAGTTAATATGCCTATAAATTTCAAAAAAACATTTTATATAGTTCAAAAATCCCTTAACATTTGTACAATACCTAGGTAAATCTTAAAATTCACAAAATCATGAAAATTGTCTTAGAAGTTTCAATAGAAATATAATGCCATGAAAATCTATAGGGATGCAATTTATTACCTATCTAGTTTTATTTTTATGTCAAAATTTTACCTCCATTTATGGGATAATTACATGGACTATGTAGGGAACACTTAGATACATGGGGTATCTCAAGTTATATCAACTACCTTCATTTCTTTTTGACCATAGTATTTGCCTTAAGGATTTTGGGACTCATAGCTATTTCTTAATTAACCAATTTTAATTTAGTTTCCCCATCATTATTGGCCTTATCTGATACTCTCATTATTTTATGAGCAGTTTTTATTTGAATAGTCTCACTATTTTTCAAGCAACCTAAGCCAATTCTCTCACCATTTTATGAGCTCATTCTAATTCATAAAATGTAGTAAAAACTATGAATTACTAATTTAGTTCAATAGTGTATGCTTGTCTCTTATCTTTCATTGTGGTTTTATCCTAAACCATGCTCTCATGATTGCATGATTTATTTGTAGTGACATCTTTATGCTTATGAATGTTATCCCTATATTTTCTTATGCACTCAATGTTTTGAAAGGTCATTTATATTTTCCTCTACAAGCCAATCATTATTTTCTTATCATAATTTTTTTCTATCCCATGTCTTGAAAGAACCACATTTGTCCTAAAGTTCATGTTGGATCTTTCATCTATAGAACTAGTAGGTATCATCCACTTGCCTAGTACATCTAGAGTCACTCCACTACCCCTTTTATTCTATTCCTCCTATTTTGTTTGTTTTATTTTATTTTCTCTTATATTCTAGGGGGAATGTTTTTACCTTCTTTTTTTGCTTCATTGTTTCCTATAGCCTAAGGGAAACCATTTTCCTTCATACCCTTTATTTTTGTCTCCCTATAGCCTAGAGGCAACCTTATGCTAGTAGTTCTTGTGTTATTTTCCTTGCAGCATTCCTACCTAGATTAGGGGTCACCCTATCTCCAAGAGTAACACCTTTATTACACATGCATGAATAATTTGTATTTTTTAAACTAACATTGTAACTAACCATTGTTTGTAAATTATTTGCTTATTTTAGTTTGTTTGTTTACCTTTGTGTGTTTACAATAGTTTGTTTATTGCACTTTTATTTCCTTGTTTGTTTATTTTGTTTATTGATGTTTTATTTTTTTTATTTTTATTTTTTTGTTTATTGGCATTTTATTCATATATTTGTATAGTTTCTATGTTTTATTCGTTTGTGTTTGATTTTTTGTTTAGTTCAATTATGTGTTATTTATTTCCTTTTTGTTTCTTGGTTGCCATTGGGATATTACATTTAATTTACACTTAATTATTTATCATGCATATATTTTAATTAGGTTTTTAATTTTCATATTTATTCTTAAACTTAGTTTATTTGTTATGTTTACACTTAGGATTTGATTGTTCATATCTTATTCCTAGGTTGTTTATATTTGATTTTAAAATAAGTTTTCCATTCTTATAGTATACATTATCATTATGGTTATTCATAACTATGATTCATAATATCATAAGCTAAATTAAAGATTAGACATAAAGAGATTATTGGATTTATGCAATGGTAGTACTTATCTGAGATCACAAACTAGCATATCCCAAAAATCACCCAAATATAGAGTAATTAAACAAAAAATGATTTGTAATCCCTATTAGTTAGGATGTGCATTTTCATACTAGTAGGTAGTCAAAATTCATACCTATCATCTATTCCATTTATTGTCAATTAATTATTATAGGTTCATTATGTTGGCTTCCTTGGACCCATTATGGAAAATCAATGTTATCCCATGTTCTTTAATCAAATCAACTCCTTAACCATTTTGGTTGTATTAATGCTAATAAGGAAGAGCATATTCACATTGGCAGGTATAACTAAATCATTTGCATTGATTAATTATTATGCTTCTATCTATCTCTCATTCCATTTTATTCAAAATCTTGGGTCAACTACATTGTCTTGAGGTCTATTTAGACTATGTAGGTAGCACTTGGATACATTATGTATCTTGGGTCAACTAAGCCACCATTATTCTTCCAATCATCTCTTTCATCACTTTATGCATCCTCATGTGCATGGTTGATGATGATTTACTCAGTCTTTGAAAAGTCATTAAACCATCACACCTATGTTTGTACTCTCTCATCTTTAACTTTTTTGATAGGTTAAATCCTTGAGTGATTTTTGCTAGTCTACCCTACTACGACATAACTAGTTTATCATATTAAAATATGACTTACTAGAGACAAATCATTATTTAATCCCTTCCATGAAAATTATTATAACCAAATTTGGTCAAATCATTATTTTGACCCATCTGTCTTACTAAGCAATACATGTACCACTGATTATAACCACCTTTAGGAAAATTAGTGTCTCAACCTTCATTACTGATTATAACTACCTTTGGGAAAATCAATATTTTAATTGATGTGTTCAAGTATTATCTTAATTGAATTAATCTCACCCATGGGTTAATTTCATTCTTTTTCTTTCTTCTTTTTAAGGGACCATCCATCAATCATATGTGTCAACTACTCCCTTAAGGGGGAATCATAGGCTTCCAAAAGTTTATTTGGAGCATCATTTGTCAATAATTATATTATTTTTATTCTTAAAAACTTTTTCATTCTTTGAAAAGAAGTTATTGTTCTTGTATCTCATAATGCTTTCTCAAATAGGGACAAACTATAAACACTCATTTTTGGATACTTTTGTGCCTAAATAGGGATTCAAATTATTTTCTAACACATAATATAATCTAATCCTAAAATTAAATTAAATTACCCAAATTTATCTATGTAAGCATTTTAATTACTCAAAAACATGGAAATAATTACTTATTTAGGGTCTTACCCTGTATGCACCCATAACGTAGTTTGGTTTTAACCCTAGTCAAATCATGAACTAGTAATTCGACACTTTTGGCATATGAATATATTAATTCAAAATATTTAAAACAATTTAAAAAATAAAAAAATCACTAATAAATATTATTTACATTGAAAACCTTAATTAACTTGCCTAAAAAAAATTACAAGTTGAATTAGTGAATTTCATTTATCAAATAAGGATTTTTTAGCTAAATATGAAGTCAAAAGGTCAAAGGAGATAATAAAGTTATTTATTAATTCCTAAATATTCCAGAAAGGTAAATAAACCTAAAAAATATCTAAAAAGGAGGTGTCAATACTTCATGAATGTTTTGACCTAACCTAAGGTTAACCTAACTCAGTCTACATTTTGTATACTCAACCAGAGTTAGAATTTAACCTAACCTCCCTAGGGTTAGAGTTAGTTCTTATAGATATAAATATAAGTGCCCACATCATATACCAAAAATATTTTGTGTGTAAGGTTATTCTATAGAAATGCATTTAATAAGCCATTGAGAGTACTTCTATAATGCCCATTTTATGCCAAGCTTCACACCAAGCCAACTAAATATCAAAGAAATACCATAAGTGACCATTGGATAAGTGATACCACCATGAAAAAGCATGATAAGATTATCTAATTTCATAGTTTGAGCACAAATATCCTTATGATAACAAGTGGACATCAAATTTGATAAAGGAAGTAAATTACTTGTGTTTTTTTAATCTTTATTATTTGATCTTATTCATTATGTTATGTTTCCCTTAGCTATTATGAAAGAGTGTTTAGTTCTAGTTTTTTTTTATGTTGAAAAATAAGATTTTGATAGATACCCAAGTTACATTTACATGTAGGGGTGTGGTTATCTTGTTTCATATTTCCATTATCAAGGATGGTCTTAATTAAGTGCCTTACCTATATGCAAAATTATATATAATGCCCCATGATGTGATGGTACTCATAAAAATTGTGCTCTTTTTACTAGTCAGGAAAATGAATTCCTTTAATAAATGACATTAGCATAGGAAAAATAATCATATTGGCTTTAACCAATTTAAATAATACAAACTCAATGGGTTCATTTAGGTCACTAAATGCTCTATCTATGGGTGGTATTCTCCTTGGGGGAGTTGTTTCCAATTGTGAAGGACTTTATGATAGATTTTGTCAAGGTCTAGGATAAATTAATGGAGGTAGTGGTTACTTAATGGATGAAGGTAAATCAACAACTGGTGTTTTCACCATTTGGCTATGTTGTAATTTAGTGACCCCATTACCAACAACATTCTTATCATGAAAATAGTTTTTGTATCTTGGTATTATCTTGAGATAGTTTTGAAGATGATATTTGGATGGGGTTTTGGTTTTGATTAAGTATTTGGTTATGATATTAGCCTTGATGTTGGTTTTAGCTCTAGTTCTAATTTGAAGTAGATAATTTGATAATCCCTTTATTGACAAAGACCTTTTTAATTTGTATCCCTTTATCAATAAATTCTTCACAACTGTGAGTACATTGTAGCTCAATATGATAAGATATCTCTCTATGTATACTCTAGCTAAATATTGTGGCCAATTATTTATTTGGTAAATTATGAGTAAATCAGCTAGCAAGTGACCTCCACCATTATAAGTAACTAGTGAAGATTTCACTATTTCTCTATTTTGCCTAATCAAAATCTACCACTATAATATTATGTTTGAGATTATATGAGAAATGCTATACAAGTTTATCTAAACGGTCATAAAAGTCTGGCACATAATTTTTTGGTAGTTTAAGAAGCCATTCCAAGGATTGTTTCACTAAACTTCTTGGAAAGAGGAGAAGGAAATATATATCATGGTAGGGCACTGATTGGAAAGCAACAAAGTGCTAAGCACAAGATATACTAAGAGGTGGGGTGAATTAGTATATCATATATCTTATAAATATTTCCCTTAACCAAACTACACTTAATAAAACATTCAAGAAATGAAATAAAACTCAAACAATAAACACCACACAAGATAGAGAGAGACAACAGATATAACATGGAAACCCAATGTGGGAAAAACCATAGAGAACAATCTCAAGTATATGAATGAGCACCAACCTAGACAATATTTGTAAGCATCAACTTGTAGGAGCACCAACCCCTTTGTCAAGAAATCTAGAAACAATTCATGAGAACCAACCCATAGGAGCACCAACCCCTTTTATGTATACCACACACCTATCTCTCAATGTTGCTATCTCAACAAATGACAGTTCATTACATTATCTCTTTCCTCTCTCTCACCTTTTCTCTTCTAAGCTAGATATAACAAATAAAAATCATATTCATCTCTCACAATTTCTCTTCTAAGCTATATATTACAATATCAAATCAACCTCTATATCTCTTTTTACAATGGCTTCTCAAGCCTTTATTTATAGCTTTCCAAATGACCTTTGGCCTTCCCCCTTTGTGACCCTTCAATCCTCATGGAAAATGGCACCAAACTTGTTGACCCTTCATATTCTTGCCTTTGAAAACTCATGTGGTGACCCTTCATGAACAAAAACGTCCTTCCCTCTTTTGTCCTTATCTTGGTGACTTTTTGTATTCCTCAAAGTGTCCCTTCATGAGAAATTGTGCCCTTCCTCTTTTGTCTTCACTTTGTGACTCTTCATGGGAAAATGTATCCCATCCTTCTTTTGTCTTTACCCCATGGCTCCTTAACTTCTCCATGGGCCCTTCTTTTGTCTCATATGCAACAAAAAATATATTTGTTAATATTAAATAAATATTAACTCACATTAGCCAAGATATATCTATTACAAACAACATTAAATGCAATGGGGCCTTTATCACCAATAATGCTAGACCTTTGACATCAATGACAATATTTCCAACAAAAAGAATTATGTTAAATATTTTTTGGGTCACCTACGATATTATATTTATCAAATTTGGGTGGTTCATAACCCATACAACAAGGTATTTTGAGTTATTTCATATTAAATGGAAATGAACATATCTCTTATAATTTAAACTTCTTAGTTTGCTTCTTAGCTTGAATGGATTGAATTGTATCCTTCATTTATTACATTTTTTAGGCTAGGAACCTATATACTACTACCTATTATGGTTGTGTTTGTGTATTCAAAGTTGGATTACCTTGATTGGGGTATTATTCAAAGGATTACATGTTGGTAAATGATTATTTTATTAGCTAGATGACTAAGAATATGTACTCATGCATTAGAATTATATTATTGGTACAAAATATACTGTTGATAAATTTTTTTCTAGGGTTGGAAACATGGATTTTATTTTCAAACGATAGTTTCAATGGAGGAATTTGGTTGGGTGGAATATATTGTGCATATTGGTTTTGGATAGGAATTTTTTATCTACTTGTCAAACACTACCATATAAAGGGTACCCATTGTTAGATAAATACCTACTTTTGAAGGTGTTACATGTTAGATCCCTATTGTATGTGAGGTACCTATTAAGTAAAATACAACTATTACCTAATAGGTACCTAATTTAAGTTAGGATCTTAATTTTGGGTAAATACCTATTATTTATTTCACACTTGTTAGAGGTTTGGTATTTATTATTGACTAATCAACACTCTTTATTAACCAATAAGAACATGTTGTTGATTAGGTAATATTTTTTATTTTTGTGGTATATTCATCTACATTTTTGTTGGAGGAACATTAGTTTTCACTTGATTAGTTGGTGTAGTGTTGAACATTTGTTGATGTGGAATGTTGATTTATTTTTGGTGACTTGCCCCCTATTATGTGTTTGAGGAAGTAGATGGCTATAGAGTGAAAGTTGCTTGCTGCATTTGGGAACCAGGTGTACATGTCCCTTATTGTTGTCATCCAATATAATTATTGGCTATAAGAACCTACATTATGTTACTCTATAATATACTATACCCACCTTGGTTCTCATTAAAATTCACTTGCATGTTATCTACTCTATTTCATGTGAGGTCTTCTATAGGAGGTACCATTTATTTTATCATAATTTGGACATTGTACATGTCTCCTAAAAATGTGATTTGGATAAAGCGGTATATGTTTTTATTTACATAGACCAGAGAATCAGTTTGTACCCCCATTGAAGGATCTATCTCTATAAGTGGTGTGTTTCAAATATCCATGGCATTGAAGTTCCAATCTAGGTTAAGGTATGTTAGATATGCTTGTTTTACCTGTTTTAATTATTCATCCATTAGAACCTTCCATTTTATAATTACATTTTGGATTTATTTAGGCATTCACACAAAATATTTCTTTTAATTAGTTGATGCATGTTAAAAATATTGGTTATGAGACATGTTACTATGTGTTCTAATCAATTTATATATACTTTCATGTGGAAAGTTTGTTACGAATCTAGTTCCTACTTCGAATGCCCTAACTAGAATTTTAGATTTATTTTCTAGCAAGTGATGATAAAAAAAATTATGGGTCATAAATTATTTACATGGTTATATATTAGGGATATTATTTTTGTATTTATTTAATGATATGTATAATTTGAGAAAGGTATTGTGCCATTTTTTCTTGCTTTTGGCCTAGATAGGAAGGTGTGTTACCTAGGTATCATACTAATGCTATCTACCCTTATTCTACATATGGGGTATTATAAGAGGGATATGGATCCATATCATATGCTACATCATCTCCATTATGTTCTTGAACAAAGGGGTCACTAGTGACAATTTCCCATAATCTATATTATAAATGGTCCCACTATGTGTATAGTGAGGCATATTTGGATTTATGACTAGGTCTCTCAAAAAAGGTCTAGATGTGGAAAATTAATGAGGTCTGAGGCAAACAATCTTTATCTCTTCAAAATAATTCAAAGAGTGAAATGATTATTCTAGTTCTAAGGTAAATGTAAAATGAGAACATGAAACTAGTCTATGCCAAAGTGTTTGGGTAAGATAAAACAATCTTAATCTAGGTCTCACAATAAAAATAAAGGTGATAGGTATGTGGTCAAACATCACAAAGTTAGAATTCTAAACTAGGTCTAAAGCATGAAATAAAATACTAAGTATTTGGTTTAAATTCACAAAGCTATAATTGGAAACAAGATAGTCTAAACAAGAAATTGAAATCAACCTAATTCTAAGGTAATTGGCTCAAAAAATTCAATAATTAGCAGAGAAAATTTAGTAATTAGATAAAAAATAATTATAATTCTAAGTTAATTGGCTAAAATAACGTAGTAATTGGTTTATAAAAACATATTAATTGGATCATAAAACTCAATACTTAGCTCAAAAAATACTCTTGGAAAAAAAAACTATGACATTATTGAACTCAACACAAAGAACTCTAAACTTAACACATGAAAAAAAACACCCCTATGTCTTGGCAAAGATATTTTAAACCAAAAGATAAATAAATTAAAGTTACATAATCCAAACATAAAAATTTAAACCACCTAATCAAGGCTTCATCATAGACATAGTTAGTTTAGGATTTGAATTTTCAAAGATTGAATTTCAAATTCGGTATAAAATACTCAGATTTTCTAAAGGTCAAATAGGCTAGACTCAAATGGGTTACGTAATACTAAATTTTTGGAAACAAATGCAAAAATGATTTTTAAATTAGTTTTAAACAAGGAAAGGGTTTTGAAATTAAATTAGCAACATAACAATTATCCTTTAAACAAATGTTATAAATGTTATTTTGTAAAACTCCAAGGGAAATGTTTGGAACAAAATCGACAATGTAACAACTCTTAATTTAAGGCATTGTGTAACACATGAAGGTTATGAATCATTTATACTTTGGTATATAAATAAATTTAGACCCAAAAATAGATGTTAGTAAAATTTAAAAAAAAATCACCTAGGTGCACATCCTATCCCTAAAACTAATAAGGTGTATGTAGCTTCTAGTATAGTTTCCATCGATATACCAATTCTCAAAAGGAATTGAGTGTTAAATATAAAAATTAAATAACAAATATAGGTAGATATTTTAATCCCCCTCTATCTCTCAAACACTGGTACATGGAATGAACTTAGAGTACAAAACACTTGATATTTAGCAAGATATTTCATGATAAAGTGGGTTTTACTAAATTTTTTTTTAAATTTTTAAATGATATAAATGGTATCAAGTGTGGATAAAAAAAAAAGAACATCATGTCAACTAGATTAAAACTCATCAAATTTTTATACAAAGGTCTATTCCTTTAAACAACAACTTCAACCATGTATTGCTTAGTGGAATCCAATGTTTAGTGTGAATTGATCCAGGTTTTCATTAGAATTTTTAGCGTAGTTGCTAATCTAATATCTAATTCCATTTTCAAGTGACCAATTTATATACCCAATAGTGGAGTGGGGTTGGTATAATTCGAGGAGATGAAAACCTAAGTCAACATACCCCTAAATAAATTATGAGGAGATGATGAATGCCTACCCACAAATCAATGTGGAAAAATAAATAAATGAAAAATTGGAAGAAAAAAGGGTCATTTTTGGGTCAACAAAGCCACTAAAATCTTGGGGAGAACATACATGACTTTTATTTCATTTTAGACTCATCTAAATAAGGTTATACAAAAGGAAATTTGGATTACCCAAGTTACTTAAAGGGAATTTGGTGAGAGCATACATGCAATATTTGTTTTTCCAAAAATAAACTTGAGCTAAAAAATAGAAAATAATTTAAAAAAAAATGAATATACAAAAAAGGTAAAAGCTCTTAGGAGATATAATATAAAGTGGTTATCAATTTTAAAGAGAACCAAATAATATGTTAATTAAATTTTGGTCCTTTGGCCTTTGTTGGTTACTATTTTAAGCTTATAATATAAAAGGCAAGGTTTCTTAGGTAAATTTTAAACATTAAAACATAAGTGTGTATAGAATATTAAAGTGTTTAAACCTCCCTTTCTTCACATAGCTTCCTGCAAAAATGTTATTGGGTTTACTTGTTTTTATGCCAAAAAGATAACTAATAAATTGTAGACACCTAAATTTGGCCACCAATGACCTCCAACTTGGATTTTGACTAATTTCCACCTAAAACACATAATTTGGCCTAAAAACACTAAAAAATGTGAAATAGTGTGAAACTAATATATTCAAGTGCTGGTTTTGGCTACAGTATCATTAAATGGGGCAATATAATTTATGGGCCAACTAACTTTGATTAGATCATTTCGAGTCAAAATGTCTAATTTTGCACCTAGGTGCTCTAGATAGATCTTTCCTATTGAAACTCTTAAATAAGACATGTGCCTTAGTTATTTGTTATCAGTAACATCTTAAATGGGATAATGGATCTAATGCATCTAACATTGCCTTCCAATTCTAATCAATTCAAATTTTGGACCAATAATGAGGCATTATTATTAATTTGAGTAATTTGTGCATAAAGTTCTTAAACATGCTTAAGAGCTAATTAACACGAATCAAGGAATAATTAATAATTCCATGGAAACTTTTTGAATATATATTTTTTGAAAATTAATATTAAATATCTGCATCATCAGGAGATCTAATTTCTTAGGAAGACATCCCTAGGCCATAAATGCCACAAATATCAGGATTCATGCCTCATCAAAGCCCTCCATACCTCTCAATTGCTCCTCTATCCCAAATATTGATGATCCTATTTATCAATTTTAATTGTATAATTGGATTAATCCTTAGCCACACATCTCAATATTGAGATGGATAGTTCAGGTTGATTCTAGACATTTGTAAAAATCTATAAATATGAGGCCTTACCACATCATTTCTAAGCTTAATTTGTGAAAATTTGTAATGCAAGATTGATTCCAAAAACTTCAAGAAACTAGTGTTACCATGCCAAATTGATTCCAATCCAAGACAATCCATAAGCCAAAGGTGCCAAGGAGACATGGAGGTAGACAAGCTTCCATTACCAAGGACTTTATGAGCACAAACCTGAGAAAACCACTACTACAAAGGCATTTGGAGCATCTAAGGAAGGTGAAGGAATTATTGTTATTTTTCCTTAATTTTTAGTTATGTTTGTCATTTTTTTTTGTTATTAAGTTCACCCTAGTAACTATGCATGAAGATGTTAGCTTAGTGTGTTTTTGATTTGGTTTCATTCACTAAATCATATTAATCTCCTCTTCATATTTGAATTCCTAGTTCACATAATGGTATTCCCTATGGAACCAAATGCATCCCAAACATGAAGAATATCATTCTAAAACTTTAAAATCTTCATTTAGATCATTAAAAATCTTGAAATTTGATTTTCTAACTTTATTTTTCCATTTTTCTTTGTCACAGGTTTACATAATAACCATCATCAGTTATTAAAATAATCATTGGTTGGCATAGCCATTGTTGAACACTGTGGTATACCCATTTTCAGTTAGATAATTGTCATCAGTTAGTAAGTGTAACAATCATCAGTTATATAACCAATGTTGGTCACTATGTTTTTAAAAAAAACACAAAACCCAAGAGCTAATAAGCCATTTTAAAATTCTTAGTTTGGGGTCATACAGACTCTATTTTGGACTATTTTTTTTAAAACCACATGTTTTCTCCTAAATTTTTAGAATTTGACATTAGTTTAACTTCAAGTTTCATATATTTATCACAAAATTTTAAAAATCTACTTAAAATGTTTCTAATCTAACATATTTTCTTTTAGGGTGATGACTTAAGGGTAGACAGGTAACCAATGAGCTTGGAACTTGTTAAAAAATGCTATTAAGACATATTTGGCATGATTTTAAAATGAATTAGGAATCTTGTTTTTCATGCTTAACAAAAAATTTAGGTGTTTAAGTGAATGTTTTCATAAGTTAGGCTTTCAAATTTCAAAATCTTAAGACCAAGAGGTCAAATGAGAACTACCAAATCTTTCATTTGGGATAAGAATTGAACACACTTGTAATTTTTGTCTTCAATAGTTGTTTGATATAATTTTGTTTAGAAAAGAGAGGGGTGTTGTGTGTATGCTCTTCTATTTTTCCCTTTTAGGTAACCCTTGGAATCAAAATCACCATTCCTATTGCAAAAAGCCTATTCCAAAGCTTATAAAGAATTTCATTTAAAGCACTCCCCAAAAAGTCATCAAAGTTTGGGTGATCTTTAAAATGACCCTAAAGTCTTTGTATTAGTATTTTATTTCATGCAAACATAGCTTATGAGGGGGATGTCATTACGTCTAAAGAGTTATTTAGGGAATCTTTGACATGAGGTTTCATCTACTAACATTGACTTCACTTACTCCTCATGAGTTACACATGAGGTGTATCTGTGTTTGGACATCGCAGTACACTAAGCGAACAACATGATGTAGTGGTTGCAAAAATGGCTATACCTTTTTACAGCTAGCCATTACTACAGTCACCCAATTTCTATGTTTGTCTTTTAAATCATTTGATGTGAAAGTTATTATGCAATTTATTCCCCTATAAACATTTGAAATATTGCTAGTTTATTCAACCCCACATTTCCATACCCTTGTTATGATTTGGATGATTATACTTACTGTATTTTGGTCATTTTTGCTTGCTATGTTTTGAGACTAAAACTTTTTTGTTTATTTGTAGGCCATGTCAAAATAAATTTATTTATGTGTTACTCTTTTGTCTAAAGAGTTGTTATGATGGTAATTTTAGACCACACTTGTGCCTTAAAATGTTTGTTAAACTTATTTTGTGTGTGTCATTTGATTTGCAAAGGGTAGCATTATGCTGCCCAAATCATGTCAAAATATTTTGAGCCTTTTTGAGTCTTTTGAAACATAACATGGATCACATCATTAAATCATGAATACACCATTACGCTTCTAAATTTATTTCAATACTATTTTACCTTGTATCAAAAACCATTTTATGTATACCATTTGGACCTTTGTCTTGTGTTGTCATGTTGTTTAACCTTGTCTAGCTTATTTGGTCAAATCCTAGTTTTCAACATTAAATTTTCAATTAAACTTTTCATGTTTGGATCTGAACATTGATTGATTTTTGTTTAGGCCTCAATTCATGGGGACGATACATAGATCTTTATCTTTTTGTTTGCATAAATTCAGTTAATCAATTACCCAAATTTGAAAACTATTGATGCTTGGTTTGTTCAATAGCTATCCTTATCATTATTTTTGCCTTTATTTGGGAGAACACAACCTTTATCAAAGAGCCTTTTTTCTTATGAATTAATCAAACTAATCATATTAATGTTTGATTCCATGTGTCTATTTTATGTCAAAGTTGTTTCCAAACTTGTTAAATTGAATTCACATCAATCATTTGTTTCAATTCTAGATTTTGATGCCATTTAGCCAAGAGTAATAGCACATACCTATTTTTTTTAGCCTAGCTTTTGACTCTACATTTATACAAAATACTTAATAACTCAACTTTTCCCTTTCCTATTTTAGACCTTGTTTGGAACACTTTGACCTAGACCTTTGACATGCTATTTTTTATTTAGACGCTTGACCTTTTATGCATATGACATTTGATATTAGACATTTGATGTTAGGTTGTTTTATGACAAGTCTTATAAAAAATAATTTTGGAGATATAGATCCACTTTTATACCACATTAGAGATACAACTCCACCTTTGGCCAAGTTAGACCAAGTTTGAACCATTTATCCTTTGAATAAATTTTTAGAGTTTGTAGAACTCTAAGCCTTTTTATTTCAAATATTTTATCATTTATGTAGATATGTCTAACTACACTTATGGTCGAGTCACATACAATCCAACTCATGATATAATGGCTACAAAAAATCCCACTAGGAACCCCTATAGAGAAAGATTTTCTAAGGAGTTTTATTATTCTCCCTACAATACTCCATATGGGGAATATAGTCAAAATCCACAAAATCCAGATCAAGACCTAGATTTTCAAGAAGAGACTTATGAGGAGGACTTTGAAGACCCAACTATAGATAATGTTCTTTGGGATACAGATCCATACCCTATTTTTAATAATAGGTACATGGAACATAATTAAGAACCAACTTATGAGCCAACTCATGATTGGGATGATATGGTTTATGAGGAATACTTGGATTCTTTGGTTTGTGCAAGTAATCAGGATCCACCAAATCATACAATTTCTATTCCAAGACTACAACATCATAGCATTTCCATTCCAAGACATTGTACTTTGGCTTTTGCAAATAATCATGCTCTACACTGCCATATTATTACCACTTCAGGACTTCATCATTTGGCTCATGTGAACAATCATGCTCCCTAATGCCCTACCATTATCCAACCATAAGTCATTCCTCATCTAGTACCAAAGCCATCCAAACCTTAACCCATCCAATCATTTAAAGACTAAGTTGTGTTCAAAATTGGTATTTTATAACTCATTAGAAACTAACGCCAAGAGAACCAATCAATCTGAGATGTTTCTATTGAATCAACCATTTGTGATAAGTTAACATATTGTAAATTGCCTATTGATTGTATACTAGTTGTTGAGGAGTCTCACTCTAATGAGCTAGTCTTTACTAAGTCACTTCTTAATGATTATAATTACCTTTGGGAAAATCATTACCTTAACCATGTACCCATTTTTCAATAGCCTCCTATTGAAAATCCAATCTCTGAAGAGTTGTCTCTTGACCTATTTTCCATCCTAAAGGAGTCTCAATTTTGCAAACTAGTTTTTGTGGAGCCCATTATGCCATCACAAGCTATTACTTATCTAATACTAAATATTTAACAAGACATCATTGTAATAGAGTACCCATTAGATGAATAATTAGAGTTATATTTAGGTTATATTTTTGAATAAATATTGGCTTTACCATCAGAATCTAAATCAACATCAGATTCAGAGTCCCTTGAGTTAGAATTTGATTTAGAAGAACATATTCATGTCTATTACAACATTAATTACATTTGTCTTATAGATTAGTTTGAATACATTTACGATCCTTCTATAGTTTTTGAGGATGAGTACTTAAACTTTGACATAAGCTATCCTAGTATCTTCTATGAGGATTGTGCAACCTTTCCCTATTACATTACCATTACATAAGCCATTACCATAAAATAAAATAGCCATATCATTGACAATTTATCTCCCACAAGTGTCGATTGGGATCAATATAATAACACTTTTTTAAATTATATCCATGGTGACATAGTAGTTGAAGAAGAGCAAGGAGGCCAAGACCACATTCATATAGCAAAAGAAAATTCTCCTAATGAAACCTTTTCATAGGCACTAGGGGATAATCAAAGTCAGAACTCAACCTCTTTTAGTGAAAAGTTTTTAGAAGTGCTAGAAGATAATCAAATTCAAAAGTCAACATTCCTTATTGAAACCTTCTTAGACGTTTTACAACATAATCAAGGCAACATCATTGGTGAAAACCTCATCAAGGCACTAATAGTTGAGCACAAAATTTCTTCACTACATGATGATGATAAAATCAAAGATAAAATCAACATATCTTCCAATATACAACCTAATCAGATAGTAGCTACTCTCAAGCTCAAACAATAGAAAATTTTTATGGTCCTATCAAGATAACAATTCTTTGACCCTATCACAGCCAAAGTTATGTTGAATGTGGCATCAACAACATTAAGTATGACTAAAAGTCCCAATCTTCATTTATTTCCCTACCATTCCACATTCCATTATCATTTACCATTAAATTTCAAAAATAAACCTATCATCCAAATTTTATCCTTTTTTACCATACATGGCCACACTTTCCTTTATAGAGGATACAAAGATACCTTGTCTCAATGCTTGATAGAATCAGAATCAATAACCAAGTAAGATCACAAAAGCATTCTCAACAACCAAATCTATAGGCCATTTTTGATAGAGGTGTTATTTAGATGAGGTGTGGGATAGAAATTAAAATGATCAAGTATTCTATTTTTGTCATTTGTTGATTTAGATGTGCATCTCCCCATCAGTAGGAACAACATAAGAAAAAACTACACCTAGGCCAAAAACATGTACCATACCTTTTCATGTATCATACCATTTAATTGCCATGCCATTACCATTATTACATATCCATTTTACATTTTAATAGATTCATACTATTCACCCTATTACTTGGGGGAAAACCCTCTTACCATTTTATAAATCCTATCATTCCATTCGTATCTAGACCAAAGCCTATTTTTACTCATCCTACCCAATCTTGTTTTGATCTTGGTTACCTTGGTTTTTCCCATGCTATTTGTAAGGGGAATCCAATTAAGTTTCAAAAATAAATCCAATATATGTTTATAATTATATTCTCTAAAATTAGTGTGAAAGTTGATCTTGAAATATATCTTTCATCCTATATCCATGTTTGTTTATTTGAGCTTGATTATAACCGCCTATGGGTAAATAAGTGTCTCACCAATCTTGATACTAATTATAACCCCATATTAGAAAATTACTATCATTGACCTATTCCATTATATATTATTTATAAACATCTATGGGAAAACTAGGGGAAACACTTTTTTATCATGCATTGTTGCATCACCTAGTTATTATTGTTTTCATTTGACTGACCATTTACTAGATTTGAGAACTTGTTGGGACCTAGCTAGTTTTTCCCTACCTTTTGTGTGGATGGAATTAATATGAATTGAGGTCATTTTATGACTATTTGCATCATGATCAAATCATGTTGAGGTCACCTTAGTCCCCCTTTCCATACACTCTCACTATTTTGTGAGCAACCTAAGACAAACACACTCACCATTTTGAGAGTAGGTGTCTTGTCATTCTCTAATGAGTTAAGATACTTAAAAATGCCAAAAAAAATCATAAATTTTTAAAATAGAATAATATTTTTCCTTTATAATCCTATTTATTTATCCTTGATCCACCTTACTAGGGCATTGTCATTGTTAAGATGCTTTCTTTTGCTTTTGTTTTCAAGCTTTCTATTTGTTTGTTTATTTCAAGTTTTTTTTCTTTTTTTTCTTTTTTGTTTTGTTTTTGTTTTCTTTCTTATTTGTTTGCTTTCAGTATTGTTGCCTCAACTTAGTCTATATATGTTCATTAGGTTATTCCTTGCACATATTTATTTTGAGTCCATCCATATTCATATGTAAACATTGTCATCATGGTTTTTATCATTGGTGCATTGTTTTCAAGTGTTTATTGGATCGATAGTCAGTCCTTACACATATTTTGGCCAATTATTTATGGTGTTCTATCATAAATCCTACCATCACATGCTACAACAAAAATTATCTTTAGGAAGGTCTACAATCAATGGAGCTATAAATTTCTCCTTTGTACCTTGGCAAATCCTCCCATCCCACCCTTGATCAAATTAACCCATTGACCATTCTAGTTTTATCATTACTAATAAGGATGAACATCTCCTCATTAGTAGGTATAATTGAATAATTTTCTATTAATAAATCTTATTCTTCCATCTATCTCTTTCATCACTTTGTACTCACTCATTTTTAATCTGTATTTTAGGTTTTATCCTTGAGTTATGTTTGCCAATCATCCCTAATTGGAGAACCATCAGTTTTAGCCAATCTAGGTTCACTTAATGATTATAACCAACTATGGGGAAATCATTATTTTGAATTTTATTATTGATTATAACCACCTTTGGGTAAATCAACATCCTTTTTACATTAATGCATGCAAGCATTTTTTATTTAGATTAATCTCAACGATGGTTAATTCAACTTTTCTTCTTATTTATTTTTGAGGGACCACCCATCAATAAATGTGATGATCACTCCCTCAAGGGGGAACCATCCTAGGCTTCCCAAACACCATTTGGAGCTTTGTTATTCAATCATCATCTTCTTATTAGCATATAAGCCATTTTTCATTATTTGAGAAGACATTGCTTTACCTATGGTTTTTAACATCTTTGCAAATATGGGAAAATTGTAGACACCTATATCTAGCAACCAATGACCTCCAACCAAGCTTTTCACCAATTTTTACATAAAACACACAATTTGGTTTAAAAACACTAAAACATGATAAATAATGTGAAACTAATATATTCAAGTGCTGATTTTGGCTAGAGTATCATTAAATTGGGTAATGCAATTTTTGGGCCATCTAACTTTTATCAAATCATTTTAATTCAAAATGCCAATTTTGCATCTAGGTGCTCTGGATTGATCTTTCCTATCAAATATCTTACACAAGACATGTGCCTTCATTATTTATTATCAGTAACATCCTAAATGGGATAACAAATCCAATTCATTTGACATTACCTTCCAATTCTAATTTAGTTAAATTTTAAACCAATAAAAAGGCATTCTTATTAATTTGAGTAATTAGTGCACAAAGTGCTTAAACATGCTTAAGATCTAATTAAACTGAATCAAGGCATAATTAATAATTCCATGGAAACTTGTTGAATAATTTTTTTTGGAAATGAATATTTAATATCTACATCATCGGGTGACCTCATTTCTTTAGAAGACATCCCTAGGCCATAAATATCAAGATTCATGCCTCCCATGCCTCATCAAAGCCCTCCAATCTCTTAATTACTTCTCTATCCAAGATATTGATGAGCCTATTTATTAATTTTAAATACATAATTAGATTTATCCTTAGCCACACATCTCAATCCTAAGATGAATGGTTCAAGTTTATTGTAAAAATTTACAAAAATATATAAATTGGAGGCCTTACCACATCATTTCTAAGCTTAATTTGTCCAAAGTTATAATGTAGGATTAGTTTCAAAAGCTTTAAGAAACTAGTGTTACCATGCCAAATTGATTCCAAGCCAAACCAATCCACAAGCCAAAGGTGCCAAGGAGAGATGGAGGTAGACAAGCTTCCATTGCCAAGGACTTCATGAGCACAAAACTAGGGAAACCACTACTACAAAGGAATTTGAAGCATCTAAGGAAGGTGAAGGAATTTTTGTTATTTTTCCTTACTTTTTAGTTATGTTTGTCATTTTTTTGTTACTAATCTCACCCTAATAACTAGGCATGAAGATGTTATCTTAGTGTGTTTTTTATTTGGTTTCATTCAATAACACCATACTAATATCCTCTTCTTATTCAAATTCCTAGTTCACATAAATAACTTCTACTTTCCAGATCTCATGTTTTTCACACAGATCAAAGTTCTCAATTTATCAATAGAGTGATATCACCATTTTTTATGAAGTTACTAGTTTACTCTGGAATAAGTAGACAAAAAATAATATCTAATGAAATCACCATTATTTAGGCACAAAGTCACCAATTAGTCTAGGCAAAGTCATTGTTTATGCATAAAATCAGGGTAAAGTCACCTAAATCATGAGTAAAATTACCTAACATACTCACCAAATGTAGGATCAAAGTCACTATTTTCATTCATCAAATTAACTATTTTCATATAGGATAATTAAACATAGGTTAATATCGCCAATCTCACAATAGAACAATGTCACAATTTTCCATGAAGTCACCAATGCAAAGTCACTATTCCCTATAAAATAAATAATTTTTAATAAAGGATAAAATAGATGAAGTCAACATTTAGTAAGGTGATGTCACCAATTACTTACTAAATAAAATGACATGAAATTTGATCATAAAACTACAAATTTGAAGTTTTGAGTGATATTTATAAGAATTTTAAAGGTTCCACATCACTCATTTTGTCCATGTGGGATGCATGGTCCCACTTGGAGTGTCATTATGTATCATTAGGAATCTAAAGAACCAAAATATTGTTAGTTACTTATTAGTGAATAAAAAGACAACTCAAATCAAACAATTTAATGGAAAATAAAACACTCTTGCCTAAGTACTTGGGTGAGCTTAACATAATGAACAAAACTATAAATAAAATATAAAAATAAATAACTATGTTACTTCCCTTATCAAAATTACTCTTCATTCACTAGCATAGAGGATGTTCTTGTTTAGCTTATGGGCAATAGAGACTTTAATCAATTCAACTTTTATTTTTGAAAAACTTCCCTAAGACCACATGAGGATTTGCTTGGCTTGGCTTGGTGTGTGAAGCTTCTTGAATTAACTTGGCATTATAAAATTGCTTGAGGGCTTCTTGAAGGCATTCTTGCAAAATAAAATTACATAGAAAATATTCTTGGAATAGAGTGAGGGAACTTGTATTTATAGGTATTTTAACTAAATCTAACCCTAGAGTAGTTACATTTAGTTTTAAACTTAGTTGAGTCTATAGTAACCTTGGTAAAGTTAGATTAACCCTGGGTTGGGCCAAAGTAATTATGAATGCTTGAAAACTAATAGAATATATTTATGAGCCATGATAAATCATATAAGATATGTATAAGGTTGTGACTCACCTTTTTTTTGAAATTTAAAATTAGTAAAAGAAATCACTAATTCCATTGACTTTGATGTCATATTTATTTAAAAATTCCTTTTTTTAGAAAATGTAATTCCCTAATTCAACTTGAAATTTTTACTTAAGAATCTAATTGAATTTTTATTTTTAATTAATCTCACTCAGGGTTTTTGGCATTTAGCAATTATTTTAGTGTTTTTCATTAATAGATTTAAAGGTAAATAATGTCAATTTTCTAGTTCATATATTGACTAGGGTTGAATCTACGACATGCTATTGGTGCATATAAGGTAATAACCAAAATAAGGAAGCCCTAACATGTTTTTGGGAAATTATATCCCTTACATAGATGAATTTAGGAAACCCAGTGACTTCTAGAATTAAATTACATTATTTTATTTAAATTAATATAGTACCTCGTTTCGATATGAAAGTGGATAAAAATGAGTGTCTACAACTTGTACCTCTATTTGGCATACATGAATCTTCTATTTGGCATACATGAATCTTAATTGTCTTGCTTCTATCTCCAAGAGATAATTCTCCTTCTCTTCCTTTGGTGACACTTTCTTGTGCCTTCTTATCCATATTATTTTCACCTATAATCATACATACATTAAAATTATTAGTTTCAAAAATTAGAATTGCATTTACCCTACTTGATGCCTCTAATAGTATCATCTCTTTCTCATGATAGATTGAGCTTGTTATGACTTCTATTTGTCTTGTATCCATCTCTTATTCACCCACATATATCTTTTCTTTGGTTCACAAATGAATATTTTTTATTACTCCTACAAGTACTATTCCTTAAGCATCTTCTCTTCACTATAATTTTTTTCCTCTCTCTCTCTCTCTCTCTCTCTCTCTCTCTCTCTCTCTCTCTCTCTCTCTCTCTCTCTCTCTCTCTCTCTCTCTCTCTCTCTCTCTCTCTCTCTCTCTCTCTCTCTCTCTCTCTCTCTCTCTCTCTCTCCATTTATCAAGGAAATCAAGTTATGCCTTATTCTCTTTATAACTAGTAACTCTATGGGTGAATTTAATTTTTTTTTCTCAATTTCTAGCCATAAAATTGGATTTATTCCTCTTGTATCAACTCCATCATAAGCCTCAACTTTTTTTTTATCTTAGATATTTCTTTCTCCATATCCAACTCTTTCTTCTTAGTATATTTTTCCATCTTAATATGTAATTTTTCTTGAATTAAGAACTCCATATTATTGTTTTCTCTTTTTTTTAAAAATTATTTCAACCCTCAATGTTATCTCTCTCTTATTTTTGTCTCGCTTTAGGCCTCAATGTGTCTTTTCTTCCTCAGCAAGTCTATCTCACTTTGCTTTCTTCTTGATACCTCACCTAGGTACCTCTCTCTAAACCTAGTCTTTTGTTACCTCTAGTCCTTATTAACCTTGGAATTTATTTTTGATCTTCTACCTGATATTTTATCTTTAATTTTCAAGCCTCAATGGGATATAATGCTTCCTCTTTTCCACATTTCTCCTTTCCTTGCTCAAGATTTCCAAGAACATTCTCTCTAGCTTCATATATACCTCTAAGTGAAGTTTTCACACCTCTCCAAGGTACTATAAACCTTTATATAAAATATTACACACTTTTCAAATAGATATAACTAATTTATAATACTAAAAATGATGCAATGCAGTCCTTAAAGTCTTGTTTCAAGTATTTTATATCGACTTAAAAATCTCATAAATAGGGAAGATACTAACTTTACATGGAAAGACTAATAGTAAATATAATCATTCAACACTTTTAATGGATATATTATAGCTCACACACTTTTTTATAGATTAAAAATTTTATGTAAAAGTTACAACACTTGATTTCTTGACTTATACCACTCAATAAGGCTATCTTTCTATAAGATTTTACTAGGATCATATGAAATTCCAAATATATAAGCTAAATTAGATCAGTAATGAGGTTTTTTAGGGTTAATAACATCATATCCAACATTAGTAAAACTCTTCAATAGGTCAAAAACACATTTTAGCTTTAAATTTCACTTTCTTCTGATGTTTTTAGGCCTAGACACAACTATGTTCTGACACAACCACTTATAATTATTCTTATAAGTCACATTACAAATTACAACCAATTTTATCCTCCTAAATACTCTATATGTCCTATATATACAAATTATCAAGTGATTTGGAATCAATAAATTGAGATAAAAATGAGTTTACAGATGTCATAAACCATGTTTTAGGCCTAATGCAAAGCATGTCAATACTTAGACCTTTGTATATTATTTTAAATAGTCTTAAAACTCCATAAAATACCTATATAACCTTAATAACAATTTCTATGAGGTGTAGACAATGTTTCAAATTATTTTAGTGAATAGTCTAGGAATTTTTGAAGTTTCCATTGCTCAAAATTTGTATTTTCTTGTTTTTCATAGGTCTAGTGGACATATTTATGTATTTTAGATGTTTGAATACACTTGAAGAAATGAAATAAAATGAATCATGTAAATAAGTTATAGGATGAAATCATGAAAAAAATTTGTATCATTTTTTGTATTGTTACAAATTTATACCTATAGACATCCAATTCCTAACACCATTTATGTTGAAATTATCAATCTTACTTGAATTGTACTCAAATGCACATTTTAGGTAAAAATCCATGAAACACCTTAAATGGTTTGAAATTTTCACTTACAAGTGCTATTTTAGGTCAAACTATCCCTAAATAGGGCAATGCATTTTATGGGCTATCTAACTTTGATAAGATCATTTCGAGTTAAAATGACAATTTTGCCATTTAGTGCTCTAAATCACTCTTTCTTTCTAAATCATTAGTACACATCACGTAACTTTGTTATTTAGTTTTGGCAATTTCCTAAATGGAAATATAGCTACAACACATCTAACATCACCTTCTAGTTCCTCTCTAGTCAAATTATCATCTAATAATATGCCTTTTTGACCATTTTGATTAATTGTGCACCAATTTTAAAAGAATTTTGATAAAATTGATTAAAATTACATAAGCTAATTAATAAAATTTAAGAGCTTAAGTAAGAATTCCATAGAGCTTTTTGAATATCTCATTATTGGAAATTGATTTTGAATATTTGCATCACCTAGTGACATCATCTATGGGGTGGCATCCATCAAGCCATAAGTGCATAAAATATAAATATTATGAGTCACACATGCCAAGTTAATGCTTTCCATGCCTCTTTAATGCTAATTTATCTTGAGGATATTTATAATTTTAATTCCAAATATTAGGATTATCCATGGCCATGCATCTCAATCTTGAGATGGAAGATCATGGTTCTTACTGACCAATCCCAAAAATCTATAAATAGAGAGGCCATGGACATGAATTTTAAGCTTGACTTATGAAAATTTATTATGTAGAATTGTCTCCACAATCCTTTGCAATAGACCACTAAAATTAGTTACAAGCTTCTTTGATAGGCTAGTTTAGTTATTTGGAATCACAAGCCTAGGTTTCATGGAGTGTTCTTGAAACATTGGAGGAGTTTGCCACATTTGTTGATAAAGACAAAAATTCTTGATCAAGGGAGAACATGATTTTGAGCCACATGGGTATGGTGAATCCATTTAGAAAGGTAGTATGATGTTTCTTTCTTTCATTTATTTCTTGTTATCCTTTGTAATTCCCATAGAAATAGATAGGCTTAGTTAGTTAGTTCTTTATGCACTTTTAATGCTTTATGGACTAATGTTTGACTAACTTGGTTTTTAATCCTTTGTATATCTTGGCATGCCTTGTGTGACACAATGCATCCATGTATGAAGGAGAGCATGAGGCAACTTAAATTTTTTAATTTGGATGCTTGAAACTATTTCTAAGTGAATTACTTAATTTCATTTGGCCATTTTTTTATTTGTCATGGGTTTACATAGTAACCATCACTGATTAAGTAAACTGACATCGATCTGTATAACCATCATTAGTTAGCATTAGTAAAATTGATGTCAATCTGCTTAACCGTCATTGGTTAGTAAGACCATCATTGGGCTACATAGAAGTCACCATCACCAGTTAGTATAATCAATGACAGTCATTGTGTTTTTTTAAATAAACTTGAGAGCTCTTTTTTTCTAAGTTGGTTGTTTCATCTTCAAAAATGCTTCTAAGCTAAACATCTTGCTAACATTTTTTTAATAGGTTTTACTTGAATAATCATCAAAGAATGCTTAAATATATCCTTTTAAAATTCTTTTATGGTGTTTTAAAATGAATCAAATTTTTCTTTTTGTTGCTTAAAGGAATACCATTTAGGGTGTTATTGCTTAAATCTTGTAGTTAGCTTTCAAAGTTACAAATTAAGACCAAGGGGTCAAATAAACACCACCAAATCTTTCATCTAAGCTTAAAATTGAACACACTTTCCATTTTTGTCTTCAATAGTTATTTTATCTAATTTTGTTTAGAAAAGAGATGGGTGTTGCATGTATCCTCTTCCATTCGTCCCCTTTAGGGAACCCTTGGAATCAAAAGTGTCATTCTTATTGCAAAAAGCCTAGTCCAAGGCTTAGAAAGAATGTCATCTAAACCATTCCCCAAAAACTCACTAATGTTTGGGTGACCTTGAAAATGACCCTAAAGTCTTTCTATTAGTCTTTTATTTTCATGCAAACTTATCTTGTGAGGGGGATGTCATTACCTCCCATGAGTTCTTTAGGGAAGCTTTGACATAGGGTTTCATCTCCTAGCATTGACTTCACTTACTCCTGAGTTGCATATGAGATGCATCTACATTTGGACATCACACTACATTGAGAAAATAGTAGGATGTAGTGGCTGTAAAAAATATAAGACATTTTTACAACTAGCCAATGACATGATCACCCAATTTCCATGATTTTATTTTTCATTATTTGATGTGAAAGTCATTTTTTAATTGATTCCCCTAGAATGATCAAAAACTTGATGGTTTAGTAGACCCCACTTTACCATACCTTGTCAATTTAGACTGAAGACATTTGTTTTATGTCATTAGCTTACATGGTCTTGATTTGTATCTAAAACTACTTGTTAACTCATTGAACTTAACCAAACCAAATTGTTCTCAATTTTCTTAAGCAAGGGAGGTGTTATGTTGTCTAATTGGAAAATTCATATTTTCCTTGTTCAAATTGTTATCAAAAGCTTTGTGTCATGTCATGCACTTTGGCATAGTCATGTTGCCCAATTAAGTCTATATATTTTACCCAATTTGTTTAAATCCTTCATTTATAATCCACATTAAAAATTGAACCTTTTTGAGTTCTAAGGGTTAGTGTGTCAAAGTGGGTTCACCAATTACACACTAAGATTATTCTAGCTTGGGTTTAATTTTCCATTTGGATTGAAGGTCATTTATTAAGACTCAAAATCACATTATAATCTTGGTGGATTGAAGTCATCTTGCACATCACTCATGCTTTGAGTCCTAGAACATATTTTATCCTACTAAAACCATGTGGTGATGTTGTCTTGCCTATTTGGTCCTAGATTAATACTTAGTGATTCATGTATGTTTTTAAATATTGAGTTTATTAGTCCATTTTGTCTTCTTCATAATCCAATGATATTTCCTCTAAAATTGTAAGGGTTGACTTGTCAAAGTTGAAACTAGCTTTTATAGTACGAGCATATCACAAAGATCTAGGCTTTGGTGTACTAGTTTTCACCTCGAGTCTTTGAGTTACCTTAATCTCTTCTGATATATACTATTTCAGCTTTACCAAAGGTTGAGTAAACTCATGAACCAAATCTTCTAAATTGTGTGTGGTTTCAAACCACCCCCCTTATAGTTTTATTGGTACATTGATATTTGTTTAAAAGAGAGCCGAAGCATAATTTGTTTGGTTACCAATCATTGGTCCAAGGTTAGTCAAACACACAGAATAGCTATTTTATACATGAATCAAAGGTTTACTCATAGTGGGGCCTCTTATGGCCTTAGTTATGAAGATGAGAAATTTTATGACGGTCAAGATAAACCTATTGTTTTTTATGATATCCCCTTAATAGTAGGATTCAAAGATGATTAAAATGAATATCAACACTAAGAAGATCAAGTTGAAGCCCTCATTAGATTCATAGAATCAAGTGCTAGACTAACTTCTAACTTTCCCTTAGAACAATTGCATACCTTAGTTAGAAAAGGAGAAAAATGATGGAAAGAGCAAGCTTTTGCACAAATAAACATACCTTCTTCCTCTAACAAAGGAAAATAAATAAAAACATAGTCAAAACCCACAAATCCAAATCTTCTTGCTAAGATCAAGATAATAAGTCAAAGATATGCTGATCAACTTATCATAGACTTAATTGACTCCCTAGTTGCCATTTCAATTCATAATGATGATTCGAAAGAACAAGGAAATGTGGTTGAAAGTATGCAATAAATATTGGATGAAGACATTACCATAGTGGATCAAGGTAATCTAAATGAATAGTTAAAGTCACAAGAGACATTACAAAGTCATAAAAAACCTCTTATTACTTTACAAAATCAAAAACCCAAACATTTAATTCAAATTGAGGAAATCCCTTAAGACAATTTGGCTAGTTAATTTTAAGTAACACAAAAATTGGTAAACAAACATAAGAGTTTTAAAAAAAAAAAAAAAAAAACAAAATAGCCAAATTTAGGGAATGTTTTAAAATACAAGAATTAATGGCCTATGTTTTCAACTCAAGGAGAAAATTAGAACCAATTCATGGATTGAAAGGTATACACTCTCTATAGATCCACACAAAACCAAGGGCATATTCCACCCTAATAACAACAAAAAGCAATGAAACTAGGGGCACATTCCACCCCAACAGCATCTTTTTCAATCCACAAATGCACTAAACATGTAAGAATGTAATTATATGAAGGAAATTTTTAAAATATTGAAGATGAATGATAGATTCAAAAATTAGAAATTCGATGAGATATTCCAATATCCATTTGATTTATCTATTCTCCAAAACCCCTTTCCTCCTCATTTTGAGGTCCCAAAAGTTGAGAAGTACAAAGGAAAAGGAGATCCATGTGAGCACATATATGGATTCTTTATCTTATGTCAAGAGGTTGCTTATAGTAGCGAGTACTTACTATGACTATTTCCATGAAGTTTATTTGGATAAGCTCTTGATTGGCTACTTAAACTACCCAAGGGATCGGTTGTAGATTGGAATAATTTATCCAAAAAAATTGTTAACCATTTATCATATAACATAGAACATGAATTAATCATTGTTGACTTATGTAAATCCAAGCAGAATGATGGTGAAATTTTTTCCACATATCTTTAGAGGTGGAGAGCATTGGTAGGTCACTTTCAACATAACTTTCTAGATAAACAATTGGCTGATATCTTTGCACATAAATTGCATCTTGAACTTATGCATAATCTATAGTTAACTTGTGCCAACTCAGTTGAAGAAATTATTGACAAAGGAGTATAGATTGATAAGGATCTTATTGCTAAGGGCCTTGTTAATATTATTATGCAAGGGCAAGCATCTAATCAGACTAAATCACTAGTTCAAATAGTTATGGAAGATAAGACTAAAGGCTTTAGTAAAATTAAGAACATGGTTAGAAATGGGGTGGCTAAAATAAGACATGTAGAAATGGTATAGTCTATGCCTCCTCCAAATTTACAATTAACTCCCCCAAATCCACTACCTACATTGCAGAGACAACCTCCACAAAGGACATTTCATAATAATTTTAGATTCTTTAGTAAGGTGAATCGGTTGAAATAGTGTAAGAAAAGCTCATTCCTACTAATTTAATTGTATGGCTAGTATCAAGGCCATTTCCTCAAGATCAACCAAAACTATATTAGTACAAAGAGAGCAAATGGTGTAACTTTCATCATGTTTTTGGTCATAGTGCATATCATTGCATTCAATTATGACATATTATTGAGGACTTTATTGAAAGTGGTGAACTAGAAATTAAATTGGCCCCTAATCAAGACACAAATCAAGATATGGGAATATACAAAGACCCTTTTAATCAACATGATCCACCACCACCAATGGACAATCAAAATGGTCACAATTAAAGACAAAGGTAGAATCAGAACCAACGACATGGTCATAATCATAATGAGCATAATTGAGATCATAATGCCCATACTAAAAATGTGGCTTATAAAAATGTACCTAATGACTATAATAATACTATGGGATGCATTTATATAGCCCACATTACCACTATTAATATGAAACCACATGGCCAATCTCATGTTCCTCGTAACACGAGACACATCATTATAGGGTCAACACACTCTCCCCCTAGTAATATCATGTCAGGTTTGCATAATCATGTTGCAACTCCATTTATGTAGGTTACTAATTCTAAAAAATAGAACCTTTATTCTACTTATAAATGATCCTTACTGACCCAAAATTGTATAAATATAGTTAGTCACCCATGAGTCACCATCCAATACCCTTTGCCTTCCTCTTCTAATTATAAAAACTTGTCACTTCTAGGTTGTGTAGTTGCAACTAGATTCATGTGAGTTACCATTTAGGGAATTTTTCCCACTTCTTCCATAAAAACCAATGAGAACATTGTGACAATGGTTCCAAAGTGAAAAAGAGTAAAATATTTTAATCTAAAATTCAAAAGCCTTATAGTCTAACAGATCAATTAGATGAAAACCTTGCACAAATTTCCATATTCAAACTCTTGCAGGTATTTGATGTCTATAGAACCATCTTTAATAAAATTTTACAAGAGTCTATTGTGCTTAATGATATAAACCTTGATCAGTTCTAGAACCTAGTTGGACACTTCTCTTCATTTCATCAAATCACATTTGATCAAACAGACATATCCACCCTTGGCCTAAACCACAATAACCCACTTTACATTAAGATAATCATTGTAGATCATAATATCATGTGTGTTCTTATAGATAATGGTTTTGGGTTGTACATCATATCTCTTAAATTGGTATGATGAATGGGTTATATGGATAAAGACATTCATCCAGAAACTATTACATTCAAGGCTTATGACAATGTTGAGAGGGAGTCATCTAGTACAATTTGGTTTTTAGTCATGGTTTAGTCTATTTCTCATCACACATTATTCCATATTATGGATATTGAGCTTCCTTATAACATACTTCTTGGTCATCCTTGAATCCATGAAGTAAAGGTAGTTCCATATACTCTTCACCAATGCCTTAAGTTTCCCTATGATGGGATCAAGGTTACTATTCTCATTGATCAACAACCATATCAATATTGTAAACATCTTGTAGTAGAGTTTCATAATTATAAATTTGCCCAGGTTCTAAAATCATTGTAAATAAGAACAAAGCCATCATTTCTCATCTAAATCCATCTAATTATATAGATCCTAGTGACATAGCCTCCACTTCAACTAATCCATTTCCTTTAGATCAATCCAAGTAGGTTATTATTAAAGATGTAGGCATTTCCATCTACCATATGAAGGACATCCTCCATATTGAAAAATTACCAAAATCCCCTAAAATATTTGGTAAGCCTAAAACTTCCTAGACTCCTAATAGACCTGATTAGATTTGGAAACCAAAGAACAAACAACCAAAACCTCTTATGGTTTTGGTACCTACAATCATACCAAAGAAAGATCAAGAGGATTTTACCAAAGGAGATTGGTTATGTTCTGAAGGCCTTTCTAGTTGTTTTCAAAATCTAAAGAATCCTATCCTTAATAGGATAATGGATCATCTTGACTATACAAGGAAAGGCCTTGGCCCATAGGCATAAGGAATTTTAGAACCCTTATCAGCTGGAGTTATCAATTGGAATCATGGTCTCAAATTTAAACCACTAAAGGATGACCTCATGACATTTGATAGTGAATCTTTCTAATTGACTAGTAATGAGACTCTTAATAGTGACACAACATCTCATTATAACATTTTTGATGAGCTTGCTAACTCATATTTATTTGATTCAAATGCCATATTGACCATAATTCCTATTAAAGCTTCTCATCTTGAATAAAAAATGTCCTAGTGGTGCTTCCCTTCCTAAAGTAGGACATTATATCTTTACCATTGGTGCTTCTCATCTTGAAGTAAAAAAACATCCTAATGGTGCTTCCCTTCCTAAATTAGGACATTATATCTTTACCATTGGTTCTTCTCATCTTGAAACAAACCCTCACTATAATCTATGCCTATACCATCCTAAACTCATATATTGGGACTATCAAAATTTGGTCATATGCCTTGATGAGTTTAAAAATGAAGAATCGATTGTAGAATACATGGACCTACAAGATGCATTCTCCATTGGTGATCATAAGCAAGGTTTTAATTTTTCATTAGATCCTTATACCTACATTGGAGAGTAGGCAAACTTTCTTGGTCATAATAAATAAAAAACATTGAGATCTTCATGTGAAAACCTCTTTAAGGCACTTGTCGACTAGGGAAAAAATAAATAAAAAGATAAGCCTTTGAGTGAAAACCTATTTTAGGTACTCCCAGGTGGGAAGGTTTCCTCATCCCCTAAGGATGTAAAAATTTTGTCTAGCCTAAGTTCCATAGATATTACAAGTATCTCTTTAGAATAACATCAAATATTTGAGTGTCTTGTTATTGAGTTTCCAAAAGTTTTTACTAATTGGCCTTTACCTAAGAAGGTATATTTTGGTTCTTCATATTATCTAAATCTTTAGGAGGAACAACAAGAAGATATAGTAGAGTAAAATGATCATGACCATACATTGCCTACAATTCTATAGGATGGATCAACATTCGTTGTGGATAACACAATAAAAGTGCATATGGGAACCTATGAGGATACCAAAATTGTTTATCTTGGAGCTTACCTTACTGAAGAAGAATGTGAACATCTTATATCCATTGTTAAGGATTATATAGACATATTTTCATGGCCATACTCTGACATGCTAGGCTTAGACCTATATTTAGTTGTGTATCATCTTGTTGTTCACCCTAGTGCTAAACTAGTCAAGCAAAAATTAAGAAAGATGCATCCACTCATCACCCCTTTGGTTAAAGTCAATTTGGAAAAGTTATTTAGAGTCAATTGATATTAGACCACTAGATTAATCTAAATGGGTTTCCAACATAGTACTAGTGAGTAAAAAGACTCCAGGCATATATATTTGTACTAATTTATGTGATATCAAAAAATCATGCCCCAAAGATGATTTTCCTCTTACCAATAGTGACATGATCATCAACTCAACTACTGGGTATGAGATGTTATCCTTAATGGATGGATTTTTTATTTACAATCAGATCAAGATAGCCCCTAAAGATGATAAAAGACCACATTCACCACTCCATGGGGGGCATCCTACTACCAAGTTATGCCATTTGGTTTGAAGAATGATGGATCCACATATCAGTGTCTAATGACTATCAGTTTCTATGACATGATTCATGATATTTTCAAATACCATATTGATGATATACTAGCAAAATCAATAACAAGAGCTAGATATCCTAACATTCTATGAAGAATATTTGAGAGGATTTGTGAATATAAAGTCCACTTGAATCCTAAGAAATGTGTCTTTGGAGTCACATCAAGAAATTTACTTGGGCTCATTGTATCATAATGAGGGATCAATGTAGACCCTATAAAGGTCAATGCTATTATGGAAATGCCTCCACCAAATAATATTAAACAACTATGAGGTCTATAAGGGAATATCTAGTCTATATGTAGGTTCATTTATTAATTGGTAGATAAGTGCCACCCATTTATCCGTCTCTTAATGAAAGGGGTAAAATTTTAGTGGGATGAATATTGTTAGATAGCATTTGCAAAGCTTAAAACATACTTAGCCAATCCACTAGTCTTACGACGTCCAACACAAGGAAAGCCATTGCTTCTTTATATAACAATCATAAAACATGCATTGGGGGCACTTTTGGCTCAACATGATGATCACGGTAAGGAGTGTTTTGTTCATTATTTAAGCCACACATTGGTAGATTATGAATGTAATTATATGCATATTGAGAAGCCATGTTTAGATATGGTGTTTGCCACTCATAAAATTATGACATTATGTGCTAAATAATAAAACTATTACTATCACCAATGTAGATCCTCTCAAGTTCCTCTTATTTAAAGCATCTCTTTAAGGATGCATGGATAAATGGATTATGATCCTTGGTGAGCTTGATATTAAGTACCAAAATCAAAATTTAATCAAAGGACAAGTTATTGCTGACCAACTTATAGAGGCTATTATTAAGGCGACACAACCTCTTAACTTTGACCTTCCAGATGATTCTATCATGATGATGGAATAAGCATCATAAAAACCTAAAGAGTAGATGATCTATTTTCATGGATCATTCACATCTTAAGGATCTAGAGCTGGCATATTATTGATCATGCCACAAGGGGAGTTGATCCCCAAATAATTTCATATACAATTTAATTTTACAAACAATATGGTTGACTATGAGGCATTGGTTTAAAGGCTCCATCTTAATATACAATGGGATATTCAAAGATTAAAGGTTTATAGAGATTCATAGTTAATCATAAATTAGACAACTAGTAGTATAAAATAAAGGATGACAAGATTTTTCCTTACAAATAGATTATTGATAACCTCAAAACACATTTTAAATCTCTATAGATTGAGCAAGTTTCATGAGTCAAAAATAGATATGTTGATTCCATGGTAACAATTGGTTCCATGATTCAAATACATGATAGTGCTAAAGAGTATCAGTTCTTGATTGAAAATCTTCTTCAACCAACAAATATTCTATCAGATTCAAAGAGGATATGCACCATTTCTTATCCTAATCCTTCACCTAAGCTACCATGGTACCAAGATTTTTATAACTATTTCCATAGTCATGTATTCTCTACAAACCTTTCTAATAACCAATAAAAATTATTCCTTCACTACTTAACATGTTATATCCTCTTTGGAAACATGCTTTATTATAAAGGCTATGATGGAATGGTTTTTCATTTTTATCTTTGGGAGAATCCAAGCTAGCACTAAAGGAGGTTCATGAAGGAATGTTTAGGGCCCATATCAATGGTGTAGTCCTAGCAAAGAAACTCCTCAAAATAGACTATTATTGGCCCAAAATAGATATAGATGCTTGTAAATATGTAAATAAGTGTGTTCCTTATTAGTAGCATGGCAACTTGATACATGCACCTTCCTTACTATTGTAGTTGATCATATAACCATGGCCATTCTCAACACAAGGTCTCAATCTCATTGGAAAATTTAACTTGACATCTTTAGATGGCCATAAGCATATTTTTATTGTGATCGAGTACTTTACCAAGTGGATTGAGGACATTTATCTCACTTATAATACTAGGAAACAAATAGCCAAATTCATTCATTACCATATCATCTATCAATATGGCATCCTAGCCCGTATTATATCTAATAATGGTGGATACTTTGTGAACCAAGATGTGAAATCTCATCGTGAGAAATTTAAGATCAAGCATAATAAATCCACTCCATATAACCCACAAGGCAATAGATAATCTGAGGCATCAAATAAAACCATTATATCCATCTTAAAGAAGATTGTCAATGATGCTGGCCAAAATTGGCACTTACAACTCTTTTCTATGCTTTGGGATTATGGAACCAATCATCACACCCCAACTAGACCTACTCTATACTCCCTTGTTTTTGGCACTAAAGCTATCATCCTAGTCAAGATTGAGATCCCATCATTAAGAATATCATTGGAGCACATGGAAGATGATGAAGACTATAGAGCCTCATGGCTGTAAGAACTAGAAGTTCCTGATGGTAAGTGTTTGGATACCCTAGAAAACTTGTATGCCTATAAAAATAGATTGTGGAGGAGATACAAAAAATACATAATCTCTCAAGATTTTGATATTTTTGACTTAGTTTTTAAAGATAACCAGAAGAACATGAATGTTGAACACAAAAAGAAAGGCAAGTTTCTGCCTAATTGGTTGGGATCCTATATTATCACAATAGCTTATGGATTAGGGACATATCGACTAGCTAAACCTAATGGTGAAGAAATTTTAGAGCCCATGAACATCATAAAGAGGTTCTAAATATGAAAATATTTAAACCATTATGTACAAGATCACCAACTTGGGGAAAACTTGTATTGACATAATTTTATCCTACCCTTTTATCTTACTTTGAATTCATTTTATACTACCCTAGTACAATTTTCATGATTCCCGATATGAGAGGCTTTGAATCCTTAGCACTCTAAACACATTATTCATCCCATTCTAGATTTCTCTCTTCAAGAAGCATATTCTTCATTATGTCTAGGGCATGTTATAAGCTTGAACCCTTTTCATCCCTTGACTAATTATGATCTTGATTATGTCTCATGAATATTATGAATATCTTCAGCAGTAATTCTACAAAGTAGTTTAGCTAGGATAGTATTGTGTAGCTTCAAACAAGTGAACAAAAACATCTTCTCAGTTCCATACCATTGCTACACTATTATAGATAGGTGAATGTAGATACTTATTTTTTACATTAGGATGCACATTATTCTATATCACATTTGTTGCCCTTTATTATTTTATCAAGATCCTCACTCTCATTGATTTGTGAGCATGGGATGTTGTAGTTGGATTAGCTATCTTATTGAAACCTCTAATCTTAGGATGTTCATATCCTTGACTAGATGGTCCCACCTTATGCATATTTTATCCTAAAAAAACTAAAAACATTAGAAATACTTTGAAAAAACCAAAAATATCAAAACATGATCCATAAAAGAACAAAAAAATTGTCTCACACTTTTATACATTTGTACGTTCTCATTCCACCATGATACGTTCTTGCCATTTTCCAAACATAGAAACACAAGTTCATTTCATCTTGTCCTATGCACTTTCCATTTTTAAATATCATTCTTTCTCATCTCATTAGCTTCTTGTTTTCTAGACCATTCTCATTTGTTTGTCATATCTTCCATTCCTTCTATAACATTAATAATGCTGGTCTGATCATCATTTTTCTTCTATCCCATTTCTTGGGAGAACTACATTTGGCCTAAAGTTCATGTTGGAACATGCATCCATGAAACTATGTAGGTAGCATCCACTTGTCTTATATATTTGGAGTTAGCTAGGCCAACCCCTTTATTTTCTTCTAATCCCCCATTTCTTCTATCATTATTCCTCTCTAATTAAGGACTAATTTTCATGTCATTATTCTTTATTATGATGTGGTGTAAAGTAACACCTATACTGCACATGCATGAAAATTTATCTTTAAACTACACTAACTTGGTTTTTATTTGTGTGTGTTTAATTTTTCTTGGTGTTTTATTGAGATTTCACACCTCTCCTCTTATTTCTTCTCCTTCTCTCTTTTTATTACTTCTTGTTTCATTTTTGTCTTGTATTTCCATATTTTTTTTTGCTTATCTCTTTTATTTTTAAGAACATCTTGATAATTCACATGGATCTCAATTATTTATATCTTGATTCTATGTTATTACGTTGTTATTGGACCTTTTTGTTTATTTGATTATTTTTGGTGTCTTGTTTTTCTATTTGATTTTGATTTTCTCTTTTGTGTTCAATAATGCCTTGATGGTCCATATGGATCTTGATTATTCATATTTTGGTCTCATGTCATTAAGACATTCTTGCCTTTTATTTTTAATTATTTTTTTCCTATGTAGGATCATATATTAATTTTAGGTTAGGTTCATTTATGTTTATATTTTATCTTTTTCTTTTCTTTTTTGTTTAAATATAAATCACTATCACTCTAGTTTTGGTCATTGTTTTACCATTATACTTAGTTATAGGTATTCACATTTGAACTGGCTCAGCGTAATTAGAATCTTATATCATACTAAGTTATTCATACTTATGATGCCTTATTTATTTCACTATAGTAAACATTTTATGCTAAAGTCTCAAAGTCTTAACATTAACATCATCTCTGATGAACGATTCTCAAGAACACTTTGCAAAACCTAGGCTCATGATATGGAATTAGGTTTCTAAGTAACATGCATTTTAGGCTTGTTTATCAATGCTTAGATGTGCATCTCTTTACATAAATTATGAAGTTAATCAATTATTGGTCATTTTTCATCATTCCTCATTCCATTCTCTCTGAAACTTGGGTGAACTATATTTACCTGAAGTTCATGTTGGAACATGAGTCCATGAAACTATGTATGTAGTGCTCAATTTCTATTGAGGTCAGCTTAGCTATCTCCATTTTTATTTTCATCTCTCTAAATCTTGGAATTATATGGATTTATCCATTATATCTCTCATCACTTTATGCATTCTCATATTCTTGGCTTTATATGGTTTTTTAAGCCATTACCCCATCACATGTATGTTTGTGCCCATTCACTTTAACCTATCTTTGCAGTTATATCCTCGAGCTATTTTTATTGATAATGCATATGCTAGGGCACAACATCTGAACCATGTCTAAATCAAATAAGATCTATAGGGGAAAATCATTATTTATTCTTTTTCAATGATCAATATTTTCCCTACTAGGGTAAAACTATCTTATCATGATTGTTGTCCCCAAGAAATGACTTCTCATTTTTGGGACAACATATGAACTATTTTGGCCCTACAAGACCAAACTTATCTCTTCCCTTTCCAAAAATTTTTATGAGCATTCAAATTCTCCATTCTTCAAGCTTTTCACTAAATCTATGGACTCTGTAGGCTTGAATCTATGGACTCTACAGGATTGGTTCAACGCCAGCGTTCAAAGGTTCAACGTCATTAACAAGAGATAAACACTTTGTCAAAGGTTCAAAGTTAAACCACTTCATAGGTTCAATGAGTTCACAGGTTCATAGGTTCATAGGTTTAAAGGTGGCCTCAATTAAGGAAAGGATCACACAAAATAAAAGCTTGTGGAAGCCTCTAAGTGTCAAAATATGTGGTCCCTTCCTTTCTTTCCACTGCTTTGAGCAAGGACCGTGGTGGGTCCCAGGTGAGTGACTAAAACAAATGGGATGTGACAAGTGTCATCATCTAAGAGAACCCATAGGAGCCCTAAGAATTTCTATAATGTTACAAAAGCTTGAGAGTGGAAAGCACCATGTGTCAATGGTAGAGGGTTTCAATAAGTGCAGCAAAAGATGCCATGTGTCTTTGACGAGAATTGATAAAAGTTGATAAGTGTCATCATCTGTGAGATTGATAAAAGTGAGTCCCAACTATTTCTAAATGTGTTTCTAGAGTTTGACTGAAGCCACCATGTGTCTTCTTTTGCAAGACTCTCAAAAGTTTGTAATAGCTCCTATGAATTAGTTAGATGTTGCCACGTGTCCTCACCTATTTCAGAGGAAGATGCCAAATGTCACTTGTTAAAAGTAGCAAAAGGTGCCATGCATCAAAGGATGAAGCACCCTCAAATGTAGGGGCATAGAGCCAAGGAAATATTTCCTTTAGACAAATTGTCTGAAGGAATTTCTTTGGACATTTTGTCTAAAGGGAATAAAGGGACAATAGTCCTCTAAAGAAATTGAATCCCAAAGGCCACCTAGATGATCCAGAAGGGTAGGTACCCTTGTGGGGAGACACTCGACACTCAAAAGTGGACCCTATTCAAGACCCCAAAGGGTAGGTTCCCTTTGGGAAGGGTCAAGCCTCAAAGTGTAGTAGAAGCTGCCAAGTGTCACAAGCTAAGACACATTCTCTACCAACTTCAAAGTAGTGGAACTCACCATGTGTCCCATCCCAGTGCAGCAAAAGCTACCACATGTCTGCATCTGTGCTTCTAACCTCTAACAAGTTTCAAAGCCTAATATAATAAGCTTATTTCAAAGTCATGGATGCCACCACATGTCCTCACCTGGGTCACAATGGAATGACAGGCCTGCAAATGTCAAATTTAGGATGATTGGCTAGCTGTTAAGCTTCAAAGGAAGAAAGACCTGTGAACATCAAATTTGATGCATTAAAGTGTTTGTTGATCCCTATAGGCTTAAAATGTGAACCCAAATACATTCAAAGACCCTAAGGCTAGGGCCAAGAAAAAGAAGAGACAAAGAGGAAAATTCAATAGGAGTTATTTCTAGTAGGTGAAGTAATTCACCAGGTAGATATTTGGGGCATGCCAACATTGAAAGCGTAGCCTATTTGTCCCCTTTGAAATAAAGGTAGGGTAGATAGTTGTGCAACTAGAAGGTGATGGAATGAGTGATTTAGGCTCAAAAGGAAGCACTAGAGATGAATGAACATGTCACAGTTAAGAAAGCCACCCTACTCTAGCATGGCCCTCCTTGATAGAACCAAGAATGCATCCAAGGCATTGATTACGTAGTATGGGTCACTCTGTGGGATAAAGTGCCAAGCTTCCCTTAGGCCTCTATATAATTTAATCTCTTGTATCATTTGAGAAAGATCTTCCCTTTACTAGAAGTGAAACTCTACCCAAATTGAAAGGCATTATTGACACTTTGAGCTCAGATTGTTGTTCATATTTCTTTGATTGAATGAGAAAGCAAGTTACTTGTAAACTTTGTGCTGTTATAGCTTGTGCTACTTTAGGAAATTCTTATTATGTCTATTTCTTAGAAGTATTCTTGTTTATTTGATCTAATAATCAGAACTAGTGGAAGTAATAAGTAAGGTGTCTTGAAGCAAGCTATTTTCAGACTTTGTGTTGTCATAGTTGTCTTCAGTGTGTGTTTTTCTTTTCTATTTTTGTGTAAAAGACATTGGGATGACTTTGTGCCCTCATTTTCTTTTGTATCTCACTCTAGGGCAATCAAGGTGGAGATTTTGAGCTACATCTTATATTGTTCATTGCTATGTACTCTATTGCCAGTCACTTGTTACTAGAAAGAGTCCTATTATTTGCAAGAACAAGCACTTCTAAAAGAAGAGAAGTGCCTTCTATCATTCATCAAGATTTCTACTATCCAAGAAGGGATATAGCTCTTGGTTGAATTTTACTTCTGAAAGAAGAGAAGTACCCTCACCAATCACCCATGATTTCTCCTTTGATCTGTGAGCATTATCTCTGAAAAAAGAGAGATGGATGCTTTATTCTACCCCTAAGTGTTAATTTATGCATATATATATATATATATTATATCACCTTTATATTTATAGGGAACCTCCCCTTGATGAGAGGAGAGATTTGTCCCCTTTGGATGTGGTAAACCTGCAACATTGGATGACCAATCTTCCTATGCTATGGTGAAGAGACCTATTTTTCTCACCAGTTAGCTGGTCAACAAAATATTCACCAAACAATGATCAAATCTACTTTACTAGAGTACTTATTATATCTCTTTGGAGACACTATTCTAGTGGTGTTTCCCTTCCTAAAGTAGAATGTTCTCTCTTTTCCTATAATTCCAAGCTCTCTACATTAAAGCCCATGATGACAATACTCTAGTGTGAACCTTGTCTCAGGATTGATTAATGCCATAAGAATATAGCTCATACTCTCAAATTAGGTACGTTTAAAGTGTGTCCCTTACATTTATGGATTATATCTTTCCCATTCCCCCATTTATGGGGCCTATTATACTCCTAATTATATATTGATAATTGATGGTAATAATGTGTTCAAGCATTAACTCATTTGGATGTGATATGCTCCATGGGTTAATCTCTCACTTTCTCTTTATGAGATTTCATATTTTTCTTCCATCCTAGTATGTCCTCTCAAGGGGGCATCATGGGTTTATTCCAATTTTTTCTTAACAACTATTTTCTTTGAAAGGTGTTTCTTTTCCTAAATGTCTCACTATACCTTCTCACATAGGGGTAAAATATAGACATCCAATTCCTAATACCATTTGTGTTTAAATTGTCAATCTAACTTAAATTACATTCAAATGCACATTTTAGGTTAAAATCCATAAAACACACTAAATAGTTTCAAATTATCACTTACAAGTGCTAGTTTGGGTCAAAGTATCCCTAAATAGGGAAATGCATTTTATGGGATAGCTAACTTTGATCAAATCATTTTGAGTCAAAATGACAATTTTACCATTTATTGCTCTAAATCACTCTTTTCTTATAAATCATTGGTACACATCATATACCTTTGTTATTTAGTGTTGGCAACATCCTAAATGGGAATACAACTCCAATACATCTAACATCACCTTACAATTCCTCTCTAGTTAAATTATAATATAGTAATATGACTTTTTGACCATTTTGATTAATGTGCACCAATTTCCAAAGAATTGCACTAAACTTGATTAAAATTAATTAAGATAATTAATCCAATTTAAGATCTTAAGTAAGAATTCCATAGATCTTTTTGAATATTTCATTATTGGAAATTGATTTTGAATATCTACATCACCTAGTGACATCATCTATGGGGTGGCATCCATCAGGCCATAAGTGCATAAAATATCAGGATTATGGGTCACCCATGCCTAGTTAATGCTTCCCATGCCTCTTTAATGTTTTTTATCTTTAAGATATTTATGAGTTTAATTCCAAATATCATGATTATACATGGCCACACATCTCAATCTTGAGATGGATGATCATGGTTAATCTTGACCAATCCCCAAAATCTATTGATAGAAAGGCCATGGATATGAATTTTAAGCTTAATTTATGCAAAGTTATTATGCATAATTATCTCCACAACCATTTTCAATAGGCCATTAAAATTAGTTACAAGATTCATTGATAGGCTAGTTTAGTGATTTGGAATCATGAGCCTAGGTTTTATGGAGCATTCTTGAGACACTAGAGGAGTTTTTCACCTTTTTTGACAAAGACAAGGATGTTTGATCAAGGGAGAACATAATTTTTAGCCACATGGGTATGGTGAATCCATTTGGCAAGGTAATAAGATGTTGCTTTCTCTCATTTATTTCTTGATATCCTTTGTAATTCCCATATGAATAGATAGGCTTAGTTATTTAGTTCTTTATGTATTTTTCATGATTTATGAACTAATTTTTGGCTAACTTGCTTTGTAATACTATCTATTATACCCCTTTTGTGTCTAAAACCCTATTATAGGGTTTAAGATTAAGAGTCAGATTTTAGATGAGAAAACATGATTGAAATGATTAAATTAGAATTGTTCAAAGACTTTCAATTTCTCCAATAGATATTAGAATATATTTTTTTACCTATACAATTTTTATTTTAATCATATGCATATAAATTTATGTAACTTCACCCCTTCTTATTTTGTAATCACACAAAATTCTATGTTTTAACATAGTCATACAAATGAAAACTTTGACAAAAGAATAAATTCAAGATGAAATCATGAGCTCCCAAATATGTGGACATAATAACACATATAAATATCAAAAAACACTCTTGTTTATTCTAATATTCTCCAAAATACATCATCATAGACCTATAATCCTTCAACTACAATAACCAAAACAAACTCTACACAAATATTCATCTACCTTCTCTACTCATTCCTTCCACATTTACTATGTCCTTGGTTCTTTTTTTCATGATTTTGGACTTATCTAATGTATAATCTATGTTATTTATTTTTCCATGATATTAATGTCAATAAAACTACTTGTATCTTCTTGCCAACATACACTCTTATCTTAAAAACTTGCTTAATAGACTCCTATGTTAAATTCATGCATATTGATAATTTGTTATGACATACATTTAATTTTTAAAAATACCCCTGGATTTAGCAACCCTTAAAAACAAAACAATCATCCAAAAATAACTTTTTGGACATTAAAAACCCTTACAAGATACCTTTATAATTTGAATTTCCAAATATAGATTATTTTGGAGGGAAAATTAAGAATACCCCCTAAATGAATTATAATAGACAAATGAAACCGAAAAAAGGATTATTATTTATGAAACAAGAGCTATAATACTTTTTAAGACTTAGAAAAATCATAATTGAATCCTTTAAATCAAATTTATATTGATTATGTTGATGTTCCTACATCAATTACGTATCTCACAAGTGATGGAAATCACCCATTAAGGAGAACAAGATGTGACCTAAAAATGAGATAAAATTCTAAACATTTACAAATAAAATGTTATCACCTAAAAATTATCTATCTCATTAGGAATATAAGTCTTGTTTCGGTTATGAAAAAGTACCTACAAAAACAAATATATTAGTTAAAAATGAAAAATTACTAAGAGGTATGAAAAGTTAAAATTTTAAAATAAATAGGTGAAATCTATTCATTTAAACATTTGATATTTTTTGAAACCCATATCTTTGATTATCCAAGTTAGCACTTTAAGAAACCATGGTTCATTATTGATTAGGTAGATGTGTTGGGGTATGTATCATAATAGTAGTCAAGACCCTACAAATAGGTGGTGCATTTATTATTCAATTTATTATTTTTAACAATAAAATGAACTTAATTACAAAATATAGATATCAAATATAATAAGTGTAATGTAATTTTAACCAACAAGGGTAAAAATGAAGTTAAAATTAGGACAAGAAATGAGTATTTCATAGAAAATTAAAATTAGGGATAAAGGCATTTGTCAGGGCCAAGGAAATAAATATCCATGATCGATGAATTATATCATCTAGGATGATATAATATGTAATTGAGATGAAAATTTATTGGCTAGTAGAGTATGGTTGATGTAGTTAGATCAAGGGGTTATTGATATCATATGGTATAGTTTATTTAGTAGGATATTATCCAATTGGTTAGTATCAATTGATATGTGCAAATAATAAAGCTAAATAATTATAGCATTGACAACTATCAATCATGGATCTACTCTTTAGTTTTAGACCTTCCTACTATTGAAAGGATTGAAATAGGCATCTCACTATACATAAATGCATATCTCTTAGTGCCCACAAAACTACACATAATGAAAAAAATCTAATAAATTTCATTCACTATTAGTTTTAAATCCATACATGTTTTCTAGCCTTCTGGTCAATACCATTATAAGAATAAAAATACCATTTATGGTTGTGTCTAGATCCATATCTAGTATATATTCTCCAAAAGTCATCTAAATTGAAAATGATTTAAAACCTATGGTTTAGCCTATTTGTCTCATTGAACCCCATAGTGAGATATTTTAAAAAGGTGTGGTACAAATACAAGGCTAAGCCTTCTTATTTTTCATCTAAAAAATACCAAGAAGACATATACTTAATCTAAATTAATAAAATGACTATTATTTCATATTCATCCCTATTTCATATAAAACATAAGATCAGTCATATTATAAGTTTGAAGCATTCAAATATAAACCTATGAGAAATAATTTTATAATTATAAGTTAGATAATTTCATGCATTTTCATATAATAATTTCATCCTTGTGCACACACTTTCCCACACATAAGGTAAAATAACATAAATCTAACTCCCTCCTTGGAGTATTTTATATGTAGGCAATGGCCATTTGTATAGGAGTATTTGGAGACAACACAACACCATGATCCCACAAACCATTTTTAACTAAACTCATTCCAAAGGTAAATAAGGGTGAAGAGATGAGGTTTCATAAATAAATAAAGAGTGACGACATGTATCCAAGATGTAAACACACAAGCATAAAGGTGATAGAAAAAATAGAAAAATAAGTTGGTTACATTCAGATTTAGTCATTATTATCTACTAGACACTTTTTTCACAGACACACACTAGCATAAAAAATAGTGTACAAATATGACATTAGTGTCTATAAATAGAAAAGTGCAATTTATATAATATGATGATTGATCCTAAATACTAATCTTTCATACTTTATAGTTGTTTCTAGTCTAAGTCTACTTACGCATAGTAAACCAACTAAATACCATTATTTTTTATTTATTTCAATATCATTTAATAATTTTACTTTAATATTTTTACCGATCACAATTGTATAAATTTATAATATTGTTTATCTAAGTTTTCTATTAATTATCCTATTATATATTAGTTTATCACCCTTGTGATTAAACTTCTTATATATTCTTAACCCTAACTACCACTTGTAAAATTTAGGTTTAAAAACTTGGTAAACCTGACCTTTGGTCTCAAAACCCTAGTTTTACATGGGTTGTATTGATTTACTATTTTCTCAAATTCTAATTTATTATATAAAAATATTTTAAAAGATAAAAAATTAGAATTTATTTTATAAAATCATGATTAATATGGGTACATCTCTTTGTTACCTCATTATTCATTAAATAATGGTAGTAATTACATGATATATTTTGTGTATAGTTAGATGTTTTAACCTTTGAAGACTTAGATGGTATAAATCATATGTTGTTAAGGGGCTAAGTATAATAATAACCTAGATTGAAAACTAGAAATGACTAATTTGACAAACCTTTATCGAAATATCAAGAACGAAGAGAAAGAGAACTTATCTAGAATGAAATAGGTATTTATATGGATCAAGAGGCTGAAATAGGCTAGAGAAATAGGAAAATACCTTCTATTTTGTGATTATTGTTAAAATATTGGTTTAGATAATAGCACCCTTATGTGGGAAATAACACCATGTGGCACTAGAGTCTAATTATAGTTCTAGTGTCCATATTGTAGGAGACGTATATAAATTTTAAGGAAGTCATGGGATGTTTTGAGGGACTTGTAAGTGGTTTTGTGTATTCCGATATCTTGCATGTGTCACTATGTTCATTGAGTATCTTCTAAAACCCTATTTAGTACATGCACACATAAGAAACAACCAAATCAAATGCAAAAAAGTGAAAACCTAGGATGTTGTATATTATGATAATACAAAGCAGACCCACTATTGTCATGGCCATTGCCTATATTAACCCCAATGATATGGGTCTCAAATCACATGTAGTTATCCCTTAAGGAACATGCATAATCAACACACATGGTATACTAGAATGAATTTGACTTAGGCCCTTCTTTGATCAAGAATGTACTATATAAATGTGATAGATAAGTAGTTTGTAGAGTATTGAGTTGTAATATTGATTGATTATATGTAATTATGTGTCAAATTGGTAAATGCTAACTATAAACTATCTTTCGAGGATTTTTATATATAAGGAACTTTGATTTGAATATAAGACCTTGTTTATCAGTTGATAAGTCATAAAATGGGGATAAAAACATAAGATAAGGATAAATTTAGGGTTAGGACCTAAACATGAGAGAAAATGATCATTAAATAATAGAGCCATAATTAGACACTAGTGCCACATAGTGCTATTATCTTGAACATGGTGCTAGTGTCCTAAGGCCTAAAAATAGAGCTAACATCAAGTAGGATAGGCTAAGGGCCCCTGTGACTAGAAGGAGGTGACTTAGGACCAATGGGACTACAATAAATAGGGAAAATAAGAAACAAGAAATATCAAATAAGGTAAAATGACCACATTAAAAAGGACTGTATTCATGACTAAGACCTTGATGTGAAAGAATATCAAAAGACCTAGTACTTGTGGTTTTTTGACCAAATTAAAGTGTATACATTTCCCCCCTTTCATTATAATAATGCAATGAAATGAAAGTACTAGGGTAATATAAAAAAAAGGAACATGTACCTATACTTACCTACATGAATATGTTTAAGACCTGGCTCACTTCTTGTCCAAAGAAGTGGATAGGAGATGGAGTGAAATATTTGAAGAGGAACTCCATACTGTTGATGTCCTCTATACTAAATCTAAAAAGTGAACTAAATTATGAGGAATAAAAACCCTATTTTTCATCCACCCTAATATCTAGATTGAATCTAAGTATGTAAATTAATTATGTGGAGAAAAAAGACATGATTTCCCTTGCTATGATGTGTGTATTAAATTTAAGTATGTAAACTAAGTTTGGTGGAAGGCTATGGATCAACCATTGTAAATGGTCGTATGACCCAAACTAGTGAAATCCTAGTGACATCTTAGTGATGATATTGAGTGTAACCTAGTACTATAGAGCAAGGATGTGCAGTCTACATCATGCCTCCCAATCCTGATATATAAGTAACGTAATTTTGTAAATAAACATTTGTATATCTGAGTGAACCTATTTATCTAAGTGAAATTATATATCTAAGTCAAACTAGACATTTATGTGAACCTGTGTATCTAAATATCTATATATCCACATAGATTTTTGTGTTTGAATATCTATATCTAAGTAAACTTGTGTGTTTGAATAGTTGTATCTTAGTGAACACACACACACACACACACACACACACACACACACACACACACACACACACACACACACACACACACACACACACACACACACACAAGTAGACATGTGTGTCTAAAAAACTATATCTAATTAAACTTGTATAGTTGAGTAGACCTATGTGTTTGAATAGTTGTATCTAAGTAAACATGAATATCTAAGTAGACCTATGTGTATAAATAGTTGTATATGAGTGAACCTATATATCTAAGTAGACTTGCATGTCTAAATAGATGTATTTGAGTGAACTTGTATATCTAAGTAGACTTATGTGTCTTAATAGTTGTATCTGAGTAAAACTATATATCTAAGTATACATATGTGTTTGAATATAAGTATTTGAGTGAACATATACATCTGAGTAGACCTATGTGTCTAAATAGTATTATCTAAGTGAACATGTATATCTAAGTAGACCTATATATTTGAGTAGACCTGTGTGTGTAAAAATCTATATCTGAGTATACCTATGTGTCTAAATATATGTATCTAAGTAAACCTATGTGTTTTAACCTATGTATCTAAAGTAATTTGTGTGTATTTATCCCCTATTTTGGTGAGAGAGATGTAACTGAGGTGAGGGTGTCTAACAAAAAGTGGTAATGATCTAATGTTTTAGTATTAATTAGTTGGTGTGATGTTTTTTTAAGTTTGAATAGTTTATTTATTATGATGGAGTTGATTGTTGAAATTAGTAATAGGATAAACATTTTATCTATATTGAGTGTAATATGTTAATATTGACTTTGTCATTTTTTATAGTTAAATGTGATTAGGATATTAGTTTAACCAATATAACATGAATCACATTGAGGTCAAGTCCCATATGAAATCAATAACTTATAAATCAGATTTATGATTATCTAGATATAGTGTTGGTAAGAAATTGGTATTGGATGGTTAAATTAGTGTGCAAGGGCAACCTTAGTAAGGTGGAATTTGATAAATGTGACTTAAATCAGTTATTTTATTTATTTTAAAATTAATTTGGATCATTTGAGTTTATATCTATTATTTTTATAAGTTGGAGAATATGCCAAGGAGATGAGGAGTGATTTTGACCTAATTTGAAGTGGAGGCACTTATTAAGGATACGGAGGTGGTTACCCTAGTAAAGATATTGTATTTTTCATATTCTTGTTATTTTTAGTATATTTTTTTACTATTTTTATTATAAATCTGGTAGTTTAGGTCCTGTGTTTAGAAATGTGGCACTTATATCCTAATATTAGCACTATAGTTTAGGCCTTAACACTAGTGTCCTAGCTATGGCACTAATGTCTAGTGTTACTATCCTATATGCAATGATAGTGTCAATTAGGCCTATTCTATGATGATTATTATTTTTAAATAGTTTTTTATGCATGTTTTTTTCTATTAGTCTATATTTTGAATTGATAATGTCTGATTTGGTTGTATTTTTATAGGTTGATGCTTGTATGATATATTTTTAGACTAGTCAAATGATGCAAACCTTACGGGGTCTACTTCTAATAGACATCAAGATGGTCATTCTAGAGAGAGAAAGTATGAGTCATGTGTTATCCATATATTTTATGTCCTAGGATAAACATATGATGACTACACTATGTGAGATGTGGGATATATATACCTGCACATTCTACCTACCTACTAAGGAGATGATTATTACCCTGAGGATGTGTATAGGATATTATAGTTACCTATTACTGAGAACAGAGTTATATTATAATAGTATAGGGTGATCAAGATATACAATGGGTTATTAGGTATTTTTATATTATGGGTATAAGGACTCATCATAAAAAGATCCAAAATTATATATTATTTTTTCTAATTATCATGGTAGATGTTTCATAGTTACAAAATATCTTTTTTGATATTATTAACTTATTTAATGGTGGTATATAGGAGTGGTGTATTGATCTATGATAGGATGCATGAGATAGTATAGGTCATAGAGGAGTATGTTACCATATACTTGTAGGGGCACACTATGTTAGCCCACTAGTACCAAGATTTATACCATTTTACATAGGAGATATTTGGTAGAGGTATTAGATCATCTAAACTATTACACTATTGGTCATATGATCATTTATTATTGAATAGGCTAGTGTTGCCTTTATCAGGTGATTAAGCCCACCCATAGTAATTCATAGAGAGGTGGACTAGGATAAATCATGTGCCTAAGAGAAGCATGACATAACATCAATATGTGTTAGATAGTTTGAAAGGCAAAGACATTATCTAGAGGCCCTATAGGGGCTATGAGGGATGGACTAAGGATGTTCCTCAATTGAGATAGGTTTGAGTGAGATATTTTCTATATGACCATTAAATTTATATATATGAGAGGTTCTAGTATGAGTGGGTCACATGGTAGTTTGGTGTTACTCAGGATGTGACCCCAACACCAATGGTGTGGCTGAGGAGTTATCAATCTCCAGTGAGGCCATGTAGTAGACCTAGTCCATCAACTATGGAGCGAAACTTGATTTTGTTGATAGAGTGGGATATAGTTATTGACATGCCATATGTGGATGATGTAGGAGTCATTGATGCCTATACATACTGGTGGAAAGAGAATAGATGGACATCTTTATTTCTAAGAAGTGAGATCATCAGATAGGATGTATTGGATGTGTAGTCCCTTATAGTGTTTAATGGTAAGTTTTTATTATATGTTTTTACATTATGTGTAATATATTACTCATTTACTTGGGTAAGTATGTAATAAATTATGTTGGTATGTGTAGGTTCCATTGATGATGAATATTGAGACTACCATCAATTTTTAACTCTATGTACTAACATAACATATTCTTGATATTATTATGGAGGATGGATTAGTAGAGATGAACACTAATGTTGATGGTGTTCATGCCCATTTATTTGATTGATCTATAATAGCTATTAAGGTGTATAAATGGGTGACTATAGATAGAGATGATGTAGTGCTTAGTTTCATAGATAGATCATGCCTACACTCCATGTTCTAGGTGGGGTTGATATCTAAATAGTGGATGATTACATAAATCTATAGTGAGAGAATGTAGAATGTATGTCTAAGCTTGGTATGTATCATGAGAGAGAGAGAGTAGATGTAATCATCAAGGTCATGGAGGGAGAGTGGATCCTTCAATTCAAGTATGGATATGTCTAAGAGTGAGAGTTAGGGGGATGATCCTAATGGCTGTGTCTATATTATTGAGTGATGTACTATATTTGTACTGAAATTACATTCTAAATATATATATATATATATATATATATATATGTGAACTATGTATATTGGTATCTTGATCAGGTTATATTATGCATGTTTACATGCATTTAATTGTTTTGATTATGTTAAATTGTGATATTGGTATATGGTATTTGTCTAAGTAATGGTAATGAATTTTTTTATCTATTTAAAAATGTTTAAGTATACATGTGTATGGGAATAGGAATGTTATTTATTGGCATAGGTTTTACAAGTGATTTTTAGGATATCTATGTGTAGATCATGTGACTATGATATGCACTATCTGAACCCATATGACATGGTGAACCAATAACCATAATTCTCATGTAGTCTCAATATAGAAGTAGAATTTGGAAATGAAACTACATGTGATACAATGATAGTGGTTAGGTTTGTAAACTCTATAGAAAATATCTTGACTAGTTATCATGTGGAAACTATAGTTTAAGCTCTATGATCTCTAGAAGATATCTTGATTGGTCACTAGACTATGTTCTAATTTTTGTGATCTATTTCAAATATCTTGATTGATATTTGAAGTAAGACTATTTTCTAATATGTGTAGTTATTTCCAAATATATATATATATATATAAATATATATATATATATATATATATATATATATATATATATATATATATATATATATATATAATATATATATATATATATATATATATATATATATATCTATATATATCTATATATATATATATATTGGTGTATGATTGGAAGCTATGTTTTGATGTATGTAGTTATTTCCAAATATCTTAGTTGGTGTGTGAATTAAATCTATGTTATGATCTCTATGTTTATTTATAAATATATTAATTGGTGTGAAAATTGATGGTATAATATAATATATATGAAGTAGTTGGCATCTTTGTTGAATATATGGTGCATGAGATCACTCATAAATAGGTGTCCTAAAAAACACATTGATCATATGATGAGTAACCAATGGATCATCAAAGGGAATGTATTGAGATAACTCTATTGTAGAGGAGTTTGATCTAGGAGACTATGGAGATTGAGATATTAGTGATCCCTATGTGAATTCTATAATTCCTTGATTGACATACTAGTCAATGTGGTCTTGGAGTGCATAACAATGTTTGTCTGACTATCCATTTATCTTATGAAAATTATAATATTGCTTATTTTTTACCCTATGTAAATAGTGTGCTTGATGATTATTAACATATGTGTGAGTATCTCCTTATCTAATAATGTAAGCAAGATGTCATGAGGCATATCCCTATCTTAAAAATGTATAATCCCTTTATGTGTGTAATATGTTATGTTTATCGTATGAGGTACTATGTGAAGTGTCTCTTTTCCCTCATTGAGTATCCTTATCGGTTGTTTCTATTCCACTAGTTTTTTAATCATAAATGGAATAGGTTCTTATACCATGTTAGATGACTAAGGCTCTAAAAAAACTACATCTAAATCTACCTCTAAATGTGTATATATTATTCCTAATTCATTCTTTAATGTTATAGCTATATTACATAGATTCCAAAATGATTTTGATGATTGAGATTATAATTTCACCTTAAGAGTTAAAATTAGGCCTCTGGTAAAGATGTATTTTACCTTTCAATATATCAATTGGTAAATCAATTGATGAAAACATGATTTGAATATTATAATATACTGTGTTATTGGTTTTGTCTCACTCTAGTGTAATGTAGGTAACCTCTCATGTGTGACTTGAGGTCCCTTATTATATATGTAGTATCTAAGAAATATTGCTTCTAACTCCTCATATGTATGAAGTGATCCACTATAGATTGTATGATGGAATGAATTTAGTGTTCCCCCATCTAGGGACCTTGGAAATAATAGTAGCAAATTCAACTTTTTGGTGACATATGCCATGTATTTCTCATAAGCCTGAAGGTATATGTATGGGTCTAAATGCCCATCAAATGTAGGTAAAAATGGTATTTAAAAGTTGGCTGGCAACTTTATAGTGAATATTTTGCATGGAATAGGGTTGTCATGGATAACATTGTCATCAGCTTGAGATTGGTATGCTTTATTCTCCAATGTGAGATAGTGTACTTACTATTGCAAATCACCCATAATATGCTTAATTTTCAAATAATTAACATGTGATAATTTATTTATAATTTTCTTTATTATCATGTAAATGTAATTTATGTAAATTATGAACATAAGAATAAGTGTGTGTGTGTTTTTTTTAACATGTGACTTATAATTTTTTTGAACAAGAGAAATAGGTGAATTAGGAGGAGAGATAGAAGGTGTGGACTCCATTTCTTCTTCACCATAATCATATTAATCATCATTATCTCAAGGTTGACCAAAAATAAAGTTTAATTCACTTATATAAGTAATATTATAATAACTATCATTTGCAAGCTCACTGAGAGAGAGAGAGAGAGAGAGAGAGAGAGAGAGAGAGAGAGAGAGAGAGAGAGAGAGAGAGAGAGAGAGAGAGAGAGAATATTTTAAATTTTCACTACTATGTAATGTGTCATAATGTTTGGGTATAATACAATGCATTTATTCACTAGATATGTGTGGAGTGCATGAATGATTATTATATTCAATCTTGGAGTCAAGGGTATAATAATTATTTATAATGTTCTCATTTCACATATTATGACATGTAGGATAAGATTTAAAGATATTTACATTATCAATATATTGTAAAGAATCATTGCATTGAGCTTATAATGTAAAAGAAGGTGATAAAATAATTTTACATACCTTATTTTGTGCATTGGAAAAATGTGCAATATCATTGGTACATGATTTTTCAAGTTTAATTGGTAAGGGTAAAGAAGATGTAGTGTTCTTCTCTAGTTTTCTTAAATCATGTAAAACTGGATTTCATGTATTGAACTTATATTGATTTAATTTGAATAACAAGGTAGTGAAAGTAGTTGAAAATATAGGATCACATTGGAATAATTTTTTTGTACCCAACACACCTCGTTTTTGAAAATGAGGACCCTTTTTCAAAATTATACAAATTTATGCTATAAATTGAACATTCGACTTGATCAGGAACTAGTATTGAATAACTTGTGTTATTCTAGTTTACATAGGTTTATTAGCATATAATGTTCATTTGAATATATCTAATTTTATAACATTTCATTCTTATGTTTCCATGTTTCCGTTTTAATGGGGTCTGATAGGTGTGAGCATTTCCTAGGGTTTTACACCCTAATGCTAAATTAACTCTCTTATTTTGATTAACCCTTTGTCTTTTATTGATTAAATTAAATCTATGTTATAAAATCATGTCAAAAATTTATCCTAATTTATTTAGCTTGAATTTATTTTGAAATAGATTCAAAATTTTGGGTAGGGTCAAAATTAATAGGGAGAAATTTATTATATTATAGCCTTAGTCTAAGATCTTTATGCTAGGCCCTTTATATCTTGCATTTTGTGAAGGCTAAATTAACAAGGTAAATTTTTTATTATGTTTTGAACTTAGCTTAAAATTTTATATTAAATTTCAATCATTCTTGTTAAACATGACAAAATAACCATGGTTTGAATTCATTATGCTAAGACTTTTAAAGTATCCAAAACACTTATGACTATGATTTTGTGTTTGTAGAAATGGAATAAGCCAAAGACAACATGTTTCAAACTCACAAGTAAAGTAAGAGTTAAAATTCAAGCACCTATATCTATAATTCATGTTAAATCACACATAAAATGTCTAAAAGTGTGGGATCAACATTGGAAATAAAGGCCTTTTAAAAGCCCAATAAGAGTGGCAAGTGTCACCATCTTGGGGGGTAGCCTAAGATCCAATAGTGTGGGGCATAGTTAATAAATTGATACCCTACAAAGTGACCTATGAGTGACAAATTAAAACATCTCAAGAACCCAGATGAAAGATCTAATAGTCTACAGGTCCTTTTTAGGTTCAACAAGTCAATAGATTGAAGCTACTATGAAGCTAGAAAGTGGCACACACATATAGCATAGAGTCTCATGGAAGAGATAAGTGTCAAAGCTTATGATAGTAAATTAAGTTAAGCAACTAAGATCTATAGTTCATATTAATTAATGTACCAAATATATAATGATACATAATCAAGATCAAATTCATGAAGACTTTTCAAAACCCCATGGAGCTGCAAAGTGGCATGGCCTGAACATTTTATTTTATTTTAAAAACCTAGCTAATAACTTTATTATAGGTTTTTTTCATGATTATAAATACAAATAAAAAACCTTATGTTATATTTATTTCCTAAGTTATTTTTTTGAAATAAATACATTAGTCTAAGTTCATTTACACTAATTCATGTTATGTTTGTATTTACAGGGAGTCCTGAGTAAATGACAAGTGTAAAGTTTGAGTGAAGTCAAAGGTCAAGTACCAAGATCTATGGTGTGCATTAAATCACACATCATAGATCCAATAGTGAAAGATCAATATAAAATATAAAGGATTTTGAAATAAAACATGAGGGTGACAAGTGTCACCATTATGGGATCATTTAACAAAGATCTAATAGATCAACATTAATACTTACATTTAAACAAAGTAAAAAGGTGACATATGTCACCATCATGGGGACCCTATCAGATATCCAATGATATACAAAGCTAAGGGTAGAACCATGTGGATAAATATATATGAATAATATTGAGTCATACAAATATATCCAATGGTGCAAGATCAATGATTCTTTTCAAAGGTATTGGAGCTAGTAGAAAACTTACACTTGTCATGATCTCATAAGCTCGAAGGTAATAATTGATTTTGGTCTCATTTTATGAAATCACGAAGTAGCAACATGTGTCCAAAGGAAAGAGAATTCATGTTTTAATTAAATGGATATCTCAACATGGACATTTTTACATGGACATGCCACTTTGGATTAATAATTATTAAAGAACACATGAGTCTTAGACTTAATCTGGTTAAGTGAATATAAAAATGAAGATTTGGAAGTGGAGTTTACCTCCATTGAGATCTTAAAATTTTAGATGCTACCTCATTGAATTTATTGTGTATGAGAACTACATCAACAATTTTATCACTATAAATAAGGCATACCCCTTAGTAACAATAGCTATTCTTTATGTAGAGTTATGTTGGAGTCACCTAGGAGAATGACTAGATACAATTCCTAGTATAGTCTACTAGCCTCACCCATATCACATCATAGGAGACATATAATTATTCGAAAAACCCTAGTTCATAATAATCCACCTCTTCCAATTAGAAACCCTTTACCCATAAGGAACCCTTTACTAGTTAATCAGCCAATGGCTCAACCCCCTTGGTTAGTTGTATCCACTATTTCCATCCCAAAAGACATGCATGATTTACCTAAGAATCCTAAGAAGTATTTTCAATCGTTTTCTCCTTTAGGAGTAAGGATAATAGAGGAACACATCAAATATTTCAAGGATACTTTGAGATTAATGAATGTTGTTGATGAAGATGTTGCATTCAGATTATTCCCTTTTACATTAATGGATGTTGTATATGATAGTTACCTAAATCTAATAGAGAACTTAATCACTTATTAGGATGGATGCCAAGCTAATTTTATTTTAAAATTTGGATATTTCACCAACCCTTGTTTGGTAAACCACCACTTTACCAACATGAAGGGAGAGCCTAATGAACCTATTTGATTTTTTAATGAATGGTTTCAAAAGATGTACAACTAGTTCTTCATTGGCATTAGAGATGTACAAGAATGCCCTAGACCACATTAATTCCATGTTCCTAAGAAAAGTGTCTAATACAAATAATTTAGCATTATCATATGAGGAAGCCATCAACATAGATACATATCCCAATCTCCAGACACCTAGCATACCTAATGTTACCAATGGCTTCCTAACATTGGACCTGATACTATATGTAAAGTAGAACATTCTAATATTCAATCAGAACCAAATTTACACATTCCCTCCATTAACATATACAATACCATCAAACTATATCTTCTTTAATAATCAGGCATCAGGTAATGGTTACTAGCATAATAAATAACTAGTTATACTTCCCTCTATACATTTTATGTTTAAACACAACTATCTACTAAGAGGGGGATTAAATCAATAGATTGATTAAAATTAGTCATTTAATACTTTAAACTCAAATTAAAAAGTATATGTAGAGATTAAAAACACATAAATAGATATAACACTTAGTGTGCATGGAAAACCAAGTATGGGAAAAACCATGGTGAGAATAGTTTCTAGAATCTACTATTCTAATCTAGCATCAAAATAAAAACCTCAATGGTTACAATTTTATTGGTAACCAACCCTAAGGAGACACATATCCCCTAATTTAATATTACAAACACTAAGGAAGAACCTAATCCCTAACTAAGCACCAACTCATCTCTTTTGATGGCACCGTCTAATTAGATCTATTATAGAGTTACAACTCCTGATTACAAAAATTGATTCAAAAATGAATGTAGTTCTATGTTATAGACCTATTCTATAATTGATCATGCTTTGTTTTTCATCTCTCTTCCTCTCTTTCTCTCTACCCCTCTACTTTTGAGACACTCTATACAAAATAAATATCTTAGATGATATATATATATATATATATATATATATATATATATATATATATACACACACATTTGATCTAGGTCTCACTTCTTCTCTATGTTCACACTTGGTCATTAACACATCACACTCAATTTTTGAACTTATTTCATTTTTATTTAACAAGTTTCCCACTTCCTGAAATCATACACCACAACCATAATTATTTGTACTTTAATATATTTAGCATATATAATGATCTATCTTTGATAAGCATGATATTTTACATAATTTGGACCTATTATTACAATCTATATCATTCTTTAAGTCATAAAATATAGATTACTTGAGTCTTCCATTACTTGACCACTGATATGAAATAATATTTAAATACTAACCATCGATCTTAATTTTCTATCCATGATCCAATGATCCTTGTTCAATTGTACCAACTTTAAAATGTTCCATTAGAACAATCTCACACTCTCTATTATATCCTTGAAATATTCTAAACTTTAATGCTTCAACTTTAAAACACATCCATTGATCTTTGTCTCAGTCTCTCGAGATTAGGAAACTTGGCACTCTCACATGCCTTCTAAGCACTTTACTATCAGTCCCCATAATTGTAACACTTGGCACTCTCACATACCTTCAATACATTACTATCATCTCCCATGATTATGACACTTAGCACTCTAACATTGATCATTAACTATTTGAATTTCAATTGCACCGTATATCTACTACTCAGGCTCTGTGATTGTGACACATGCCATCAATGCATTCATTATTAGGTCCTTTGAATTATTGAATTTATTTGACATCATTGGGTCTTCATAATGTGATTAAAAACTCACCATTGATAAAAATTAGACAAATATTAAGTCAAGGACTTAGGAAATATTAATGTCTTTGATCACTATTTAGAACTAGTAATCACTAGGTTAAAGGGGCCAGTTACACAGTGATGAGAAAGGCTTATGTTATGACTTAAGTGACCAATTCATACCTATATCTAGTTATCATAGAAATATAAGTTCTTTTGAACACCATAAACAAAAACGATAGGGTTTTACTAAAAAACCTTATTAATGGCCAATAGAAAAGATAAATCATTTCCAAGCTCATTTCTCTTCATCTAAAACTGTATACCATATATATGATATGTTCTTGAAAAACCCATAACATATCCTTTATCAATTTATATAAAAACATCCACAAATAATATTTGTAAAGTCATGATGACTTTTCATGACAATATTTCACCTATTTAGGACCTTGCACTATGTAATTATAAATATGCTCTTCTCTCCATTTGTAAAATCATGATGATTTTTCATGCCAATAATGCACCATTTTAAGACCTTGTACTGTACAATTATAAAACATGTTCTCTTAATAAAGCTTACCTATGATTGATCCTTTGACATCAATGACATGCATAGTGCCATGTATCTCCCTTTTGACATTAATGACAATCATATTGCCAATAATCTCCCCCTTTGTCATTGATAGAAAAATAAATGCTCCAATTTTATAATATATGATCTTATCCTCCTCTAGCATTGACTATACTTGCATTAGACTATGGTGAATTTTAGATGAAGATATTCATACAAAACTATCTTCCCCTTAGGAAATGGAACATTTTCTTAAACACACCTTGGACTCATGCTTTAATCCTTATTTGATAAACATAAAGCTTTTGTAAAGAGAATTTATACTTTTTCTCCCCCTTTGACATCAATGGCAAAGGGACTCAAAATTTCTCATTATTTTTCCAAAATTTTCTCCCCCTTTATTATATAAATGATTTTGTCCAAAAATATATAACCATCAACTCTTATAAATTTGCAAAAATATCCATAGCTGATTTGCCTTTTCTCTCTTCTTTTAGTGGTCAAAAAGCTTCTATGATCCTCCCCTTGGACTCATGCTCTATTATTGAGATATAGTGGTGTGATGAAGGAGAAACCATTCCCAATTTATTCCTAAAATACTCAAATTGTTCCTAGAAGAGGTTTGGTGAATATATTTTCAACTTGATCCTATGTTGGCACATATTGCATTATGACCTCTTGATATGAAACATTTTATTTTAAGAAGTGATTCTTGATTGATATGTGCTTACTTATGGAATGCATCACTAGATTCTTTGATATATTAATAGCACTTGAGTTGTCACAAATAATAGATATAGGTTATTTGTATTCTACCTTGATGTCTTTGATTGTTTACTTCATCCACAAGACTTGAGTGAAACATGCCACTACTACAACATACTATGCTTCTATGTTAGAAAGAGTAACTAACTATTGATTTTTTATCAACCATGAAATAAGTTTGTTTCCAAGGAAAAATTCACCATCACTAGTGATTCTTATATCATCTACACTTCTTACCCAATCAACATCTATATTTGATATCAAATTGAATCTTTTCATTTGGGATACCATAGGCCATAGTCAATTGTAATCTCGATATATCTAAAGATCCTTTTCACTACATTGATATGTGATTCTTTAGAAACTACTTGAAATATAAAAACTGTGCACACTTTTTGCATGATATCAGGTCTTGATGCACTTAGGTATAACAAACTACCTTTAATTGATCTATACAAAGTCGAATTTGCATCAAGGGATCATCCTTTTTTCTCAACTTACATCTAGTTATCATGGGAGTATCTACTAGTTTTATATCTTTCATTCCAAACTCCTTAATCATTTCCTTAGCAACTTGGTTTAAGATATACATATCCCTTCATTACTTTGTGCTATCTAGAGACCAAGGAAGAAAGAAATATCTCCAAGCATAGACATATCAAACTCATTTTGCATTTGAATAACAAATTCCTTGCACATTTTCTTTTTACTACCATTAAAAATGATATCATATACACATATAAAAACAATTAACATATGCTCACCTTTTGATTTGATGTATAGATTTTTATCTATAAAACCTTTATTGAATCCTTTTTGTTGTAGGTACTAGTCTAATCTTGAATAACATGCTCTAAGTGCCTATTTTAGACCATACGGAGATTTATTTAGTCTAAAAACATAATCTTATTCTTCTAATAGCTAAAAACCTTTAGGTTGTTTAATGTATACTTCCTCTTCTAGGTTCCCATTCAATAAAGTATACTTAACATCCATTGGATAGACTTTAAATTTTTATAAATGGAGAATGCTAGAAACATTCTTATGGCTTCCAATACAGCAACAAGAGAAAATGTTTCCTCAAAATCTATACCTTAAAATTGTGCATATCCTTTGCACACCAATATGTCCTTATTCCTTATAATAGTTCCATCCTCATTGAGTTTGTTTCTAAAGACACACTTTCTACCTATTACATTATTATTCGAAAGTCTTGTAATTAATTACCAAGTTTTGTTCTTTTCAATTTCACTTAATTATTCTTTCATGGATTTTATCCAATTCTCATATTTTTGATCTTCAAAATAATTCTTAGTCTCAATTATAGATATTAGAGCAAAACTTACTTTCTCCTTATACACTACAACTCTCCTCTTTTTCTGAAATCCTTCATTTTTATTGCCAATGATCTGATCTATGGGATGATCATTTTGAACATATCTTGTAGTTGGATTTTCATTTACTTTCTTAAAATATTCATTAGCTACTTCCTCTTCAGACTCTGATTCTTCTTCAAAAAAATCTTTGTTAAGTTTAACATGTTCCAAGCCTTCATCAACCTTGACATTGATACTCTCTAAGATATTTTGTTTCTTTTTGTTGTAACATATGTAGGCTTTAATTTGGGTGGAATAATGAAGAAATAGTCCTTTATCACATATTGATACAAAGCTTCCAAAGTTATTCATTTCTCTTGATGTAGCATTTGCTACCAAACACTCTAAAATACTTAACAGAGGTAGGTTTTCCATACCATACTTTATAGGGGGTTTTATGACTATTTACCCTTAGTTGAACTCTATCCAAGATATATACTATTTTTTTTAAGATTTATCTCCAGTATCCATTAGGTAAATTGGATACTTTTAGCATTTTTCTAGCCATCTCCTTGACTGTTCTATTCTTTCTTTCAACAAATGCATTCTAATGTGCAACCCTTACTACAAAGTAATTCCTTTTAATTTCATGCTTCTCATAGTATTCTATGAACTCATTTAAGGTGAATTCACCGCCTCTATGAAATCTTAAGAATTTTTTTTGTCTAATCTCATTAACCACCATGGCCCTAAAGATCTTGAATCTTTCAAATACCTAAGCCTTATCTTTCAAAAAGGTTACCCATGGCATCATTGAGTAATCATATATTATCAACATGAAGTATCTTTATACTTTAAATACTCTTATATTAGTAGGACCACAAAGATAATTATGAACTAATTCTAAAATCTTTGTAGTTGTGTACTCTTTTGTTTGAAAGTTGACCCTTATTTTATTGCCTTGCTTGCGTTCTTTGCAACTAGTGTTTACATGTTTGGTTATCTTAGGCATATGTCTAACACACTTATTTGAGCTCACTTTTACTATGTTATCTAAGTTGACATGACCCATTCTTCTATTTCATAACCAACCCTCATCAATATTTCTTATCAGGTAGCTATTACCATTCACTTCACTTAGATTATAAATATTACTTTTAGTTTTTTTTCCTTTTGCAACTAATCTTCCATATCTCTTTATCTTAGAGCTTTCTGCATTAAATGTGACCTTATATCCATTACCACTCATTTGGCCAACACTTAACACATTGTGTTTCAATCCTTTAACATAAAGGACATCATGTGTAGGTATTTTTTAAATCTATAGTCAAGGTTACTTTGCCATGGATCTTTACTACAATATTGTATCCCAAGCTAATAGATCATTCCTTATATTTACTTAGTTTGATGAACTTGCTCTTGTAACTACTTATGTGTGTTGAGAAACCACTATATATTACCCATAAATTATGTTCCTTGACATGGAGTATAGTTTGAGAAATCATATATTGTGAAAATTTATAATCTTTTACATTCCACACATCTTTATGTTTCTTATTTGGCTTATTTTTCTCTTTTTCAGAGACTTGTGAACCTTTATTCACAATGGGAGACATGCCTTTATTTTAGATTTGTATTTTTGATCTTAAAAAGTTTATTTTACATTATTTAGCTATGTGACAACTATTATTACAGTTATAGAATATTACATTTATATCTAACAAGGGTGAAAATGAATTTATGCTTACAAAGTTTGTTCTTCTTTTAGGTATAAATCTATTGTCACTAGCCCTATGACCAAACTGATTATAGGTATAGCAATAACCATAAAAAATGAGGAATACCTAGTCATAGAATTTCTTAGTGCAGGATGTGGAGCTCTTCTTAACACTGGCTTCTTTAAGTCTCTCACCCTTATGTACCCATTTGCATCATCTACATTTATGTTCTACATCTTACTTGAGTTTCTATAGATTGAGTCATTATTATTCCTATTTTATTCAAGATTATTTTCTCCTTCATCTTTTTTCACATTAGCATTGATTTAATTTTACTTTATATCTCTATAGGCATTAATGCATGTTTTTTAATTTTTTGTTCCTGATTCTCCTTTTGCTTTGAAGTTATCATATAATTTTATAGATGTACTAGTTATTGGACTTTTCCATTTTTAAAAACCAAGATCAAATTTATCTTTTGATGGATTTTGAGAGTTGATTAATTCATTTATAATTTATGAACCTCCTTTTAGCTTTAGATCTTTGTCTATTTGTTCTTTATCTTTTTCAAGTTATTTTATATAAGCCACTATTTCTACTTCTAACTTCATGCATTCATCAGATTTAGATTGTAATTTAAATTTGACTACATCTTCTACTATTTTAGCATCTTCAACTTGTGTCTTTACACTATCTACCATTTGATAATATTTTTTAAGACTTTTGGATAGTTTTTAAATCCCCTTTCGTTCTTACTTCTGCTTTGAGTTCTCTTTTCCTAGATTTTCAATTTCATATAGAGCACATATGAGTTCACCCCCTGGCTACACTTCTTCCTCTTCTTCATTAGAGTCTATAATTTCTTCTTTTTTTATATCCACAAAAGCTAATTCTAATATCATGAATAGGGATTCATTTCCCTTATCCACAAAGGCACAATCATGGTCATCATACAAGCTATCACACTCAACCAATGAATCCTATCTTATTTTATGTACAATCCCTTCTTACTTTTGAATAAGTTCTTCTTGGAGTAGTGGGGTTTCATATTTTCACTATCCTCTTCTTGCTTAGAGTTATCCTTTTTGTTATAGGGGAATTTAGTAGTAAAATTTCCTACCTTACTATAATTAAAGCATTTAAATAGTAACTTACCTTTGTACTTTCCATACCCTTTTCTTAATTTTTTGATGAAGTTGGCTTCTTCTTCATCAATATCCTCAAATCTAGATGTAGGTGCTTATACTTTTACTTTTTTGGATGCTTTGAATTTAGCTTCTCTCTTGAAAGTATCTACTTCTCCCATTATCATCTCATAGGTTGTGAAGGTTCCATGCAACTCATCAATAATGAGTTTATCCAAATATCTTGCTTTCCCTATTATAGATATTTTAGAGTCATACCTAGATGGTAGAGATCTTAGGATCTTTTTGACAATGACCTAATTTTTCATCTCTTCTCTAATGCCTCTGATTACATTGACTATTTCATCTACTCTAAGGAGGTAGTCCAAAAATTTCTCTTCTTCATTCATTTTAAGACTTTCAAACTTGCCTTTATATGTTTGTAGCTTGGCCTACTTTACCTTATCATCACCTTCATAGATGCTCTTCAACTTGTTCTATACATCATGTGTAATCTGATAATACTTGAATTTAATAAACTCTAAGTTAGAAAATCCATAAAGGATAACATTATTTTATTTAGCATTGCTCTCATATACTTTCTTGGCAACCTAATCTATAGGAGTTATAGCAGGCATTGTATATCCATTTACAATAGACATCCATACATAAAAACCTAATGAAGATAAATATGATTCCATTATAATTCTTAAAAAAATATAGTTTGATCCATCAAAGAGAGATTATTTTTTTGAGGAATAGCCTTCTTAACCACACATTTTTGTTTACTATCCAAGATCTACCTAAACTAAATAAGCTTTTTATAAGGAACCAGGGCTCTGATATCAATTTTTGGAACACAAATATCTACTAGGATGAACTAGTAGATATATTAAAATTAGTCCTTAAATAATTTTAATGAAAAATTAAAATGTATATGCAGAGATCACATACACACAAATACACACAACACTCAATGTACATGGAAAACCTAGTATGGAAAAAACCACAGTGAGAATAACTGCTAGAATCTATTACTCTAATCTAGACTCACAATCAAAACCTCACTATTTATAATTTTTAACGTCACAAACCCTAAGGAGACACTAGTCTCCTAGTTTAAGAGTAACTACTATAAGGAAGCACCTACTCCCTAACTGAGCACCAAATTAGCTCTTTTAATGGCACCTAGCAATCATATATATTATGGAGCTTTAATTCCTAATTAAAAAATTGATTCAAAAATGAATCCAATTGTATGTTATATATCTATTATATAACTACTCATGGTCTACTCTAGATCTCTCTTCCACTCTTTCTCTCTACCCTTCTACCTCTATGCAACTCTATATATACTGAATATCATAAATGATGTGTGTGTGTGTGTGTGTGTGTGTGTGTGTGTGTGTGTGTGTGTGTGTGTGTGTGTGTGTGTGTGTGTGTGTGTGTGCGTGCATGCACATTTGATATAGGTCTCACTTCTTCTATGTACTCACCCTCTATAGTTAACATATCATGATCTATTTTTGAACTTAGTTCATTTTTAATTTAACATGTTTCCCACTTCTTGAAATCACACACCACCACCATAATTATCTATCTTTTACTATATTTATCATATATTAGGCTCTATCTTTGATACATATATTATTTTACATAATTTGGATTGATTACTACAATCTATATCATTCTTTGTGTCATAAAATACATCTTATCTAAGTGTTTTGTCATTTGACCATTGAGATGAACAAATATTTAAATACTAACCATTGATATTAAGTTTCATGCCATGGTATGATGATCCTCATTCAATTTTCCAACTTTAAAATGTAATCATTAGATCTAGATCATGCTCTCTATTAAATCCTTTTGAGATTACAAACTTTAATGCTTTAACTTTAAAATCCATCTATTGATCTTTTTCTCAGTCACTCAATATTAGGACACTTGGCACTCTCACATGACTTCTAAGCACTTTATTATCAATCCTCATGATTGTGACACTTGGCACTCTTATGTGCCTTCTACACATTATTATTAGTTCTTGTATTTATGACAATTATTACTATTGTATTGATATTTGGCTATTTGACTTTAAACTGCATCATAGATCTACTGTTTAACCTCTATGATCATGACACATGTCATCAATGCATTCATTGTTATGTTCTTTAACTTATTAACTTTGATACACATCATTAGATCTTCATCATGTGATTAAGTGTTCACCATTGATCAAACTCAGATAAATACTAATTTGAGGACTTACAAAATATTAAAGTCTTTCATCACTATTTTGATCCAGTAATCACTAATTCAAAGGCGTTGATTATACAATGATGAGGAAGGCTTAAGTTATGACTTAAGCAATCAGTTCCTACCTATATCTAGTCAACATAAAAATATAAGTGATTATAAATTCCATTAATAAAAATAATATGGTTTTAATAAGAAAGCATAGTAATGGTTGAGAGCAAAGATAAATCATTTATGAGCTCATTTATCTTCATCTAAACCTACAAACCATATATATGAGATGTTATTGAAAATACCATAACATATATTCTATCAATTTCTTTTTAAACATCCAAAAATAGTCTGTGTAAAAGCATGATGACTTTTCATGAAAATATTTCACCTTTTAAGGACCTTACACTATGCAATTATAAAACATGCTCTTCTCTCCATCTGCAAAAGTAAGATGACTTTTCATGATAATATTTCACTTTTTTAGGACCTTTCACTATGAAATTATAAAACATGCTCTTCTATCTATCAATCTTGCCTGTGACTGATCCTTTGACATCAATGACATTTATAGTGCCAACTATCTCAATTTTGACATCAATGATAATCATATTACCAATATTTTACAAGGTACTAACTCTATAAATATAGAGTTGGATTCTATTCAAAAGATGGTTCAAAAGTTGAGGAACAACTTCTTAAATATGCAAAAGAGGATGGCCAAAGCTGATAGCCCAATAGGTAATAAAAAAACTAGATTTTAAAGGTATAATGACCATTAAATAGGCATATAAATAATTTAGAGCAACCCAAAAATATTTTAAATATCAACATGGTAAAAATAACTCTTCCTAATTAGTGAAAAATTCATAATACTTTTGAGCATGGTGAGCTCAACTGCATTGAATTTTGTGTAGCATTTGAAATCTTCTAGAGAGAGGTGGTTAGGCAAGACCAAATGTATAATCCACCCTAACATCATCTATATCCTTGCCCTTCTAGTACTGCCATGTTATTTGAAACTCATGAGTTTCCCTTTTTAGGTGAAGATGATAACGAGTTAGAGGATAACACATATGAAGTTCATGTTTTCTACCAATTTCATAAAGGTGGTTATAATTTATGGAATAAATAGCCACTCACAATGTTAACTTCTCTAAATACTACTACAATTCCTCCTAATCCTAAAGCTAATAATAATCCACCTCCTCCAAGAGGAAATTATTAGCCTCAGACTAAGGAGGATCCTAACAAGGGAGGATATAACATTGTCAAAGACATAAAGAAGATCAAATAAAATATAAATATTCATGATTTATCTCAGATTACCAAAAAAAATAAGCTGCTATATAATTCCATCATTGGAAAGACACCTATGGAGAAATTTAAAGTATCAATGGCTAAAATTAAAACATCTAATACCAATGTTATTTACAAAAGCAAGCCAGAAGTTCTACCCTTTTTTTACTATCAGGGGCATTTGGTAAGAATATTCATAATTATTTAGTTGATTTTGGAGATTTTATAAGTAGGATCCCTACCTCCATATGTCAAAATCTTGGTTTGATTCCAAGACATTCAAAGAGGATAGTCTCATAGTTGGACAAGATAGTAGTGCCTATACTTGGTGAACTGAGGGATGTACATATCCAAGTAGCCTATGAACCATGAATTCAAATGACCATTGATATCTTTGTGGTGGACATACCTAAAGGCTATGGATTATTGCTGAGTAGAGAGTAGTCCAAAAAACTCAATGGGCATCTTTATACATACTTTTATCATATATGGTTACCATGTAAAAGAGTTGTAAATCAAATTAGAATTGATAGAGAGTCGACAATGAAGTATCCCATCATGAAATATAATATCAATAATGAAGAAGTAAATTATGAGTCTCCTATATTTTTTATTTATACTTTTACTACTAAAAATTAAGTACAAAATCTAGAACATGAAGGTTCCAAATAGATATGTACTTTACACTTTGATGGAACTAGATCCAAGAAAGGATCAAGCAAGGTAATCAATCAGATTGATCCATAAGGTAAAAATTTCTTAGTAGCATATAGATTGCAATTTACATGCAAAAATAATAGAGCCAAGTATGAGGCTTTGATTTTAGTATTACAATTTGTAGTTAAGAATAATGTAAATTAGATATTAGTATTTGGTGACTTAGAGTTGGTGGTCAACCAAGTCAGAAACAAATATCAATGCGAGCTATTTTATTTTAAAAGGTACAAGTATTGAGCATGGAACTTGAATGAAAGTTTTGAAGCTATTATTATAGTATCCCTTAATATAGATAAAAATAAATCTATTTATTCACTAGTTTATACTACTAATCTAGATCCCTTTCAAGAATCTAGGTAAAGAGGTTCTCTATCGAATTGCTGCCTTGTCCCTCTACTCTTAATAATGTAGAAAGTTTTCAAGTTTTTTATGATGACTGAAAAACTATTTAGTTTCTAGAAAATTTAAGCGAATTTTAGTCCCAAATCATTGATGACAAGGATATTAATTACCTCTATCAAGAGGTATCAGACATGGGAGGTATTCTCCAACTCTAAGAAAATCACATCCCATTTGGGTTGGTCTCTTTATAAAGGTCATTTGATATAAACACCCAAGATCATCAGATCAAGAAGCCCAAGGTTAATCAATCAAACTTTGAAAGATAAAATCTAGGAGATGAAGATAGCCCACACTATATTAACATCAGTCTTAGATGCACCCTAAAAGAGAGACAATGAGTGAAGGATCTAATCACTTAGTATAGGGATGTCATTATTTGGACATACTAAAACCTGAAAGTATATGACTCTTAGCTCATTACTCATATGATTCCCCTAAATCTAGATCATAATCCATTTAGACATAGGTAGAGACCAGTCAATTCTATCTTGGAGCCTCTCATTGAGAGAGAAATGGAAAAGCTATTAAGTGCAAAAATTGTTTTACCAGTAAGACACTCTACCTAGGTGGCTAATTTTGTCCTAGTAAGAAAAAGGAATGGTGAGATAAGACTATATGTGTATTTTAGGAACTTGAAAAAGGCTTCTAATAAGGATAATTACCCACTCCCTTCTCTATATGAGGTATATAGATCGTAAGTGGTTCTAAAATGATGTCCTTCTTGGATGGATTTTTAGGCTATAATCAAGTACTAGTGCAATATAAAGATAGGATGAAGACATCATTTACCATAAAATGGGAGCTTACACATATAAGAGGATGCCATTTGGCCTAATAAATATAGGATCAACCTTTCAATGCACTATGGATCATGCATTCAATGGATTGATGGAAAAATGCATAATCATCTACATGGATGATCTTATAGTGTTTTCAAATAATAGTAAGGATCACATAAGTGACCTACACTCCATATTTGATAGATGTCAAAGGTTTGGTGTTTCTATAAACCTAAAGAAAAGTATATTTGGAGTTACCTAAGGCAATCTCTTGGGGTACATCATCAATAAGGATGGGATCACCATTGATCCAAACATAATTCATATAATTTCAAGGATTACACAACCAAACAACAATAAGGATCTCAGATCATTCTTTGGAAAGATTAACTTTGTAAGGAAGTTAATCTCGGGATTTGTAGAGATTGTTAGGCTTATGAATGTAATGCTTAAGTAGGATGCCAAAATAGAGTGGATAACAAAAGCCCTAAAGTATTTCAAGACATTAAAGATACAATATCATAGGCTATAGTATTAATTAGTCTAGTTTTCAATAAAGATTTATACCTATATTCATTCAATTTATAGCATACAATTACTATTATCATAGTATAAAAAATATAAGACTAAGCATCTAATCATTTTTATGAGTACAAATCTAAAAAATGTAAAACTTGGCTAATCTATGATTGAAAAATTGATTTTGACACTTGTCAAAGTTGTAAATAAATTTTGGTATTACATATTGAGGAATAAAATCATTTCCATTGTGTGTAATCCTATTGTCAAGATCACCCTATTATATAATGAATTAGGAAAACATTAAGACAAATGGATGTTAAATTTAAAAGAATTCAATATAAAAATCAAACCTGTAAAAATCATTCAAAGTCAAGGCATCATTCAACTCATGACTAAACTGATCCACACATCACCAATGAAGAGATATGTGACGCTTATGTATCCAAGGGGTAATTGTATAAAGATGCAATACCATATTTTCCTATAGGCACTACTTCCCCTAAACTTAATAGATAAATAATGAGGGATTTGAAGCTTAGAGCTACCCATTTCATGATCAATAAGGGGATCCTCTACAAAAAAAACTATAAAGGCATTTATCTCAGTTATGTATCTATAGAAGAATCTAAATGAATTTTAGAAAACTTGAATCAAAAAATATGCATTGGTCATCCTTCTAAGAATACCACAAATCACAAGATAGTAATAATGATATACTACTAGATAATAATTCTTAAGGATGCCCACACTCACATGAGGTTGTGCCATGAATGCCAATCTTTAGCCAAAAGGGAAGTGCAAGTAGCAATACCTTTATAGTCATTTATTGAAGGAAGGCCATTTTCATAGTGGGGTTTAGACTTCATTGGTTTCATCAACCCAAATTCCTCAGTGGGCTATAAATTTGTGCTTACTGCTACTAACTACTACACTAGATGGAGTGAAGTCATAGCCATAAAGAATTATAGATCAAAAGATGTGATTCAATTCTTAGAAGAACACATAATAAAAAAATTTAGCACACCCTTTTTTTTTTTGGTGAGAATGGATCAGATTTCATATCAACATAATTATTTAGTGGACACATGACAACCAAATTATTATCAAGTTAGCTTCTAACCATTACCCCCAGGGAAATGTATTAGTAGAATCAATAAAAAATAATTTGATAGATGTAATTAAGAAATTAGCTAGAGACAAGCCTAGAGACTAATACAAATTGTTTAAGTGTTTTCTTGGGTGAACAAACAAGATATAATCAAGCCATTAAAGCTTCACCCTAACTATTTCTATATGGATGCAATTTTGTATTCCCGATAGTGTTGAAGTTACCCACTTATTAGTTCATGTAGGACTACATGGAACCATGTGATGAGAAATAATAAAGATTTTTTGACATAATATAAATTGGATAGTCAAGGACTAAGGTCTTATAAACATTACAAAAAAAACTAGGATGTGGTTAAGAAGTGGTTTGATAAGAGAGAAAAGGTCAAAGCATTCATAATATTAGATCTAGTGTTACTTTTGGATAAATCGCATGAGAATAAGGGACATCATGATAAGATTTCCCCACTATGGATTAGATTTTACTAGATTTTGAATATCATGAGCAATAATGCATTTCATCTTAAAGACTTGCAAGGTAATGATATTACATATCTAGTCACTGGATAGTTCTTGAATCACTACTTTAGGGTTGTATTGTCTATTGATGTTATTGAGTAACAATGGATAGATCAGTGTAGTTGTAGAATTAAATTAGATTTCCTACTTTCTTAGATTATATTTACTAATTTCTCATATTATATTTCCTTCTTTTTTAGATTATATTCCTTGATTTCTTAAATTAGATTTCCTAATTTCTTAGTTTAGTTTCCTACTTAGTTTATTTTTTTTCCTGACAATCTAAATTGTGTTTTCTCTGATTGTAATCCAGCTAAATTTCCCAACTAATTGGGCTTATGACTTTTAGAAAGGGGGAAAATTAAAATTTTTAAATATGGGACTATTTTATAGATTTGGCATATTTTTGTGTTTTGAGTCTTTAGGATAGAGGTATGTAATCATGAACCATTTTAATACTATCAAAATTGAATACTTTCACCAGGTATGTGGAAGTTACTCTCAGATTCAAAATAGATATTATCAGGGTGGAGGTATGTAATCATGAACCATTATGATACTATCAAAATAGATTCAAAATTTTAGATAGGGTCAAAAATACTAAGTATCACTTTATTATATTATATCCTTAGTTTAAGATCTTTATGCTAGTCCTTTTATATCTTGTAGTTCACAAAGGGTAAACTAACAAGGGGAATATTTTATTATGTTTTTAACTTAGCTTCAAAACTGATATTAAATTTTAATCATGCTTTTTAATCATGAATAAAAAACATTAGTTTGAATTTATTATGCTAAGACTTTTAAATTTTCCAAAACACTTACGACTATGATTTTGTGCCCATAGAAATAGACCAACCTAAAGATTACAAGTTTTGAGCTCATGGGTAAAGCAAGAGTCAAAAGTCAAGAAATTATATCATGGTGCATTTAACTCAAACACAAAATATCAAATGGTGTTGGATTAACATTAGAAATAAAGACCTTTCAAAAGCCTTGTAAGAGTGACAAGTCTCATGATCTTGGGGGGAAGCCTAAGATCTAATGGCATGGGGCATAGTTCATAAATAGAGACCCCATAGAGTAATTTTAGAGTACCAAGTGGAAATATCTCAAGAGATTAAATGGTAGATCTAGTGGTATATGGGCCCTTACCTAGGGTCAAAAATTCAATTTAAGCACCCACATAGCTTTCAAATGGCAGATGCATAGAACACATAGTCTTGAGGAAGTGACAAGTGTCAAATCTTATGAGAGTCAATTAAGTCAAGCACCTAAGATCTATGATGTGAATTAATTTTTGTACCAAAGATCTAATTGTACATAATAAATATCAAATAAAAAAATAATTTTTAAATCCCCATGGATTTTATTTTAAAAACTTAGCTAAGGACTTTATCCTCAGGTTTTTTTCAAGTTTATTAACATGAACAAAACCGTAGGTTAGATTTATGTACTAAGTTATTTTTATTTATAAAATACATTAGTTTGTGTTTATTTACACTAAGTCATTTTATATTTGTGTTTATAAGGAGTCCCAAGTAAATGACAAGTGTCAAGCTTGCATGAAGTCAAATGTCAAGCACCAAGATCTATGGTGTGTGTTAACTCGCACATTGTAGATCCAACGATGCAAGATCAACATCAAATATATATGATTTTGAAATTGAACATGAAGGTGATAAGTGTCACCATCATGGGATAATTTAATAAAGATCTAATCGAATGAGAATAATATTAGAATTTCAACAAAGTGAAAGGGTGACAAGTGTCACCATCATAGGTACCGTATCAGATATTTAGTGGTATGTAAAGTTAAGGATAGAACCATATGGATAAAGATCTATATACAACATTGATTTGTACAAATAGATCTAATGGTATGAGATCAATGAGACTTTTCAAAGGTCTCAGAGCTAGTAGAAAATTAACGCTTATCATGATCTGATGAGCTTAGAGGTAGTAATTGATTTTGGTCTCAATTCAAGAAAGCATGAAGTAGGGACATGTGTCCAAAAGCAATAGTAGTCATGTTTTAATTAATTGGATAGCTCACCATGGACATGACACATTGGCTTATGAACTAGTGAAGAATACATGAGTCTTAGACTTAATCTGGTTAAGCTACTATCAAATGGAATAATTGGTAGTAGAACAAAAGAAGACTATAATTACTAAAGCATCTCAAAGATTAAGTTGACATAACATATTCGTTTAAGATAGATACCCTAAAAATCCTTTCAAATTAATTTTGTACTCTTTAAAGATAGGGGCAACATGTAACACATAGTAACTAGAAGTTAGTCCCAATTAAGTAATGATTTTGGTTATGAGGCATTGATAAAGGGGCACTTGTCCTTATAAATATCTAACTTAAAGTATTTGCTAGGTTGTTCTCACAACTTGTAAAATAAGGTATCATTATATATATTTAGTTTTCATGTAGTTTGGGATATAATTGTAAAATTTTCCCTTCTTTACACACCCACATGTTACATAGATTTTACAAAGGCTAACTTAAACTGATAAATGTAAGTAGATTCTTATACGTTTTTAACCACATTTATAACTCAATTTTTGACTATCACATGTAATTACTTTTCATGGAATTGGAATATGAGGTGACCCATTACCCAAGCCTATTTAAATAATTACAATCCACTAGTTGAAAGGTGTGGTAAATTTTTCAATATACAAGAGTAGAATTAATTTTGCTTTTTAGAAAATGTGTTTGTGTATTCTCTCTCAAATTTCTATGTGATCAGGCTAATATGTTTGTTTGTATAATTCAATAGTTCTTAGTTTGTAATTGATGTAATGAATTATTTCTTATCTTGATTTATATTCTAGTCTTAGATGTGCAAAATATATTGAATAATTAACAAATTACGTTGATTATTGGCAATTAAGTTGATTAATTCATGTTCTGAATGTGTATGAGTGTTTTTATTATGTAGTTTTTTTATGTGTGTAAAAGTTACATCAATTACCTCATTAGCCCAAGCCATAATCTCCTGATTAAGGGTGTGAAATAGGTTACCTAAAATCAGAAACCTTAGACTAAGGCTTGTGAGTTTCTTATTTTAGTATACCCTTAGACTTATAAACTATGTTTAACTAAGTATGTGCAATAGCTATTTCCAAGAGGCATATCTTTTGAAAGAACTTGTCCATTTAGAAACTAGCCAGAGAGGTGATTCTTGAAAATAATAGAGTCTTATTTTTTTTCCTTACCCTCCCCTCCTTTTTGATTTTTTAAGATCTATCCAATTTATATTAGCAACCATCCACCCATCCAGCTCATGTGGGAATTCACTACCCTTTAAGAACCATATCTCCATCCAAAAAACCTTGTCAACAACCTACATGCCCTATCAACTATTCCATCAATAGGTTGTTCAAATTGCATACCTAAAACTCATGTCATGTAGTGGATTTTACCTCCATTAAGATCCTAAAATGTTAGAGGCTACCTCATTGACTGTGGTGTGCATAAAAATTTCATCAACAAAAGTTGTACTAGCAAGAGGTTCTTTTGGCATTATATTATTAGTTTGATTTTGAGGTGTAAGAGAAGAGGTAAAAGAGAGAGAATAATATGTATCTAATATATCCTCATCAACATTTTCATTATCATGTTCATATAAATCCTCATAACCATCATTACAACAATAGTAATCATCATAATTATAAATGAAATCATTATCATGTTCTAATGTACAATCTTGAAAATTGTCCATTCATTATTATAATTATGAGAAAAGTTTAGAAATTCATAAATTGGGTGAGGGATAGTAGAATTATTATATTCCATTTTAAAATTGACAAAGAAGATATTGCAAATAATGAATAGCAAGCATACAAGAGGTAGAAAGTAATCTAATATAAGTGAATACAAAACTATGAAAAATGTTTATCCCAATGTTTAGGAGAAATTAAGATTATAATTGAAACCCTAATTTCTAGTATTTAGATGTATAGGGACCTATTATGTGGGGTTTGAATAAGGATTATTAAAAAAAAAACTTAAATTACATTAAATTAATTGTTGACCATGTTTGACTTGTTAATCAAACTAGGGCGTCTATATGTAAAAAATTGAGTTTTAGGGTCTATATGGGGTCTAAGTGGATGTTTCAAAGTGTTTCAAAGATAAATTAATTTCATTTTATGCTATAATACCCTTGGTTATTAGTCCCCTAGGTATATTTATCTTTTTTGGGTCATTTAAAGGTCATTTTAAGTGCATTTAAGGCTTTACACAATTTTTTTGGGAAGTGTGAAAGTGTACAAAAATTAATATCATGTGAAATGTGTCCTAAGGAGTCTTTATTATCTGTCCCTATCTAAAATTTAGTAGTTTGATCAAGAAGGATCAATTTTCCCTAAAAAATAAGAGCTTTTGGGCACTTGTACAGACTTCACAAGTCCATCATTAGCCAAAAACATGAGAAGAGAAACTATTCACCTTCCAAAACTTATGTCCAAGTTTTTACTTCAAGGATAATGTAAAAAATCTCTTATGTAACTCATTTGTCATTTTCTTCTCTTGGCATACAAAGAAGGCTCAACTTCAAGTGCTCACCATAAGCCATACAATTGAAGTTAGAGGAAATGATTTTAGGGGTGGATAGGGATATGAGTCTACTCCACATCCATAATAATATGTTTCAATTTGGTTCATCATCCTCTATGAAAAATCATTAACATCTCAGGTAGCTTTTGAGAATTTGCATTGAAGAGGGGGTCTCTTTTGCGTTTGTTTGAATTTCTCTTACTTTAGATTAATGTATTTAGTTGTTTTAAGAGTTTCCCCATACTTTCCAAGACATTACCATGGTCATTTTATCTTTAGAGAGTTCAAGTTTCCAAGAAAATCCCTTTTAGGGTTGCTCATGCATGCAAAATTTCAATAGTTTGCACCAACAATCATCTTAGTTTCTTAGCAAATAACTCTCCATAGTGAGAAAAGTGATTTGATGTTGTTTAGATGATGATATTGAAGTTTAAGTTATATTTAAGGGATAAGAATCACCTTTTTAGTGTTTTGGGAGTCTTACCCTTGCAAAATATTCCTTCTTCATCTTCTTGCCTATGTGCAACAATCAAAACTTCATCTACAGAAGCATTCTAATGTCACATATGTGAGTTTGAAGATTTGACATGATTCTTATTCTCTTGAGATCACTAGTGAGCATCAAAATTTTGGATGAATGCATGTAAGAACTTCAAACTTACATGTTTAGAGAGTGTTCTCAGTCTTATTTGCATTGAAGAGATGGCCATCTACAGCTGAGGGCATAAGGAAACCTTTTGGAGGTGTTATAAGAAAGTAGTCAATCAAATTTGGGAGTATTTACTATAATAAGGGCTAGATAGGCTTATTTATCATCTTATTTTGGAAAGACAAGTGTCAAAGAATCAATTAGAACATTGGAGTGTGTTCAAGCCCTTTTGCCCTAAAAATGTCAAATAGAGGCCTTTAAGGTTTTTGAGGACATCACAAAAGGCACTTGATAGATGATCCAAGTTTTCAAATTCTATAGTTGGATAGACCTATCCACCTAAAATAGTTATTCTAATTTTTATAAGTCAAAGATGAGTGGATATTGGATGTTGCAAAGCATAAAGATGGCAAAAAACACTAAAATATGGCAGTGATGTCTACAAGACAGTGACCAAAATGTTGATTTACATCTCATTTTGGTTTATTAGGATAGGTTATCAAATTTAATGATGATAAGTGATATAAATGATGATTATGTGGTAAGAGAGTATGAGAAAAGGCAAATATAATGTCTTGAAACACCAATGAATGCTGCCTATCTGTACACAGTACTATGACAGTCACATACAGGGTAGAGAAGATAATGTCTCAATGATTTAGAAATAACATGGAGTTGAGGGTTTGTAATGAGAAATAAGGTGAATATGATTATTAAAAGACTAGACAAAAGCTCAATAATCCCTTAGATGAGGTCAACATGATCCAAATCAAACTCATTGCACCTATAAGCTTAGAAGTAGGCATCTATAGTCAAAACCCCAAGTTTGATCTCAGTCAAGGCAAAGGGAGATTTATAAGGTGAAAATAGAGAATATAAGTAGGTGAGATGATAATACAAGAGTGATAAGAGGACAAAAAAATAAATGGCATACATTTTAAGGTCAAAAACATACCTTAGAAACCTATAGGTATGTAGGTATATGTCTTAGTCTTGTATGGAATGTGATCACAATCTTTATTCAAGAATGTGTAAAAAGCATGGGAGGTTAGGAAATAAATATTTATAATTTACTAACATGATCCACCCATTTTTACCTTCAACACCATGACCCAAATGGCCTTTGGGAACCTACAAGTATGGCAAGGAATACACCTATAGTTAGGAGTGAGCAGGGTTAGTGTTGTAGATGATAGAATCACTATGGATCAAGGAAGGAGATTGTTTTGACTTTTAATTATTGTCAATAGGATAGATATATATCTTAACACCTTATAATATTCCCACAAAATAATATATTTTTACCAATAGTACCCCTATTTGTTATCTTAGTCAAGCAAGGTCACCTTCCAAGCTTAATAAAAGTATGGGTTTTGACTTTCAAAGAAAGTAAGGGAAGGCATAAGGATGGTTTATAGGCTATGAAATATGGATATAAGGATTTTAAACATAAAAATAAGTTTAGGATATGACCTACAAATCCCAAACTCACAAAAACATAGTCGTTTCCCTTCTAACACTATAGACATTTTCTCAATAAACTTAATCTTGAGTTTTAGATCAGTTGGAGGGTCATCCATCTGATTCATAAGCCCAAAATTTGTGTAGGTCATATTTATAACCTAGGATATCACCTATCATAATTTTTTTAAATAAATAAGGGAAGTGCCCCTTATTTTCTCTCAAACATGGGTCACTTTTCCCTTACACAAACCTTGTAAAATGGGGTAAAACGGTCAAAACCACATACCAAAAGTGAAGGAAGGTTTCCAAGAAGGTTTGGTGAATTAAATAACATCTAATAATATCAGTGAAACATGATTATAGGGTTGTAAATCATACAAAGTTCTTGGAGCTACTAGGTTTGTAGGTGTCACTAGTTGTGCAAGCAATGGGTCTTATACCAAATAGAGTGTCATTCTTAATTATAGATTTTGTAAAGTCATATAATATATTGTAACATATGTTTCAAAGAATATTTGAGGTGTCTAAGTTGTCAGAGGAAAGAAATCATCAAGAAAGAGTTATTTTTGAAAATAATGTTATAGGTAGACTCCTTACATAAGGTTTAGGCCTAATCATAAAGAGGATACATTCATGTTTATATATATAAATGAGATATCCTATCAGTTTTATCATGTTATTGAGGCATATATATATAGGTGATATAACTCTTAATTAGCAAATGAACTCATCAAGAAGCCATTTTGGTTGGGAATGGATTAAACCCCTCACAAAATGTAAGAAATGGAACTCAAAGGTCAACTTTCATTAACTAATTCATCGGACATTGATCTATTTAGGATAGTTATATAGGTTCCTTTAGGATCATTAAATTTAATTTTGAGGGAGGCCCAATGTGAAATGTCTATGAGTGAAGGTTAATATCCCAAGTCACTCAAAACCCTTGTAAAACCCTCATAAGGACTTGATTGGAAAGATAGAGTAGTTTGAGAATAAAAATTAAATGTTATGGCCATGAAAAGACGTTTATTTTTCATATTAATCTCATATAATTCCACACATGTGCTTTACTTGTATGGAATAAAGGAAAACCAAGCTTGTTTTTGCCATTTTGAGTAGTGAGAAAGATACAAAAGGAGTTAGGATATGAAAAAAGTTTTATAGGGAAAATATAAACCTTGAATAACTACAAAAATTCATCTCACCTCATGAAACAAATCCTATGTGTCCCAACCAGACTCTCACTTTCAACTAGTCTAGTAGCTAGAATAGTGAACACTTGGAAAAGTGATGAAAAGAAATTGGGGGGAGATTTTAAAGGATTTTTCTTATAAATAGTGGTAGGAGAGATCTTTAAAAGTGTCATGAAATATTTGTAATGGATCATTTATTATTATTGAGGAGTTTTGAATTACAAGTGGGGAAGGCACATATAAAAGAGCCTTTGAAAACTAAAAGTGATGATTTTACATGTCCACAAAATAGGGATGGTCAAGCATCAATAAAATAAATGTGGGGTATTTTTTCTAACCCATATTTCTAAAACCAATCATAATACCTAATCATTTTTATTGATAGAGATAGTTTTAGAAGGAAACTCAGGTGGGCAATTTCTTATGTCAGGATGGTAATTTTATGCCACTTTTCACTATCTTTATGACTTGTTTTGGACAAGTATGTAGTATTAATTGGCATAGATCAACACAAAAATAATCCACATTTAATTTTAATTAAATTTATCATCTTTACACATGGGACCTTTGGACTTATTTCTCTCTCTCCTTCTCTCAAACTCTATAACAGTTGGCTATTTTGGTATTGTATGGATGCTCCACCTAAGTATGGTAAATCCCTACTCAATTGTGCACCTTATGATAAATAAAATTAATAAGTGTCTAAATCTCTCATGATTGTTCATATTTTGATCTATTTTAATGTTGAATTTACTTAGTGAAGACTATGGATTCCTTAACATTATACTCCATTCTTTCACCTATTTAGAGACTCTTCTTGCAGGGCATGTGAAGTGTTTCAAGAGATGTTCATGGTTGAAGTGAGTATTATTTTCATTAGAGTAATTCAAGATATTTTTTATAGTCCTCATAACCTTGTATATCATCTAGGACCCCACAATGTAATATTGATGCAAGAAGGTATAGATTTGGGAAAGAGTATGTTTTAGTTGGTTCTTTGGTCTCAAGTGTGGAATGCAAGTGGTTAGAAGTCATCAAATTTATTTAATGTATCACATTCATAGTTTATATTTTATTTATTTCATTCTTATCCATTTTAAACCCACAAGTTGATATTAGTATAAGCATGAGCTTAAATGGTGCATCAAGGGGAGCTAGCCCCTAATCTAGAGGTTCATCTCACAAGTTTGCTCACCCACAACAAGTGAGATGTCCCCATTTTACCACTTGGATTAGAGGTCTATAAAACCTCTTCTCATAGGGTGCATCCAAGTGACAACATTAGTGAAACCCTAATATAGTATTAAATTGAATGAACTAGGTTTTTCTAAAAAAGAAAGAAAAATATAAGTTTATAACCCTAATTTAGTGAAAAAACTTGGTAGAAGGTAAACCCTAGCAAAACTAGGATTTTTATCAATATTCAAATTAAGAAAGCTTCACAAATTTTTTTTATCTTATAAGATGTAGAAGGTGTCAATATTATGTTATAAAAGGGATGAGAATAAAATAAACATAAAATGAAAACTTGAAATAATTGATTTGATAAACTTTTCCCAAAATAGTAAGAATAGAGAGAAAGAATACTTATCTAGAATGAAATAGGTATATCTATGGATCAAGATGATGAAATAAGATAGAGAAATAGGTAGAAGCTTTCTATTCTATGACTATTTCTAAAATCTATATTCAAACAATAGTTCCCTTATGTGGATAGTAATGCCATATGGTGCTAGTGTCTAATTATGGTGTTAGTGTCCCTATTAGAGGAGGTATCTAGAACTTATACAAAAGTTATAGGAGGTTATGTGGGATATGTAATTGGTTATATTTTATAAGAGATAACTTGTGTCATTAGTCTAGTTTAATATCTTCTAAAACCCTAATGAGTACCTGTACACACAAAATAATAATTAGATCAAATGTAAAAGAAAGGGAAAAACTATGTTATGGGATATTATGATCATGTGGAGTAGAACCCATATTGTTTATATGATACTTATATTATCCATAATGCCAAGGGTCTTAGATTGTATGTAGTTATTACTTAGGAAACGTGAATAATCATTGTGAATGGTATGCTATAATGACTCTTACTTAGGCCCTTCTTTGATTAAGCATGCAATGTGTAAATTTGATAGTTAAGAAGTATGCAAAGTTTTGTGTTATACTATTGTTTTGTTTTATGTAATTATGTTCCAAAATAGTAATTTCTAGGTGTAGATTGCCTTATGAGTGTCTTTATATATAAGTATCTTTGATTTGAATGTAAGACCTTGTTAGTTGGTTGACAAGTCATAAAATAGGTATAAAACATAAGAGAAGGCTCAAGATATTGTTAAGACCTTAAATTGAGAGGAAATGATCATAAAAAAATAGATCCATAATTAGACACTAACACCACATGGTGCTACCATCTAAAAAATGGTGCTAGTATCCTAAGGCCTGAAAATAGATCTAAGACCAAACATGATAGGCTAGGGTCCCTTATGCTTAGGAAGAGGTGACTTAGGACCATTGGGGGTGAAAAAATAGGGAAGATAAGAAAATAAATATCAAAAGACCCAGAAATACCACATGAATAAGGATTGTATTCATCACTAGGACCTTTATGTGAAAGAGCAACAAAATACATATTACTTTGTTAGAGGTATAAGATTACTAAGGGGGTGAATTATTCAACTAGTTATTTTCACTTTTAGATCACTTATCATTCATTCATTTACATTAATGAATCAACACAATAATCATATTAAAATATATTACCATCAAATCATGAATAAAATAAGCTCGTCATAACAATGAATAATAGATAATGCAAGATCATCCACACAACACAAGATCTATGTGGGAAACCCTCTTGGGGAATAAAAATCACTCTCAAGCATGTAAACACATGGATTACAAGTCCTATAAGATGATAAAAAACATGAGACTGATCAAGTCCTTCTAGTCAAAATATATTGAAACACTTATTTTATAAGGGAACTTATCCCTAAGATGATGAATTCCTTCTGACCATATTTTGGTCAAGTCCTTCTAAGTAGCTTTAGTGAAAAACCTATTCCATAAGGAGCACCTACCCCTAATATGATCAAGTCATTTTGACCACCTTTTGGTCAAGTCCTTATGACCAAGATGTTGAGAACCCTCCCAACACCTATGAAATGACATCTCTTAATCATTGATTGCCTACCAATCTGATGGAGATATAATGCATATCATCTCCCTTCACTTCTTCACAAAACCATACAAATCTAAAACCACATTTTGGATCACTCTAGACCTATTCACTCATCCTCAATAGTCATACCTATAATAACACTATGTGTTATCCTTGACATCATAAATATGACCTATAAGTCATATACACAGTCGTCAACTTACTATACTCTTTAATATATCAACTAGGAAACCACCATTTCCTTTGCTCAAGTCTCACAAGTCTTCCATAAGACCCTAAACCATCAAATTATGTTTCACCATTTATAGATTCTTCATGATTATTATTATGTTTAAAACCTTCTTTATTGGCTACAATCAATTCATTTACTCTTAAGGCATCTACATGAATCACCTTAAATCACAACCATATTTCAAATAGGCCTAAGTCACCTTTTAGGTCTTATGAAGATTCATTCACCTATTTGACACTTCTTTGAGCAAAAAAAGAACATAAGCCACTTCCAAATTTAGAGGTGAAATCCACATGACCCCTTTGATCTCTAAAAATGATCATAATCTCCAAAAAACTCTTCTTCTAAAGCATAATTTTTGTAAACAACATTATGTACATAAGAACACTAGAAATAAACACATAGTCACCTTCTAAGCCTTTGTTCATACTTATTATGGATCAATCAAACCTAAAAAATACATAAATATGGTCTCCATGGAGTATATAACATTATTCAATGTCTATCTCATATCTAAACATTTAAATACCATCAATAACAACCTAATTACCCTTCTTAGGTTACTTTCATATCATGATTGAACACATAGTTAACTTTAGAGCCCAATATATTTGATTATACTAGCAAGTAGACCTAAAAATTCATATTTTTAGATGTTCCTTTAAGTCATATATAACTTTTCATTATATTTCACAGTCAAATTTTGCATAGATTGAAAGTTATGGCTCAAAAACCATAGACTCATCTTCCCTCACAATTTCAAATATTTGAATTCCAATGGTCACTGAGTAATGGTTAAACTTTAAACATTGTCTCAACATATCATGTCCTTACATCTTAGATTAAATACACATCATCAATCTTATTTAAACTTTGATTAAAATATACTATTAAAAAAAGGACATGTTGACCTCATCTCGTGTAATATTTTAATGTTAACTCAATGTGCATCATCGATCTCTATAGATCAACTTGGTCCTTAACTTACAATGCTCACCATTAATTCTTGCTCATAACCCCTATGATTATGACATTTGGTACCCTCATGTACCTTCCTCATATTTGAATATATAGCTTCTACTCACACCATCAATATTTGTTAATATAAACCACCATTTATCTTTGAGTGAGATGTTTTCAAGGTGTTCAATGTTTAACACATATAAGGACCGAACTATGAACATGAGATGATGGTGCGTGTTGAGTTAATATTGCAAGAGTGCATGAGATGAGGTCAATGTGTTCAAGGTTTAACATTTTGTAATTCATTCACTATGAGTTAAATTTTAGAAGATATCGATGGTGCATGATTGATCTAAAGTAGCGAGGACATGAGATGCAAGCATAGTGTTTAATGTTTAACTATGACCATTTAAATTCAAATTTTTGAATTTAATAAAAGAAATACCAGTATCTATATTTTGAGCCATAACATTCAATATATATATATAATTTAACCATGGATTAAAAATATTTTTTTTAGAGGACTCCAATGGACATTATAAATATAGATTTTAAGATCTAAAAGTGTGTACAATCAAATATATTAAGGTTCAAATTTGACTGTGTTCATGCATGTTTTACAAGTAACCTGACGAGAATATTTGAGCTTATTCTAATGGTATTTCAATGTCTCATGATGAATTATCTATTTAGGAGTGTTTTAGACTCCATAAATATGTTCTATGTGTATTATGAAAGTTTGAATAATCATATGTAGTATGAACAAAGGTTTAGAAGTTGACTATATATTCATTCATGGTGACTATGTGCACAAAAGGTTGTTTGAGCTAATTACGATTTAGAATAATGGTATTTTGATGGTTTTTGGAACTTAATGGGGACCTATAGATCATGTGTCATGGGTAAATATGTTTAAATTGTTTCTATTTTTCTTAGTTTTCTCAAATAAGTTTTAAAGAGCTAAATGAGTGTCCATAGGACCAAAAAGTGACTTAGGCCTATTGAGTGAGAGTTGTGATTAAATATTACCCATGTTAGATGCCTTAAGCGTGAATACATGTGTTTTGGTTGATAGGAAAGAGTGTGATCTTGATAATCATGATATCTCTATAAATAATGAAACCAAATGTGTTGATTTATAGACTTTTGATAACACTTATGCAAGGTATGCATGTGAGAGTTATGGAGCAAAAAAGAAGCATATGTGCCCAGTGGATGGGTTGATAATAAAATCATATTATTGAATATGTATGACTTTTAATTCATATTTTTATGTCATAATAGTGATCTTGCAATTTGAGGATATGCTACAAGGTCTGAGTGTACATATGAGGATAGTTTAACTGAAGGAGAGAGATAGTGGCATGCCTATATGAGATAGAGAGGGATTTTGTGTATGGGTTAGATACTAAATTATTTATAATCAGGTGTTGAAGATAGTAGTTTTGAGGTGGAGGTGTTCACTTCAAAATATGGTCTAGAGGACCTAATCTTCCTTAGGGGTAGTTATTCCTTGTGAAACATGTGTTTCATTAAAGGCCTTTAGTCAGGAGGATTTGATCAAGGTTTTTTGGTCTATTGGAGTTGACCAGTATCTTTTTTGTAATTCCCTATAGGACAAGTAGTCCATGTGTTTCAATATTTGGATTTTTTTATTCCCCATGACGGTTTCCCAAAAACTATATGTTATGTGTTTTATCTTGTGTATGCATTAAATGAATGAGCTCTCTAATCAATGTTGTTTAATCAAGTTGATATATGCTAATTGTTTAATAGTTTTAAAATATTAGAATTGAAATTGAAATATTTGTGCTCACTAATTTACCCCCCTATCTCTTTCAATGATTATACCTCCAACAATTGGTATCAGAGCAAGTTCTTTGGTAAAGGGTTGACAGCTTGAAGGTGATCCAAGGTACAATATGGGTAGTCATCAAGGAGGTTTATCTACTAAGAAAGAACTAATTTTAAATGGATCCAATTTTGACTTTTGGAGTGCAAGGATGAGTACATACATCATGTCCCTATGGTTTTGCATTTGTTAATATGTTATGGATGGTTATTCTACACCTACTATTTATCCATATAGTGTTACAAAAAAGAAGTTATTTGAGAAAAATTCCACGGCAATGAATGCTATCACTTTTGGTATTTTAAAGACTAAATACACCAAGTTATTTGATGTATGTGCGTCTTCAAATTATCCCACTTTTGATGCATAAGGATGGTTAAGTATTTAAAATTTTATGTCATGTTTGTGAGTCAAAATTTGAATTTGAATTCAAAGTTAGTTTTCCTACCAAAAGGAATTTTTAAATTTTCAAGATAGTTAAGTTGTATAGGTGAGTGGAAAATATATGTAATGGTAAATTTTTTGTAATAGACTTTTAAGGTCTTATGAAAGGTCTTTTTAAGATAGTTATGGATACATATGTTAAGCGAGTTATGAGGTGGAAATCATGGTGTCCACCACCCTACATAGGTGTAGGGGTTGTTGATAGAGTTTATTAAATAAAGAAATAATTATAGTCATTTTTTAAGAGTTTATATTGAATATAGAAAGGAAGCAGTGTATGTGGTTACAAGAGAGCATGCATGATGGAAAATAGGGTAGACAAGAGTGAGAAATAAAGAAGGTCTGCCAAAACAAATGTATGACTATGAATCATTTTGTAATGAAAAAAGATTTATATGAATTCAATAGTGATGGAATTGTTGATTCTATTGAATATTAGATAGTCTTTGCAAGATAAGAAGTTGATTTAAAAATTTAGAATAAGAATATTCATTAATGAATCTATTTACCCTACATTTTTGTGTTTATAAACTGTGAGAAGGCATTAGTTAATGTTAAGGATTTATATAGGAATGTTTGTGAAAAAAAATTTAATTATAAAGTGAAATCTTAAATTTCTTATTTTTTCAATAAATTTACAGATTGAGTTCAAGTACTATGAATTTCAAACTAAACAAAGATAGATTGTTTCTTGTATGGAAGGAATGACATGAACTCTATGTTTATGAATCAAAAAGATTGATATAAAATGTTAAAAATAAATTAAATGATCTATCTAAATATTTTAAGTATATGCTTGAGGATTGGGTAAGACCTAAGGTATGTCCAAGACACTATGAATCTTCAAATAATGATGTGAAATTGTTAAACAAACTCTCTCAGGTTATGTAGACTATTATTACACATAGTATTAAACCAAAAAAGTGCACATTGGATTATGATAAGAGTCTCAAAAAGGAAACCTACTATTTTTGAAAGATTTTTTCGAGTGTGATCACCTAAAACTATGGTCCTAGCAATCAACAAGTCATCAAGAGGAGGATAAGACTTAAGAACTTATTTTAGAAACCTTGTAGACCCTGACTATACACATAATGAAGTAATAGATTACTAAGAAAAAATTGAATAGATAATTCCAAAAAGATAACTAGTACTTGGAGAAGGAGCACTAAAAATTATAAAAATACTCATAGTAATGTGATAATCTTTGATAATCAAGATAAGCAATTGGTTTTAGTTTCAGGTAGTCTCAGACTAGTTCAACCTTGTACAAGGGTTTTTAGAATAAAATGATCATATAAGGTGAATCTATAGTAAGAAGAGACAAATTATTTCATATTTGATGTGATAAGGAAAGAGGTAACAAAATTTGGTTTTTGGAATACATTTGTACGTGTCCATACATATTGAGGGCTCTAAGAGTCAAATAGGGTTCCAAAGACCTAATAGGCCTAAATAAGGGCCTAAATGAATTTGTAAAAGTGGTTTATAAAATGAGTTGAGGAACAATATTTCATATGTAGAATAATCTTGGAAAAGGGTAATTATAACATTTGTTAGTTTTCCATTAGACTACCATACATCTTTGTACAAGGAGGAAAATAAGAAAAAAAGCTACAAGGATTGGTAAAAGGTAGGATAGAGTTTTATAGAGTTGTCTTAGTGCATTAAAGAAGGTTTTGGTTTAACTAAGAGGTATAAATACATAATGAGAAGTATATATAATGTACCAAGAACCATGAATCATTATAAGGAACATTATAGCCATTGTTACATGATTGCCCAAAAAGGACTATGGGGAATGAGTGAATGAAAGAAAGAGAATATTGAATGAAGTAAAATGATAGAGTGTTGGATAAAGGTGTTTTATCTATACATTATTTTCTATCAAAGACATCCAGATGCTATGGTAATAGTAATTACATTGTATAGTGCATGTTGCATGAAATTATAGGTAAGCAATCAAGGAGATCATTTGGAAGGAGGCTTGTTTCAAAATAGAATAGAGAAGATAGATAATGAAAGTTATTATTTATTTATGGTTGATTTATTGATTTGAATGTATCGTTGATGGTATCTGATAGGTGATAAAAAAAGAGATAAGAGAGGATTAAGGTGGCAACCCTACAACAAGAAGAGCTATTAATAAGCTCAAATAAGAGAATCTCATAAATAGAGCTCAAGAAAGAGAAGGAAGTATTATTATGAAGGAAAAGAGGTGGAAATACCTTAGTGAGGTCTGAAAGAGAAAGTGAGAAGGGTTCCAAGTGTGAACTAAAAATAAATATTGCAAGTGAGGCGAACGTAAGGAGAAGAATGTACCCAAGTGAGGTACTCAAGATGAAGATGAAAGGAGAGGTAGAAATAAAATTGAGAGATAGGGTTAAATATGAAAGCCACAATGAGATAATGATGGAGATATAGATAAAGGAAATGAAAGATGCATTGGAAAAGATGGAAAAGGAGTTATTGTAAATGTGGATTGTGTATAGTTTTCAGTGTGGAATCGAGATCAAGAAAAGAGTTAAGTGAAACTTTATAGAAAGAATATAAGATAAATGAAACTAGAAAGTGATGGAACATTTGGAGAGATATTTTAAGAATATGTCAACACAACTTTCCATGGAAGATTAAAGAGAGGAAATTGGCCCTTAAATGTTTTAGATAAATATTGAATTGTCATTGTTGAATGTAAGTCAAGACATATAAAGTAAGGAGTAAGATTGGGATGAAGACATTGATTGGACAACAGACCATAAATAAGAACAAGATGATTCATGTAAGAGTGAAGGTGTAGATAAATACAAAGTATTTTGATACCTTGAAGATGGTGAACTATTTATTGAAGAGGAGTGAAGAGATGAGAAGAAAATAATAATTAATGAAGATAATGTAATTTTTGATGAATAATATGAAGATGAAGATGATGTTTTTTATAAGGATACAATAGGTTTTCTTGAGGAATACATGGGAGAAGTAAATAAATAAGAAGCACATGAAGTGCTCGAGGAAAGTAAAGAACAGGTCAATGAGGGTGTGAATAATTTACCAGTCCATAAAGTGAAGATGTAAGGTAATGAGCTGGTTGATTGGATAGTCAAAGAAGGAAAAGTTTTAAGGGAAGAAATTAGGATAGATAATGTTGATAACAATAATATGAACAAGTATGATACTTTTTAATGGTTATAAAATGAGGAAGAGAGTATGACATGGAGCATGTATTTTGATGAAGAGGTAAAAATAACATTGTTAGAGGAAGACATAGATAGAGAATGGAAATTCATCTTACATGCCATCAATATTAAAGATGAACATGAAATAAATAAAGACAAGAATAGTGACTACAAGTACAATAATTAGTATAATAAGCAACAAAAGTAAGAGCAAAGGATCATATGGATGAGGAAGTAGAGGAATATGTGTGGCATATAGGAGCACACTCATTTGTATGAAAATTTAAATGAAAAACAAAATGGGGGTAAATATGTTTTCTCCCCTTGGGTTTATAATTTAGGTAAATCCTTAAATTATCCCAATTTTAATGCATAAGGATGGTAAAATGTTTCAAGTTTTATGTCAAGTTGTTAAGAGTCATGTTTATTAGTCAAAATTTAAATTTAAATTCAAAGTTAGTTTTCCCACCAAAAGGGATTTTTAAATTTGCAATATGGTTAAGTGGTCTAGGTGAGTGGAAAATATATGTAGTGGTAAAGTTTTTGAAATAGACCTTGAATGGCTCATGGAAGGTCTTTTTAAAATATTTATGGATACATATGTTAATTGAGGTTATGAGGTGGCAATCATGGTGTCCACCACCCTACATAGGTATATGAGTTATTGAGATAGTTTATTGAGTCAATAAATAGTTAAATTCATGTTTTAAGAGTATATTTTTAATATATAAAGGAATTAATGTATGTGGTTCAAATAGAGCATACATGAGGAGAAACAAGGAAGACAAGGATGAGGAAGAAAGAAGGTTTGTGAAAACAAATGTATGACTATGAATGTTTATGTAATTAAAAAAAAATCGTATAATTTAAATAGTGATGTACATGTTGATTATAGTGAGTATTGGATAGTATTTTCATGATAATAATTTTATTTCATAATTGAGAACAAGAATATTCATTAATAAGTTTGCTTACCCTGCATTTTTATGTATTTGTGTGTTTATGAACTGTGAGAAGGCATTAGTTAATGTGAAGGATTTTTATAATAATTTTTGTGAATAAATTTATGTTTAAAAAGTGAAATATTAAATTTGTTATTTTTTAAAGTAATTTCCATATTTATTTCAAGTAATATGAGTTGCAAACTAAACAAAGATACCTTGTTTCCTATATGGAAGGAATGGCATGAACTCTATGTTTATGAATCAAAAAGATTGATATGAATGGTTGAAAATGAATTAAAGGATATATCCAAAGACTAAAATAAATAAATAAGGATTGGATAATACCTAAGGTATGTCCAAGACACTATGAATTTCTAGTTAATGATGTGAAATTGTTAAACAAACTCTCTTAGGTTCCATAGACTGCGACTACACATTATTAAACCAAAAAGTGCACATTAGATTAATAAAAGAGTCTCAAAAAATAAACCTATGTTTTTGAAATATGTTTAAGAGTTAAATCACCTAAAAATAGGGTCCTAACATTTATCAAGTCATCAAGAGGAGGACAAGACTTAAGAACTTGTTTTAGAAACCTTATAGACCCTTACTATACACATAGTGAGGTAATATATTTCTAAGAAAATATTGAATAGAGATTTACAAAAGGACAAATAGTTCTTGGTGAAGGTGCATTGGGTATAGGAATACTTAGAATATTAATTATAGTAATGTGAGAATATTTTAAAATGAAGATAAGAAACTGATTTTAGTATGGGGTAGTCTCAGACTAGTTCAACCTTGTACTAGGGTTTTGACAATAAAATGATCATAGAAGGTGAATACACCATAGGAAGAGACAAATAGGTTTTCAAATACCTAATATGCCTAAATAAGGGCCTAAATGCATTTGTAAAATTTTCTTATAAAATAAGTTGAAGAAAAATATTTCATATGTAGATGAATATTGGAAGAGGGTAATTTGACTAGGTTTTAGTTTTCCTTTAAATTAGCATACATCTCTGTATAAGGAGGAAAATAAGAAAAAAAGGCCACAAGGATTTATAAAAGGCAGGACAAAGTTATATAGAGTTGTCTTAGTAATTTTAATAATGTTTTATTTAAATTGAGAGGTCTAAATAGATTATGATAAGTATATATAATGCGTCAAGAACTATGAATTATTGTAAGGAACATTATAGCCATCGTTGCATGATTTCCCTAAAAGGACTATGGGGAATGAGTGAATAAAGGAAAGATAATCTTGAATGAAGTAAAATTGTAGAGTGTTGGAGAAATGTGTTTTAGCTCTTAATTGGTAATGCATTATAAACTTACTAAAGAGATATGGGAGAAAATGAAAATCATTTATGAAGGAGATTCAAAGGTCAAGATTTTTGAGTTATAGAATCAGAGAAGGAAATTTAAAAATCATAGGATGAAGGAAGAATATTATATCGCATCCTTTCTGTAGAGAGTTGATGATATTTTGAACATCATCAAAGGTCTTAGAAAGAACCTTAAGGAAGCTACAATAGTTTAAAAAGTATTAAGGTCACTATCCCTCAACTTTGATCCTAAATTATCTGCTTTAGAAGAAAGTCATGATATTACTCAATTGAGGTAGGATGAATTGCATGACATCATAACTACCTATGAGTTGAGGAAGAATTATGATATACCACCAAAGAAGGAAGAAATATTCAAGACAAAAATGAATCCAAAGAAGAAATTCCAAGGTAAGAAACCCAAATAGGATGATATTTTTGATATAGATGAGGATGAACTAATTGATTTGATTTAAAGGAAATTAATAATATGTTTAGGTAAGTATAAAGGTAAATTACCCCTCAAATTCTTCAATTATGGTGAGTTAGGACATTTTGATAATAAGTTCCTACATAATTATATGAAGGATGATGATGAAAAACATGATTAAGGTCATGATGATCAAAAGAGATCAGTCAGGTTTGATAAAATAAAAAATGGATTCAAAAGGTTTGACAATAAGAAGTACTTCAAGGACAAGAAGTGTCTCTACACCAAATAAGATTACAAATCATCAAATGAGAGTGAAGTTAGTGACTAAGAGTATGCTCATGAAGATGATGGTCATATTGAAGATGAATATTTGTTCATGGATGAGGAAGATAGTTGTTCACATCAAAAGGATTCTACTTGGAGTGATTCAGATGATGAAGAAGATTAGGTGGACTATGAGACTACATTGAAAAATAATCTTGTTAAGAACTAAAGGTTGAGAAGAAGATCAATAAGTAGATGAAATATAAACTAAATGACTAAGGATAACTTTAATGTGTATGAATCAAAAATGAATGAAGACACCAAGGAGAATGAAGATATGATCAAGCATCTTAGTTGTCAATTAGAAATCTTATCTACAAGCCTGAAAGCTCAAGAAGATGAGTTTTTAAGGTACATAGTTGTAAATGAGTCATTGAGGTCAAAGTTAGAGAAGACATATTGTAAGATAAAGTCATTTGTGAGATTTGAAAAGAGCTCAAGTGATCTATACAATATTTTTAATGATAAAAATCATGAAAGTGATATAAATTATCTTGGATACAAAGAATAACTAGATATTTAAACTCAAGACAAGATGAAGACTAACATAATTAAGAACAATCTGACTTTGAAGATAAATATTTAGACAAAGAATGAAGGTGCTAGCATAATGAAGACAAATCTGATCAGACAACCAAATACCATGTGGTATGCAAGTTTCAATGGTTACTATTACACATGTAAATAATTTGGTCATAGGGATAGAGAATATAAGAGACATATTAGAAATGATTTTTCATGGAATTATGATGAGAATCATCAGTCAAGAGGTGTGAATAAGGTTTAGTGTTTCAACTATCATATTTTGGAACACTTTAAAAAAAATGTACATATAAAGTAAGCAAATTTGAGTTAGCTTTAAGAATAATGGTTTACTACAACTATGAATAGAGAGGTCATATTGGTAGGTTTTATAAGTAAATGCCAATAAGTCAAAATAAGCTCAATTAGGATCCAAGAGTGAAAGGAAGAATGGAAATTATCTCAAGGAAATAAAAGATGGTAAATGTGAGTCTTGGTGAGTCCATAGGTCCAATTAATTAGTTTCTTATGGTGAAGAAGACTTCAGAAGGTGAAGAGTGCCAAGGACTCACTTTATCTACTCATGTTGTGAATGAAGAGACCAAGGTACTAGTTGAAGATAGTTTTGAAGTATGTATGGATCCAAGTGAATATCTTGATAAAAATTAAGCAAGATTCATGCAAAGAACATAAATTCTTGGTAACTTGTGATGAGGTTTTGTATGGAACCAAGTGAATATCTTGATAAAATTGAGCAAGATTCATGCAAAGAACATAAATTCATGGTATCTTGTGATGAGGTTTAGAATTGCAAGGTTGATTCTTCAAATGAAAAAGGTATGTCAAGATTCCATAGTTGCTCCATCTATTGTCAATTCTATCTTAGAATATAAGGAGAGTGATATATAAAAATAATAATTTTTCATATTTCATACTAATAAGAAAAAGAGGAAGAGAAAAAAATATTATATCTATAAGAAGATTCTAGTGGTTATTGAGGAGATGTGGGCCACTCCTAGCTTCACTTTATTTTAGAGCATTATGGTGCAAAATATGTCTCTATCTATGCTTCTTAAGGGAATCCTTTTATTGGAAAATCAAATGTTGATATGGTGTTATTCATATAGTCCTAAAGGATAGATATGAGTGTTTTCAATTAGACCAGGTATGTATAGGTGGAAGATATGTTGTGGTGATGTCAATGGGATGTAATAGTTGTATATGGTCAGTCTACAAGGTTAAATTGAAGGTTTTAAAGTGGCAAGAGAGGATTTGTGATTTTTGAAGTTTATATTTTTTCATAGAAAGGTTTACTACCTTACTCTTGCATGCTTCAAATGGTTTTGTGGTCTAAAGGTATATTGAAGTAAATTTGTAGATTTTTGTTTACTCTCAGGTTTCCCAATTTATGTTTAAGAGTATATAGGTCCTTAAATGGGTTATAGGATGTATGGGTTACCAAATTTTTGGAAGAACAATTTTTGGTCTATAAGTTTGTGATGGGTGTGTCTAGATGTGAAATAAGTCTTAGAGGTATGCATTAACTAGAAGGAAGTTGGTTGACCTTGTTTGTTTTGAGTTTCTAAGGTTTTGGGCTATGCTCGAAAAGTGGTCTACCTTATGAGTTGATTTTTTATGATTAATAATATATTAAATGTGATAAATGGGTTTAAAAATAATGGTTTACATAGATTTTAAGGTTTGTGGTTTTCAAAGTATTATGTTTTTGTTAATATGGAGGCTTAATTGACAAGTTGGTTTGTGAAGGAAGTATGTTGAAGAGGTTGAGATAGGTGTTTAAAATTAGTGTGATTAAGGGGTAATATGATAGTGTTATATATATGAAGTTATAGTTCTTGATGGTGTGTCTATTAAAATTTGGGGGCTTTACAAGTTCTAAGTAGGGCTATAAGGAGATTAGATATGTCTAGTAAGAAGAAGAGTGATTTTTTTTAGTTTATCTAAAATATCAAGGAATGAGTATTTCAAGGTTTTTTATTAGGTTTTTTTAGATCATGTTTTATATCTGGTGAGTGGTATTAATTTTTATTGGTGGTCCTTGAGGTGGTTTGAGAGAAAAGGTTAATAAGCTTGTATGGTGGTTCTTCATGGTGTATGGAGATATGAAGATGCTAAATTGATATGATTACTCAAAAACCTTAGGGGGAGTCTCTATCAAATGTTTCTTGGTGAGATTAATTATATTTTAGTACTTTTGTGTGTTCTTTCTTCATTGGTTGTGGTCTTTGGTTGAAGAGACTGTTGGCATGGAGAAAGAGGAAGTTGACAAGGCAAAGAAAATGTGGGCTTAGGGTAAGGAGGATTTTGTATCATATTTTTAAGGTGGTCCTTTCTTATTGGTGGTTTTTTTAATTCCTCAATATAATTTGGCTCCCACTTTGTCATTGTGTTAAAGCAAGAAAAAGTTCCTATTTTTTAGAGTGCTTGAAAATAGAGAAGGAAGGTGAGCTCTATATTGATATTTGATGGTTGTTGACATTAATGATAAAGGGGGAGGTTGTTCAAGAGTTTTCAATGTGTCATGTTGATGTAATTAATGTTTCTAAGTAAGAGGATGAAGTGCCTTGATAATTTAAGGGATAATGACAAAGTGTGTAATGTGCTTATTCAAGTATGCTTGAAGGAGGCTTGGTCAATCTTCAATTTTGGCATGGATAGAGATGTTTAGGGATGAGTATGGAGTATTTATAATGTTTAAAGGGTATTATAAGAGGTTTTATATACTTTTAATTGTTTTTTTCATTAATTAAATTTATTTGGTAGTCCATAGTTTTCATCTAGATATTTTGGGTCTAGTGGGAAAAAATTTGAGTAGGTAGTTTATTAATGTCATAATTACCACATGAGGATGAGTCAGGGGGAGTTGGTCATATGGTTATGATCATATTTATCCCTTATTTCTATGTGATAAACTATTGGTCATGTAATTAATCAGATTAAAATATATTTGGGTGAAAATTTGGGCTCTCAAGAATTTTGAAGTGTTTTCCCATACTTAGCCAAATTTGCAATGTGGCAAGAAGAGCTGAGTAAGCATATTGATATAATCATATCTTACACATGTGGAAATTTCAGGAGAACTTGATCATATTGGATTATTAATTTTTGTTCCTAATTATTTTTTACTAAATTTTAGTTTATGAAATGAAATACAATAAAAGATATGCTTGCTCAAATTTGGCCTCCTAGACAAGTTTTTGACAGTTGGGTATTTGGCAGAAAAATCTAAATAAGCAAATTAATGGAGTTATATCTCACTCATGCAAATATTTTAGGAAAATATTTATATATGGTTGGATTATAAAATATTAGGATATTATATGTTTCAAAATTTATAATATGCACTTGAGCGAAGGAAAAGATACGACTATGCAAAGTTGGACTTTTAGGCAAATGGCAATGGTCCCCATACATTGTAAATATAAAAACCAAATGGAGATATAATGACTCATGGGTTATTTCAAAATAAATATATATGGTGAAAATAAATTAAAATAGGTTAAAGTATTTGTTGGTTAATAAATTTAAAGATCAAGCTCCTTACAAAAGGTTTAATGAATCATGTTCATTCTAAGATGTCTAGAAGAAAAGAGATGAGGATAAGTGTTCGATGTTTAATGTTAAGAAGAGATAAAGATTGATATTATTAAAATATATAATGGTTTTCTAACTTTAATACATATATAAATCAATAGTGCATGATGAGTGAGATGTTTTCAAGGTGTTCATTATTTAACACAGATAAAGACTGAGCTATGTATAAGAGATCCACGGTGCACATTGAGTCAATATTGAAAGAATTCATGAGATGAGGTCAACGTGTTTAAGGTTTAAAATTTAGGAATTGGTTTAATATGAGTTAAATTTTAGAATATATTGATAGTATGTGATTAATCTAAAGTAGTTAGGATATGACATGCAAGCATAGTGTTTAATGTTTAATTGTGACCACTTAAATTCAAATATTTGAATTTAATAAAGGAAAAACTAGTGTCTAGTTTTTTAGCCATAAATTTTGATCTATCTATAATTTAATCATGGTGTAAAAATAATTTTTTATATGACTCCAAGGTGAATCTAAATATAGATTTGAAGATTTGAAAGTGTGTACAATCAGAGATATTAAGGTTCAAAGTTGACTATGTGTACATGTATATTCTGCAAGTTACCCAAGGAGGATAGTTGAGCTCATTATGATGGTGTTTCAATGTCTCATAATGAATTAGATATCTAGGAAATTTTTATATACTCCATATGGATGTTCTGTGTTCATTATGAAAGTTTGACTAATTATATGATATATGAATAAAGGTTTAGAAGTCAATTGTGTATTCGTTCATGGTGATTGTGTGCACAGAATGTTGTTTAAGCTAATTGTGCTTAAGCATAAGGATATTGTGATGGTTTTTGGAACATAAGGAGGACATATAGTTCATGTATCACGGGTATATATGCTGGAAAGTGTTCTTGTGTTTCTTAGTTTGCTCAAAGAAGTGTCAAAGAGCTAAATGGGTATTTATAGGACCTAAAAGTGACTTAGGCCTATTCAGTGAGAGTCATGGTTAAGTGTGACCCATATTATATGCCTTAAGGTTGAATTTATGTATTGTGGTTAATAGGAAAGATTATGATCTTGATATTAATGATATATCTATAAATATTGGAACTAAATGTGTTGGTTTCTACAATTTTGAGAAGACATGTGCAAGGTGTAAATGTGAGAGCTATGGAGTGAAGGAGAAGTAGATGTACCTAGTGGATGGGTTGGTAAGTAGAGAAGATTTTTTTATTATATATATTACATATAGGTCACATTTATGATGTCAAAATAGTGCTCTTACAGTTTGAGGATATGTGAAGAGGTCTGAGTGTGCAGATGAGGATAATTTGAGTGAAGAAGGAAAGAGAGTGGAATGCCTGTGTGAGAGGCCCATATGAGATAGAAAGGGAGTTTGTGTAACGGTTAGATATTCAAATATATATTATTAGGTTTTTAAGACAATATTTCTAAGGTGGAGGTGTTCACTTCAAAGGAGGGTCTAGAGGACTTGATCTTCCTTAAGGGTAGTTATTCCTTGTGAAATAGGTGATTAACTAAGGGACTTTGGTTAGGAGGATTTGATAGAGGCTTTTTGGTCTAAAAGAGTTGACTAGTATCTTATTTGTAATTTATTATAGGATAATTAGTCCATGTGATATGGGCTTGACAGTGGGTTTTATTCCCCATGATCCTTGTAATTGTGTGTGTGTGTGTGTGTGTGTGTGTGTGTGTTTGTGTGTGTGTGTGTGTGTGTGTGTGTGTGTGTGTGTGTGTGTGTGTGTGTGTGTGTGTGTGTGTGTGTGTGTGTGTGTGTGTGTGTGTGTGTGTGTGTGTGTGTGTGTGTGTGTGTGTGTGTGTGTGTGTGTGTGTGTGTGTGTGTGTGTGTGTGTGTGTGTGTGTGTGTAATTTTCATTAAGGAAAATTGACTTTGCTATTTCTCTTTCTATTAAACAAGTTCATTTTTTGGCTTCCCCAACATCAAGTTATCCCTAATTTTATTCAAATAGTAAGAACAAAATGAACTAGTTAATACACCATAATAATTATAGTAACCAAAGGAGAATAATGGCCTCTTCATCAAAATAAAGAAATCCCTCAGTCCACTTCCCATACTCATTTTTAGGATTGGTGAAATATAAAGATATAATATTTAAGAAGAGTGCCCTAAATTTCAAATTTACACATTAATTAATGCTCTAGGAAGAGGTGGAAACCATCTAGTCATATTATACTAAAGATGAACTCTCTCTAGAGGATAAGTAATAAATAGATGATTTGATATCAATCAAAGAGAAAGGAATCAACCAAGTGGTGACTAAACTTGAGATTATGTCATGCATTGACCTCTTTAATTTTTTATTTGTTAATAGAACCACTGTTGGAGCTATTGAGCATGTTAGTAAATAAAAGAGTGCATCTACTTATATTTTAGGTAGGGAATTCAAGAGACACCTTAGGATGCCCTATTTTGAGACCAACTATAATCAAGTCTCAGCCATTATTTGGTTTGATCATAACACCATAGATGTAAATTTAAGGAAGTGGCTTGTAAAAGGTTAGATATTTAATCTAAAGGGGGATTTTATCTCCTCCAATTAAATCATTAAATTTAGACTAGGGATTATTATAGCAATGGCCCTTTTCTAGAGTATTGTATATGTTCAGGTTGAATGGGTTCCATTATTAAATATAGTCCTAAAAACTAACTAGTTGGTGTCACTTGGGGAGATTACAAGTGAAAAATTAAAATCATAGATAATCTACCCTTATCGGAGGCCTATAAATGACATTTTATATATGATGTCTCACCTACTATATCTAGTGATATCCATAGTTTACAATCCCTATGGTCAAGAGTGGCAACCTTTGAATTAATATATGGCCAAAAGGGTTGGAGAAGATTTTTATTTCATGTGAATTCATAGATATATGAATGAAATTAGAAGGATATGAAATGAGTCTATTCTCATATATTTAAATAAATTTAGGGCACCCTGATGCCTAGATTATTGAAAAATGTGATAATAAGCCTAAGTAAAATATGACATTATTGGTTCTACCTAGATGAACCTTAATTCAAGTATAAGACACCATGACCAGTCCTATACTATTTCCACAACATGTTTTAGACCATATAGAAGAACATGAAATAACATATCAAGTCTTTAACAACATTGACGGGAAATTACATCAAAGGTATTTGGATTACTATTTCAAGACTCATTTTTGCATAGGACAATATCAATATGTGACCAAGGTATATTTTACTCATGTTTTTAAATTTAGAACATATTATAACTCAAGCTTACACCTTTTATATAATGGTACCATAGGGGGAAAATAAAGGGCTATCTTAAATATATCAAGAAAATGATAAGTTGCATGTCTCATAGATCACTAGGCATATGAAAATGATCAAATCCTCCTAAATGCATCAAATTATTTATAGGTATGGATAAAAATGAAAGATAAATCAGTGCCATTGATACTTTCCCACTCCTTATAACACAACCCTGAGGAAATTGAAGAAGAGACATAGTTGCAGAGAGTCAACAATGGCCTCTATCTCAAACACAAGACTCACAACCATAAGATTAACCTCATTCCCCTTTAATAGATCCTATAGAGGAAAAACTAGATGAATCTAGTAGTATAAAATAATATATTCCATATCTTAGGAGGTATATTTTGAGAGAAATCCCTAGTCATCAAGTTCTTTCTAATTTAATAGCTTCATACGTATAAGTCATCAACACAACTAATACAAGGGATAAGTTAGTAGTTTATTTAGATTAAAAAAGGAAGTGAAGTTTTGTGATGACTCCTTTGCCTCCCCTTACTATGGTTAACCAAGTAAGTCTTTATGAATTATATAAAATGGTTTTTACTTCCATTACAATTGCTTTAAACTCTCTTAAATATCCCGAGCCCCCTAAGACAAGACCTGTGCCTTCCACTCCTACTTCATCACCTTCAGTTATACTTCCTACCATAGTTATTCCTAAAACCCCTCTACCATCTCATTCACCTTCCACTCGAACCATATTCACATATCAAAGGAAGTATAAGAACTACCCTACTCCCTCCCAAGATAAATAAAACTAGAAGATAGGCCATCACTTAGTCTCTCTATTATATAGGAAGCTACTGAGGAAGAGAAAAAGGATGTAGAGGAAGAAAAATAAATTGAACAAATACCATCTTTAGTTTTTTATTCTTTTGAGGAGGAAGACCAATAAATGGGCATCGCATAACTAAATGATGAAAAAGCTAAAATAGAAAAATCCAAAGCTTTGAGTCTTAAAGAATGTGAAGTGGAAGACACCTTAGCTAACCTCACACAAGGGAAAAGTTGTAAAATTGATTAGGTAGTATCTTCCATTGTTTATTTAGTTTCTAATGTATAATTTCAAATTGTAAGTTTACCCTCAATAATTCCTAGGGTTATGTCATTGAGTTATATTAGTACTAGTGTTACTTCAGATATTCTTTCTCATCAAAAACTAATAAAGAATCCTATGTCAATCCCTTTTGATAGTTTTGTCACAATTTATATTTTAAATGAACCCCTATATCCCAAGAAAAAGTTAACCCAAATAGATCTCCCCATTCCCTAGCCACTAGCCATGGTAAATACAATAATGACTATGGAAGTAACACTAGGTCTAACTATATTATTGGAAGAAGTAACACACATGAAATAAACATATACATGAGATATGGTTTGCCATAAAATCCCTCAGGTCTCTATTTAAATATCTATCTCCCTACCAACCACTTTGGCTACATCCCTTCCAATGACCGCTACACCTTCTACATCCTCAAATATTTCTCAAGAAGAATAAACATAAGAACTTACTATTCCCACATGGGTGAGGAATATATATATAATGTTAGAGATGAAATACCAATTTTTTTCTTAACTAAGCTACCCATAGTCTTCCCTTAGTTTGACAAGGAAAGTGGGACTATTTAGAGAGTGATGGAGAAGAAAATGGTCAATACGAGAATAAAAGGTGAAGTAAAATTTGAACAAAGAGAAAAATTATACTCTTTAGCCAAGAAATCTAAGATAAATCCCAATTACTATACTAAATATATTAAAGAATTAAACCCTTTTTTGTATTCCACTAATGTGAAAATGAAATAAATGTACCAAAGTATTGAGGAGGACTTGAAAATATTAATGAAAATACAGATTACATAAGATCCTCAGGAAGTTATTTCTAAAGTTTAGAGTGTATCTACAAATATTTATAATATTATTTAAAAAATCAAGGTTTGTAAGGCTATTAGTCATGCCAATAGATCAAATATTGTTACACTATGGAATAAGATGGAGGATAAATAAATAAGATTGAATTTATAAGTTTAGTGATCCAAGGTTAGTGCTTTCAATTAGTTGAATCTCATGATCAACATGGATTATTCTTGGAGTTTAAAATATGTACTACCAATAGGTATGCCTCCATAAATTGGCGTAAATATATGAAAAAGATACTAAGACTTTTATTAGTCATGATAGTGAGGCACTATTAGTATAAGTTCCTAGAAATACTCCTTAACATGTTAACTATAGGGATATCTTGCATAATAGAGAGTACAATAGGCACATAAGGGACTAAAATGTTACCTACCATCTATTATATATAAAGATGCACCTAATATCAAGAAGAATAAAAATGCTAATACAAGATAGAACATAAATAACATGACATTTGATAACATATTAAGGTACAATAGAGTACTGATTATGCCTTAACCATATATAAAAGAATATTAGGAAAACCATAATAGAATGATTCTATTAATCTCTATCAACACAATAGAACCATATTATATTGTAACAAGGTGCTATATATAGTCTTTTACAATAATATATATCTTTAGATTCCATCCTTTTGAGATAAAAAATGAAAGACTTTTCACATTCTTATAATTCTTGATTAGGATTACAAGGATAAATACATAAAAAAGTTAAATAGAATCATATAATTTGTATGTGTGTCCTTATATTTTACTTCAAAGTTTTACCTTGCTCATTTCTTCATCTAACACTTTCTGAGACATAGATATTTGTTTCATCCCAAGACAATGTTGTAAGCTAATCTAAACTGAGTTGAAAAGATAAGCCATGACCAAAATTCACAATGATCACTCTAGGTATCACTTACCAATTTTCACACATTGTGCACTAATTATCCTCCCTTTTGGGTTTCCAACCAAATAACATAATAGCTTTCCACCCTTTCAGGTTATTAATAGGCTAGCATAACTAGGTGGCCTCCATTTACATGTTTTCAACCATTTTGGCCTATTCCTAATGTTCAGGCTATCTTAGAAAAAACTATAATATGTTCAAATTCATAAAAAGGAAATGTGTAAAACTTATTACTACAGCTAAGGAGGTGTTTGACTAAGTGACTATGGAGGTTGTTGTGTTTAGCTAGTTGTTGACCCTCTAGATGTTGATGCACCCATAGCTAGAATAGTTGTGGAGACTAAATTTTTTTATCCAACTTCCTTTCCTATATTATTTATTGAAGATATTAAAGAGGAATGAATTGGGGCCCATCTATTATATATGAAATATCCAAATTAGCTTGAGATAGATCCCACTTGAGCATTTTCTAATCTTTTAGAAATTCACATACCATGGAAAGTAGAATGCATAATGGTAATTTTTGTAGATGTAGGATGCACCCTATCTGAGTAGATTATTATTTAGGTCCTCTACTCAAACCTAGTCCAACATGGGAATAACCCTAGGATGTGGGATACCTAATTTTGGGTTAGACTTCTAGGATTTTTACTGAGGCTAGCTCCTCAAATATGATAATTTGAATATCTCTTCTTAAAACTTAATATATTGAGATGAAAAGGGGAGATGATACATGAATTAAAACTTACTTTAAGTAGAATGCATAATGGTAATTTGTTTAGATGTAGGATGCACCCTATCTGAGTAAATTATTGTTTAGGTCCTCTACTCAAACCTAGTCCAACATGGGAATAACCCTAAGATGTGGGTTACCTAATTTTGGGTTGGACTTCTAGGATTTTTAATAAGGCTAGCACCTCAAATATGATAATTTGAATATCTCTTCTTAAAAATTAATATATTGAGATGAAAAGGGGAGAGGATACATGAATTAAAACCTACTTTAAGTGTGGTGATGCACCAAATGTTTAATGATCCACTCTCAACTTGATCAATTTCATGGCTAGTAATGAATCTAATGTGGACAAGGTTCCAAAAATGAGTATTTTGTATGAAGTTTTAAAATAGACTTGTAAATTTAATGATAGAAAGAGATAGGTCTATGTAAGACACTATATATTTATGACACTTTAATAAAAACGTCACTATCTAAAACTTCATACAACATGCAAGAAACTAACAGTCTTAAAGCAAGGTACATGAAGGACCTATATATGATGAATAGACAATATACATTCTATAAATCAAACTTCAATAAATCACACTTAGAATAAAAATATAATTTTAAATTGTCTTATATTTTTTTAAAGAGTTTACAAAGGGATTTTAGTAGAGGTTTGCTATACCTAGCTAAGGGATATAAATCAAGAGCTCAAAGCTAGTATTTATAGGAAGAAAGAAGGTAAGAGAGAAAATTTGGCATTGAAGGGGCCATTCATGAGCCTAATTCCACTCAAAACAACCACAAATACAATCCTTCTCAATCCTTCCCTTGAATTAATATAACTGTATATTTCTCTACCATGATGGAGAATGTGAAGATCAAGACCAGTTTTAGGAAGCAATCCCCACCATTGCATGAATCATTCTCAAGATCCTCGACATTAATTACCTTCATGATCTTCTTCAATCATGATTTATGTTATTAACATTATCAGGCAATTACTTGAGCTTTATTATGATGTTATTTTTTACATTCTTTGCACAATCACCATTCTACCATTGATTATAAATCTTGAATATAGATCTATTATGGATGAAAAATAATCACCCTATTAGTTTTCATATAGTCATGATTGAATATGAAGATCCATGGGATATGGAATATTATATATGAAAGAGACTTAAAACCTACATATAGAATCTCTTGAAAATATTTATAAGGATTTAATGGCATTAGATGGCTTTAAAGGGTCTACTCCTAGTTATCTAGATCACATTCGACCTTACATTTATGTATTTTACCTACTTAGGGTGGAAAGATCCTTTTTCCAATGTGTCTACCTATATGGTATCCTTTTGTTCAACATTAGGTCATGTTTGATTTCTATTGAAGTCCCTCAACTTTTAACTTTTGATATCAACCATCGATCTCGATATAGTCTCCTCATATTATGCTAATTGTTAGCTCTTCAATCATTCTATAAGATACTAATATCATCTCTTTGACTTATTAACCTCATGCACACAAAATATTTCCCTCTATATTAATTAATTCAAACCATAGATATTCTAATATTTTAATGTGCTTTAGACACTTTTAATCCATGTATTTTCTCTTAGGATATGCTAACTTTTTGACCCATCACTCACTGTTAGATATGTTTTATATGATGGATCACACACCATTGATATATTTGGACCCACTAACCTTATAAATCACCATGCACCATTAGATATTTGTTTATTTACCTAATATTTTGACACTTTTCATTGACACATTTATGTTGACCTAATAACTTAATGCTCACCATTGATCTTCGATGCATGATTAAATGTGCACTGTTAGATCTTTGGAACCCACTAATATTATAAATCACTACTCACTATAGGATCTTGACTTGAGATCCTATGATTTTGATAATTTTAAAATTCACATTCAAAATTGGGATATTTGAATTCAAATGGCTATTTCAGAAGGCCCAAGTTTGATGTCCCCACACATGTTTCATTCTACAAGTTTGACTTTAAAGGCTTATATCTTAAGATAGAAAGCCCATCAAGATATAAAATATTTATAGAATGATTTATGCATGAATACCTTTATGTTTTTGTGATATTTTTTCTTGAGAGGCTTTCTAAGTGAACTTATTAAATGAAAATCAAGCTGACCCATTACTTTCTATGTGATGTGCCATGGCAATCCAATTCTTCTAAGCTTGTGAAAAGAACTATTGTCTCTTTATAAGGATAAAACTAAATTCTAATACCTTTTTTAATCCATTTAGTTCCACCTAAATTATTTAAACACCATGAGAACCTATTGGTCTTTTTCACCTTACAACTCTAGACCATTTTCTAGACTTCTTCTCAAAGATCATTAAATTAAACTTTAAGATTGCTTAAAATGTTTCAGTTTTTTTTAAGAAATATGAGATATTTATACCATTAATTACATCCAAAACTCTTTCTTTCCTCATCCATCTATGGAAAATATTTATATTTAGGCCAAAATTGGCCAACATCTTTGGTGACTCATAGGAAAGCATGCCTATTATGATTGAGAACATAAAATAGTTTCCTTATCTAATCCATTGGGTATGGAGTCTCCTCTATCATTAAATATATTAATCTAAATATAAAAATTGGTTTCCATCCTATATATAACCCCTCTTGAAATAAAAAGGGACCAGAAGGAAAAAAAACACAAATTTCCCAAGGCACTTATTGAAGGGAAGCACATAATAAAAAGGAAACTAACCTAAGCAAATCAAGGACAACTAACCCAAGGAAAATGGGAAACAAGAAAAATAGAAGGGAAGTATAATAATTCTTGTGATAATCACTTATTAGAAAAAATAAACCTAGAACAACTAACTTTAAAAATGATGATTTCCTCCAAGATCGAATGGAAAGTTAGATTGTCCATCTTAGAACTTTAGAATATGTTTGGCGTCTCTTGATGACCTCTTCTTGGAGATTATAGAAATTGGATTTTTATGACCTCTTAATGAGGTATATGGGCCTCCAAATTACATTCTAATTTTCATGGATTGAATATGTGGAGCTGAGACCCAAACATCTTCTTTCCATATTCCTCTATTTTGCAAGAATGCTACCAAATTTTCTTCATTCATTAGATGCCAAAGATATGATTCATATTCTATTACTCCTTCATTATGATTCTCATAAACAAGTTAATTTTTGAGGTCTTTATGATTTACCTCTTATATCTCTTTAGGCATGCTGGATGATAAGACCTCTTCACTTGATTTGTGTTCAGGAGCAATGATCTGAGGTATTAGATCAACAAATACTTATCCATTATTCTCATCTTCATGAACTTACTATTCTTTTGAGCCAAATTCAGTAGTTTATTGGTCTTTAATATCTTCTATATGATATGTAATACCTTGAATAGATTGATATTTTTTGAAAATATCCATATATTTCTACCAAAAATCCCCATCATTACCTTCATTTTCATCTTCTTTAGTTGGGTTGTACTCATCAATGGTTAATTCCAAAATTTCTTGAGAAGCATCTTGATATGAGATAATGGGTATCTGATCAAGAGGCTCTTAAAAAAAAACCCTCTATACACATCTAAATCTTGTTCATGGATCTCATCTTCTACTTGCACTTGTTCTTGTGACTCATCTTATTTGACCCTATGGAATAAAAAATCATGTTTATTCATGCTAAGAGGTGTCCTAAGAGCCATTTCCTCCTCAATATCATCTAAATCATCTTCATCAACTTCAAGTTCAATATGAATTTAAGTGTTTACCTCTTTAATAATGGGTTCTCTCTCCATTAGTGGCATAAAAGATCTGTGGAGTGTCTCTAAAATAGATGAAATATATACCTCATTCCTTTCATCTATCTGCTTATCTTCAAAAATCACCACTTCTTATTTCTTATAAAAATCACTTTAGATGGATCTCTGTGAGGTAAAGGACTTATATTCTTGAGGAGGGAGGCATCGAGATTGAGTAACTTTTGGTTTTCTTCACTACATGATTTGATTCCAAGATGGAAATTTGGGCTCATGGTTTTCCTATATATTGTGCATTATGGCTTGAGGAATGAAAGGAGGTATGTGAAATTGAGGTGATGTTTCCTTTTAAACTACCAATGTATGGCTCAAATTTTTATCTAGAGATTTAATTTGCCTAGAAAGGGAGGCTTCAAAATCAAACCTTGATTACTCATGATGGTTGGCTCTTTCAACACAAATTTTCCTTTCCTCCTAGATTCTCCCTTGGATACACTTCCATGATGGGAACATTGAGAGGACATGGGGGGGAATTATGATTACCTTGAAACTCATCTAGTGAGGGCTTATGAGTGGTGATGTGAAGCTCAACATGAGGCTAACATGGAGTGAATGAGAGAAGGCATGATGGGTAATGAGGTGTTTGATGTTATTCATGGGCTACCAAATTTTTCTCAATCTTAGATATGAGTCCATCTATGTCAATCATGTCATTACTATTTCTAGAATAACCTCGCCTAATGAAATACATCCAACTTTATTTTTCTTGTTACATGGAGGTTTTAACCCCCTAATGACATGTTTTTGAATTTCTCATCCATACCCCTTCAATATATCAATGTTTATCATATTATTTTCTTGATCAAATAAGTCTATATATATAATGTATTGGGGTATGAGTAGGTTGTTTAGGAATGTCATACAACTGACATGACTAATCAGGAGAGTAACCAAGCTGTAGAATGGGTAGATGAGATTCATGGTAGGTTTGATGATATTCATAATAAGGGGGGTCATCATAGGACTGGTAAAGGGAAATATTATGATTTATTGGTTATTCAAAGTCAATATTAGGGTATTACTCTTACATGTATGACTAATATAGGTCTTCAATCTGCTAGTGAGGATTATAGAAATATGTATATAGATCATTTTGAAACTATTCATAAGGAGGTGAATGATAAATGTATCCACCATAGTTATTCATATCAACCTCATATTTCAAATAAGATGCAAGAACTAATTATAATATTCAATGAGACATGTATGGGTTGGTTAGAACTAATTTGGAGTCATCATTGGTGTTAACTTGTTTACTTCCAAAAGTTGATTAGAGGAAAGACACACCAACAATATTTCCACTCTTTTGGATCTTGCTCCTATTGGGCAAGCCAAAACCTATTAGAGATGTAGTCTTCACCCTAACTAAGCAAAGGACTATTTAGGTCCTCTACTCAAACCTAGTCCAACATGGGAAAGACCTTAGGATGTTGGTTAACTAATTTTGGGTCAGACCTCTAGGATTTTTAATGAGGCTAGCTCCTCAAATATGATAATTTAAATCTCTCTTCTTAAAAATTAATCTATTGGGATGAAAAGGGGAGAGAATACATGAATGAAAACCTACTTTAAGTGATGTGATGCACCAAATGTTTAATGTAAACTCTCAACTTGGACACTTCATGACCACAAATTAATCCAATGGGGACAAAGATTGATTAGATTCTATGCCAAGGTTCCAAACATGAATATTTTATATGAAGGTTGAAAAGAGACTTGCAAGTTAAAGGATAGGAAGACATAGGTGTATGTAAGACACTATGGACTTATGACACTTCAATATAAACCTCACAAGATAACACTTCATAGAACTTACAAGAAACTAAGAGTCTTAAAGCAACATAAAGAATCTATAGATGATGAATATACAACATACATTATACAAATCAAAATTCAATAAAGCACACTTAGGATTAAACTAGAATCTAACATTGTCCTATATTAATTTAAAGAGTTTAGAAAGTGATTTTAGTAGAGTTTTAATATACCTAGCTGAAGGATTCAAATAATGAACTCAAAGCTAGTATTTATATCAAGAAATAAGGTAAGAGAGATAAACATTGGCATTGAAGGGATCATTAATGAGCCTAATTCCACTTAGGATAACCACCACCACAATCCTTCTTGATCCTTCCCTTGCATTAATTTCAATCTATCTTTATTTTCCATGATGGATAATGTGAAGATCAAGACTAGTTGCAAGAATCAATCCCCACCTCCACATGAATCTTTCTCAAGCTCATATACATTAATGCCCTTCACTATCTTCCTCAATCATTCTTTATGCTCTTCACTTTATCAGGTGGTTATTTAAAATTGCTCATGATGTTATTTTTGGCATTCCTTTCATAGTCACCATTTTTACATTGCTTTTAAATCCTAAATATAGATCTATTATGGATGAAAACCAATCATCCTATTGGTTTTCATATAGTCATGATTGTAAATGAAGATTCATAGGATAGGGACTCTTAAACCTGAACTAGATGTAAAACCTATGTCTATAAGATCTCAAAAAGATTTACAAGGCCTTAATGGTGTTAAATGACTTTACATGGTATGATCCTAGTTATCTAAATCATGTTTGTTCTTGCATTTATGTATTTTACCTACTCAAGGTGGTGAGATCCTTGGTCCAACATGTCTACCTCTATGGAATCCTCTGGTTAAACTTTAGGTCACATTGACTCTCCATTGAACTCCCTTAGCTTTTTACTTTTAATATCAACCATCGATCTTGATCTGGGATCCTCATATTATGCCAAGTATTAGCTTCTCATTTGTTTTTCACGATGTTAGATCTCCCTCTATATGAATGAACATGAGCCATATATCTTATTCCTATTTAACATGCTTAAGACACTTGTCATCTATGCATTTGATTTTAGGATCCATTGACCTTTTGACCCATCACTTTCTATTAGATATGATTTATATGATGGATCATGCACCATTGATCTATTTGGGCCCATTGACCTTGTCAGTCACCACACATTATTGCATCTCTATTTAGGTACTTGAGATATTGACACTTGTCATCAATGCATTTATTCTAATCTCTTGACTTGATGCTCATCATTGATCTTTAATGCATGATCAAATGCACATCATTATATATTCAAGACCTACTAATATTGTCAATTATTGCTTGTTATTGGATCTTGACTTGATATCCCATTATTTAGACACTTTTTAGATTCATGTTCAACTATGAGATATTTGAATTCAAATGACTATTTCATGAGGCCCAAATTTTATGTCCCCATGTATGTTTCATTCTTAAAGTCTAGATTTAAAGGCTTATATAGTGGGATAGAAAGCTCATCAAGATATAAAATTTTCAAAGTGTGATTTAGGCATGAATAACTTCATGTTCATGTGATATTTTAGCCAGAGAGGATTTTTATGTGAACTTATTAAATGCATAAACAAGATAACCCATTAATTTATACAAGATGTGCCATGATGGTCTAGTTATCATATGCTTATACAAGGAAATGATGTCTCTTTAGAAGGATCCAACAAAATTCTAAGACCTTTTGAAATCCATTTCATGCCCCTTAAATGCTTGAAACACCATTAGAACCTGTTGGTCTTTTTCACCTTGAAACTCTAGACTTGTTTCTAGACTTTCTTCTCAAAGATGAACAATTTACACTCTAAGCTTGATTAAAGTGTTTCAAAATCTTGGTAAGAAATATGAGATCTTTGAACCACTCATTCCATCTAGAACTCTTGGTCAACTAATCCATCCAAGAAGAAGCTTTTTATGTAAGTAAAAATTGGGCAATAGTACCTAGATCATCATCATATTTTGTAGGTCATCATCATTTGTGATTATGAAAAATGACATGGCATTAGATAGCTTTAGCTGAATATCCAAGATGAGCTCATCCAATTTGTCTACTATCTTTTGGGATTGGATTCTTGCAAAAATGTTGTGCATTATATCATTAGTCCATTCTTGCAACTTTTATATGAAATCATCCCTAAAATCCAATCAATTATTGGGTGCATTGATTATCTTTTTTGTAGTTACCATTTGATCCTCCATTATGGATTTAGCTTTATATATAGTGGTAAATTCAGGTTTCATATTATCCAAGGATTGGTAAAGATGTTGTCTCTAATTTCACATGTCTTGGGATATCTACTTGGCCTACCTAACCATGGTGTCTAGGACATTCTCATATTCATCAAGGATTTCAAATATTATTTGTATTTCATTCCTAAGATCTTGCCCTTGTACCCATAATGTCAAAAGATTTTGTGACACTACCTAATTCTTTGTAAGCTATTTCAATAGAGAAGTGAATTGCTTGTATTCACATATGACTTTAACACCCATTACTTACATAACTTAGGTGGGAAAAATTTTACTAATAATTTTTCATGCATTTACCAACTACTCTTTTTGTCTAGCCTTTTTTCTTGTAGACTAAGGATTTTGTTCTCCAAAACTAAGGAATTATGTATAATTAGTTGTTTAAAGGCAAATTATCCTTTAATCTATTTTGATAATGACATCTAAGTCACAACCAATGATGTTTCCATCATAATGGTGTAAAGTTCCATGGATGTGGTCATAGGTGTCACTAGAGTAGGTGTGAATTGAGCCAAAGGAATTATGAAAGTAGTTTAGTGCATCGATATAATAGGGACATCCCATAGCCATTAGCTAGAGATATATGATGCTTCTTTTATAGCCTTTGTGTGAGCTATGGTTGCTAATTCTACCTATGTTTTTACATTTTTGATCTCCTTGGCTGAGGTTTTTTCCTTAGCCTTGGCCTTAGTTTAGCTTTATATTTTGCTTTAGATTCCTCTTCAGCCTTAACCTTAACATCAACTCAAGATTTAGCGTTAGCATATACCTCAGACTTAGCTTTGGCTTTAGCTTTATCTTGGGATACTTGTGCTTCTATTACATGTGTGATTTATTATTTATTAGATTTATCTTTAACTTCTTTCTCCTAGTTTTATTCCTCAACTTGCACTTCTTATTGTCTCCATGAGGCTTCCTCTTCTTATTTAATTCCACTTTTTCAATATGCTTTCAAATAAATTCTTCTTCTTTAGCTTTATTCTTTATAGCTTTAACTTTTTTTCTTCCTTATAGCCTCTACTTCATCAAAATTCTTTTATATTTGAGAATCTATGTCATTTGTTTTTATATTTGACACTGCATAGCTTTTAATTGTGTCCCTTATACTACTATTAGTTGTGCTTATTCTAATTTTTCTTGTTCATTTCTTCCTGCTTAGCCTCCTTAAGGTCAGGTGTTTCCTACATAGTTTATTTTTCATCTCCCACCTTAGGCATAGTTGTATATATGGTTTTATCATTACCTATAAGGTTAGTGTCTGATTTAGTATGCTCAGGTGATTATTATTCACACATATGACCTTTATGTACCAATTTATTTTTCCTAAATTTAACTAGAGGCATGAGAGTCTATTTTTTGTTTTTTAGACCTAGAACTGATATTATTGTTGTGTTGATTGAGACTACTACTCACCACCTTTTTGTTTAGGTTCTCTTAAATATACCATCCTTTCTTGTAAAGTTTATGATGGTTTATAAAAAGGGTGTGTGCATGATCATTAGAATAAGGCTGGTGTAGGATTACCTTCTTTAATTAAATCTACCATCTACATAACTAATGATCCTATAACTAGTTCTATTAAAATTATATTGGCCTCCAACTTGTTCCAACTTACTTCTTGTCCTATAGTATAAAAAATAATAAAATATAGTTTTTAAGTGATATCAACCAAAAGGTCTTTTCTTACCTAATTTCACACTTAGTAAGTGCATAATGATTCCCCAATTCATAACTCCTTCTCATCATCTTTATCATACACCTCTTTTTGATATCTTCCAACATTGATCAGAGTACTTCCTATTCTTCTACCCCCAACTCAATTAGGTCACACTCAATAGATATCCATGGAACCATGGGATTATTGATCTAGGACTTTGATTAACTAGTTCTTTTCTTTGGTGGTTGTGGTGAGACTCTACACATTGATGTTTTCCTCTTGCCTTTATAATATTATGTTGTATCTTATGGTTTTACTAGTTGTGGCATTGAGAATGTGGTTGTGTTGGTTATTAAAAAGGTGTTTGCTCCACTTCTAATTTTTACACCTATAGATAAATGTATTGTAATGTTAGAACTAACCTTGTAGCTAAGGCTTTTTCCCTATACACTTTAGCCTTTTCTTTGACTAATGAAATGAAAAATGGCATTAGGGTCATAGATGGAGTGGCCAACTCATGAAATTTTATTTTAGTGTCATTATAAAATTTAGTGACTAAATTATGTTATCCCAGATATTACATTAAATCTTTTGGGATCCTGGGGTGTGTTTGGATGAACTCTAGGGCCACTATCCACCATGTGTTAAATCACCCCAATTTCTTGTAATACTACCCTATTTTGGTCCATACAATATTTATGAAGGTATTTTCAGGCCAAAAGTTTATAATTAAATTAAATGATCCCAATGGATATTTCCAGTATGTGAAACATAATAAAAGAACCAAAAATTGATATTGAAATATTTATGTGCTTTCTAAAAATACCTTTTCTATGTTAGTGGTGAGCTCGACTACAAAAAAATCAATCCAATTGAATTCATCTCATATATTTTTCATGCCAAAGGAAATATAAAATATGCCTCTTCTTGCTTATTTTTCTTGTTTGGTGGTTTTCAAGAATATATTTGTAATGGATTATATCATGATGCATAATGAAGCATCCTCAATTGAGTCAATAGGCTTCCCTTACCTTGTACTTGTGGTATATTTTTACTTGATATCCAAATGGATTGGTTTTCCTATATAGTTATAAGGGAGGAGATATTTAATGCAATTGGGAAGGTTGGTGGCTCATGCCATTATGTGTGTAATAATCCAAATAATGACATCTTGAGCTAAATGGATAGCCTATTGATTGTATTGACTTATCAAAGTCATCATAACCTCATATAAATACCTAACATAGGTAGCTTAATAAATCTAAATGTAGGTATCTTAAGTAATATTTAATGTTAGATCCTCACAATGGATGTCAAAGTGTGAGGGTTCCTGCTTGTGTTGCTCCTTGAGTATTCTATACAAAAAGAGTAGTTCCTAATACATCTATAAAATCAAAAAGATATGGATCATTTTACTTGTTTTGTCTAAGACCTATCATAATCCCAATTTATAGTTTTTAAACATCTAATAGTATGATCAATAATTGACCTCTCTCCATGGTTTGAATAGTGGTCTAAAATGAATGATTTCGTTGTTTAATCATGATCTAATTCAAAATACATTTGTGATTAGCTATTCTTAAATCAAATAATAAAATCCTCTCATTAGCTAAAGTTTGAAATGTTTTAGGGTTATCCATAACCCACTCTTATATAGTTTTTGATGGCCAATTTCATGTCACCACCTACTTTGAATACATTGATTTCTTGCCCGTGAATGTTTTTTTAAAATTAATATTGGTTGTTATAAGATACCTTGGCATGGACCTTTAGTTCTTATGATATTTGATTTTCTTATCTTTTAGTTATTATATGTGAGTATTTGTCCTTTCATCTAATTAATCTACCTTATGAATCAACTTGTCCATTTACTACCAATTCTACTTCATTAATAATGCAATATTTTTGAAACACTACATCAATCATTAATGGTCTAACCTTAACATTAGCTTTCCATTAAACATAACCAGCTTGTATTTTCCTTCTTGTAATTAATTAAAAAGCTTGATGTATTTGTAGTCGACTATCTTTAATGAACTATCTCTAGAATGTGACTGCATCTTGAAATGATAATTACTTACTAGCGGTTGTAATGAGTTGTGTTATAGTGAACATGATATAAAAAACATTATATCTTAAGAAAATAAAATAGATACAAAGAAAATGAAATAAAATATTAAATGCATGGTGTTACTCAATACCCACTAGAATTTTTAGCTAAATAATAATGACTAAAAATGATATGGCTTAAGATTACAACAATTTATTTATCTTGGTAATATGGTTCCCTATAAATATTTTAATACTATGGTACCCTATGGTGATAATTCATGAATTATATGGGGTGCTTTCTATCTAATTCATAACTTTACTATAAATTATTTAAATCTACTATCATAAAGTAATATTGTTTGGTCTAGGTAAAATTTCTTAGATCATAAACTTTGATTGTGTCAAGCTTTCTATCTTTTTTTGTTAATATATTATGTCTATCATATTTGTGAAATCCAAAAACTATGCCTTTAATGAGTCTTAATCAGTTAATATCATAAGCATTACAATGCACATACTAGGTATAATATATTTCATAGGCATTTCTAACTCAAGGCCACATACCAATTAGAATAGAGTGAACCCTTTAGCTCTATTGTAATGTGTTTGATAAGCCCATAGAATCAAAATAATTCAATCCTCCCAATCCTCACTTTGAACATTACAAATTTTTGTTAACATATTCCCCAATATTTTATTGGATGCTTTTGCCTTCCATTTACTTATGAAAGGTAAGATATGCTTTTGTGGTGTGATATCATGAACACATTAGTGAGAGTCTTGATATTAATATTTATAAAATGTGTGCCTATATCACTTTCTAGATTAATTAGACATCTAGATCTCATGATGATGTTTTCATATAAAAATTTGGTAGCATATTTTCCACTACAACTTAGAGTGGTAACAACTTCCACCCATTTATTGAAATAATATGTCATAGTAATAATATATCAAGCATGATTGTAGTTACATGGAGGAGCTATAGGTCTAATGAAGTTAATTCCCCATTATTTAAAGTATTGTTATATAATAAGGGGAAACAAATACATTTCATCAAATTAGTTTGGATTTCCCATTCATTGATAGATGTCATAATGTTTATCAAATTTTTGTGCATCCTAAAATAACATAGGCCACCAAAGACCACTCTGTAGTATTTTCCTTGAAGTGTATTCTCTTACGAAATGACCAAATATAAGTTCTTGATGAGACTATTGAAGAATTTATGGTCACTCGTGCTCTAGAGATACTCTTTAGAATACATCTTTGTTAAGCTTGTACAAGAATCTATTAATAAGGTGATATGGTATGGCTCAAGTATCCATTTTATTCTTATCCCACTTAGTGTAGTGTATACTAAAAGCTCCTTATTCCAATAAATTTACAATGTCCTCCATGTTATCAAGAATTATAGAATTTATAAATAAATGTGCATTTATGGATTTATCTTCAAGTTCTTCTAGTTCTTCAACATTATGAATTTTTTGGAGGTGATATAACCCTACATTATTACATCTTGGATTAAAATTAATGCATAATTAAAATTCTTGAATGGTCATTAACCACCTTGATATACGTCTTCCTAGAATTGGTTTATTAAGTACGTATCACAATGCCTAGTGATCTGTGAAGAATTGAAAAGGAGTAGCCAATAAGTAATGCCTAATTTTTTTTAATTTTAAATACCATGGATAATCTTATCTCCCTATGGTCATGTAATTAATTTTTTTAGATGATAGTTTCCTAATATCAAAATGTATTGGGTGGTCCAACCCACCTTCACCTGACTATGCTAAGATATCTCCTACTATGGTGCAAGAAGTATACACATTTATGTGGAATAGATTCTTAAAATAATGAAATAATAAGATTGGTGTTGTTACCAAAATTTTATTTAACTCAATGAATGTTTTTTTCTATAAAAGGGGTAAAAACTTTATTGAAAATAAAAAAAGAGCATTACAAAACATCAAGCCAGGGCCCTAGGAATCCATAAGAAATACTCAAACCAAGCTTGAAACAATGTTATCCTTCACCAATACCATTCCCATCCTCAAAAAGAATCCTATCCAAGTCATGTCGGAGCTCATGGGGAACTTGCTCCCACTCATCAATCTTCCAGCCATCTAAATGCTCAGAGGCCCACTTAGCCAAACTATCTACTACCCTATTCCACTCCCTTGGGATATGGAAAAAAGACACCATCTCCATCAAATAACTTATTTATGAAACCTATTTCACTATCATAGCCACCTGCCAACTAATGTCATATACCTTTTATTTATTTAGCACATTAATCAAAACCTGTGTTAGACTCACAGATAACCTTGTGCCATCCCAAAGCATAGGCCCTCTCCAAAGCATAGAGTATCACCAAACCTTCCATAAGGTTTTTAGTCTACACTCCTTCATGAACAGAAAAGAAAAAAACCACTGATATGAAAAAATCCCTACCAGACCCACCAATCCTAGTAGGGCTAGGATTGCCCTTTGAAGAACCATCAGTATTGAGCTTTAGAATGCTAGCCAAAGGGGGTAGATAACTCCCCACCCTTTGAACTTTCTTATTCACCCACCTTACTCTCTTGACACAAGTATAATCTAGAGACAACCACTAAATATCCAACCTATCCACTAACTCAACATCCCCTTTCTCCAAAGGGAATACCATGTCATACTTAGCTTCCATCGTCTCTTGAATCATACGCATAATTTTGTGCCAAACTTGTTGAATAAATAGTTCTCTCCTCAAAATATTCTTCAATTTCATTCCAACCAAATCTACTAGAGTATGAAAGAAGGCCCAATATAACACACATCTTTCAAGAAAGAGGCCATAGAAGGAGGTCTACCTAGACTATTCCAAAAAACCTCCAGGGAGGACGCATGAACATAGGGTCTTTTCCAAACTTCCCACCAATAATTCCAAATCTACAGAGTCACAAGACATTGGAAAAACAAGTGAGAGGAGTCCTCCTCTCCACATCTAAAAAAACACACATAGAAGGACCCTGAAAACCCTTCTTCTAAATCTTATCCCATGTCAAGCACCTATTCCAAGCCAAAATCCAAATAAAGTAGCTACACTTTAGCCAAGAAAGCTTATTCCACACTTTCTTCCACTAGTGAACCTCCACCCCATCCAAATGGTGAGATAACAACACCTAATATCTAAAAGCAATAGTATATACACCCTTAGGATTAGGAGACTAAGAAAGAACATCCCCTTCTTGGAGGGAGCTACATCACCTATGAGAAAGGATACTATAAAGCTCAGCACACTTATCCTCCATACCAACAATAGGCCACTCCTCAGGCTTCTTCCATCTCACCACCACCAGTGACCCATGAGAAGAAAAAGGACTTGAAGTCACTCACCCTTGACCATCCTTCCTCATAGAAACTTTGTCATCGAGTTAAAAAATTAGGGAACTAAGAAACAATGAGAGGAAAGCCATCCCAAGAATAAGACCAAAAATGAGCTTTTGTCCCACTTTTACAAATCCAAAATAATCCATCCTTAATCAGAGAAACCCTTTTTTTTAGTGTATTCCAAATCACTGAGCCTTTCCCCACCAGGGGATAATGAGGAATATCAATTTTAGGGACCCTCAAGAAGTATTTTTGTGTTAATACCTTAGCCCAAATCCCATCCTACTCCACACACCACTACCAATACAATTTAGTAGCCAATGCCATCCCTGATAATGATGATTGCCTTAACCCAAGATTTCCAAACTACTTCAGGCTACAAATAATGTCCCATATAATAAGGTTCCATTTAGAGGAAAATAAGCTACCAGCCCATAAAAACTATCTTTCTAAGAAATCTAACTCCTTAACAAATCCCAAAAGAGCCACCTGAATCATACATCTATAAATGGGGAGAGCTTACACCACAGACTTGAGCAGTTGAACATGACCCACAAAAGACAACCAATGATGGGTCTAATGATTAAATTTCACATGAAATTTATCTAGAATATTATATAAAGACTCCCTAAGAAGTCTTCCAATAGAGATGGGAATACCAATATAGGTCAAAGGGAGCACCCCAGTTTGAAATCTCAAGATATGAGCAATTCTCCTCTGAATGGAGCCTAGAGCATTGAAGAAAAAGATGGAAGACTTATATTCATCAATAAATTGTGTTGAGGCTACAAGATAAACATATAACACCTTGTGTATAGTCAAAGCTTCCCTAATTGTAGCCATACCCATCAAAGCAGTGTCATCCACAAACTGCAAGTGAGACTATGAAGGTAAACCACCTCCCCACCCCCACCCTTAAATGAAACATAAATCCACATCCCTTCTTATTAAGCATCCTAAACCCTCCACAAGAAGAATAAATAAGGAGAGATGGGGTCACCCTATCGCAGACCCTAAGAGGCACAAAAAAGCTCAAAGTTTTCATCATTTATTAAAATAGAGAAGGATACTGAAGTAACACAATTCATAACCCAATAAATCTAGTCATCCCCAAAACCAAAAGCACCAAGAACATTCTGAAGGAAGGACCATTAAATGTATTCATAAGCCTTAGACATATCAATCTTGATGAACATTACCTTATCTTTGGAGCTAGCCATAGAGTGAATGGTTTTAGCTATGATAACAACCCCATCCAGAATCTAATGTCCCACCACAAAACCACTCTATTCCTCAAAAATCAACACTTTAAGCCACTTTTTCAACCTATCAAAAATAAACTTAGAGATAATTTTATAAATCACATTGCAAAGAGAGATAGGCCAAAATTGACATAACCTATCCACCCCCTCACACTTTGGGATGAGAGCAAGGAAGGTAGAATTCAAGGCCCATAACATCTATTTATTCTTATGAGACTCTTGAACAACTACCAATGAGTCTAACTTGATAATCTCCCAAAATTATTGAAAGAACTCAATTAGGAAACCATCAGGTCTAGGAGCTTTCCCTCTCTTCATTTGAAACACAATCCCCTCTAGCTCCTCAATCAAGATATCACTCATAAGCTGCTCATTCATCTCCCTAGAAACCAAAAAAGGGATATAAGAAAGGACTTGAGATTCCTCATCAAAACCCCCTTATGAGTCCTCCCTAAATAATGAATCAAAATATTGCTTAGCTTCACATGTAATTTCATGAAAAGAAGAAAGAATTTCACCCTTGTCATTCACTAGGGTGGAAATAGAACTGGCATGTCTCTTGGCTTTCACCGAGTTGAAGAAAAAAGTAGTATTTTTATCCCCTTCCTGAAGCCACTCAATTTGAGCCTTTTATTTCCAAAAAAACTCCTCTCATAGCTCACACTCTTCTAGTTCTTTCAAATCCCTAGTCTCTTCCTACAATAGGTCCTCATTCACTCCATCCTCCTTAATCAACCTCGTAACACCATCCAACTCAACCTAGGTAGTAGTCTTATCATGAAAATTATTTCCAAGGCACTATCAATTCCAACATTTAAGCTGATACATGACAAATTAAAGTGACTTAAAAAAATTATACATTATTTTACCATAAGTAGGTCTACCATACATCCACCACTCAATAAAATAGTCATTGAGAGAGGAATCACACAACCACATAAGATAGAACTTGAAAGTAGGAGATTAAGGTACACAAGCTGAAGAAATAGCTCGCTTGATAGGCCAATGATTTTAACCCCTCCAATCCAATTTTTTTGAGTAAGAACACCACAACCCACTAACCTAGTAGCAAGAAACTAGAATATGGTCAAGTCATTCTACAATGCAGTTATTCCCAATCCTCTGATTGTTCCAAGTAAACTAGCCATTAATGGGCTTGATATCCACAAGATTTAAAGCTAAGATATTATCTTGAAGTAGAAATTTAGAAGGTTCAAGCCTAATAATACCACTCCACTTCTTATCCAACTCATAAATAACATTGAAGTCTCTAGCCATTATCCATGGATGGAAAGGAACTATGCTTCAAACAAACCAGATATGAAACCACAAAATTTGTTTACCTTGAAGATAAGTAGGTGCATAGATATTAGAGAAGAGAAAAAACTCCCCCATCTCAAAACAAGATGCAATCAAAGAGATAGAATACTAAAAGGATAACCACCAAAGAGGGTGGATGTTTTGAGGATTCCATAAACAAGCCACTCCCCCTGTACACCCTTGAGCACCAATACACTGACACTCTCCACTCCACCATAGCTTAGGCACTAAACCAAGCATATACTCTACTGATACCTTAGTCTCTAGAAGGAAAAGAACATTAGGAGATTGACATCTAACCAAATCATGAATAGATTTTTGTTGAGGACCACTATTCAAGCCCCTTACATTCCAAGATAGAATGATCATTTTAAGGGGGTCAAAAAATGAGAATCAAGAGTCTTAATATACCCTAACTCTACCAAAGTTTCCCCTATTAATTTAATCTTTTCCAAATCCTTTTTTATGCCAAGCTTGGAAGACTTCTCCCCTACCCCTTTTTTTGGATCATTTTGAAGAAGACCCAAATGAGAAGAAGAAGACTTATTAATATTCGCCCCCTTAGTACATGTATTTGAGTCAAGAAGAGATCCATCCTCACCACCCTTCTTACCTACTATAATAATAATTGCTTCCACCTAGACTTTAATTTGAACATCAGTGTCCATTTGCAAAGCCCTATTATCCTACAAACCCTAAGTAGCTTCTAAAAGAAGGCCCTCCTATCTTGTACCCAAAGCACCTTGATCTAGATTCATCAATCGTGGATTCACTTCCTATTGGCTAAGATATCTAAAACTTCAAATCTGTTAAAATAATCTTCTTCGTACCTTTCCTTCAAAGTCATCTTTTGACCTTTATTCCTATTTCAAGCCTTTATAGGAATGAAACCATCAGACCCATCCACATCACCAGGAATGGGTTCCTTCCCCTTTTTAACCCTAGGGGATTGTGGGGTAGCTGAAAAGGCTAAGAATCCATAATCCTAGCCTTTGGGCATCTTCTCTACAAATGACCATATTCATGATAGAGACAACATTGAAAAGGAAGAGTTTCATAATCTAACTATTGCACCCAAAAGTAAGGACCTGCACACATATCCACTAAATCTGGCAAAGGTTTACTTAAATCAATATCAACATAGATATGAGCAAAAGTCATCATTTTCTTAACTTGAGTCTATTATGAAGTACCAACTAGTTTTCCTAGAATCAAAGCCAATAAATGTAAAACATCCTCCTACTAACATTGCATAGGAAACTTTGGAAGCTAAAACCACACCAGAACTTGGTTTGAAATCTCTTTAGCAAGATTGAAGCCCACATGCTAAGGTTTAATAAATAGCTCAATCTAGTTATGAAAATAGGGGCTTCCTTCAAAGGCCTTGTTGTGGTCCACCAAGCAATTTAATGAAACCATGAAAAAGCTATTTGCCAAAAGAATAACCTCCATTTCTCCCTCGTCCATCTAAGTCTATTGGGCCCATGATTCAATAAATTGTAATGAAACCCACATCCCCATAAACTTGCATAGTAAATCATGATTTAAATAATATTCAATATCTTATGCAATCATATCGTGTGGGATATCCAATTTTGGCCTCTCCTCACAATGTTTAAGACAACCATTAATCTTCATAATTTGAGTACCACCAGATAAGCCTAATCTAACCAGTGCCAGATTTGGTGAGAACAAGTTATTAGTAGAAACCTTCAAAGCATGCAAAATATAATTTGCACCACCTAATAATGAATGATAATCCATCTTGGGACAAGTCCCTAAAGACTCCCCAGTCACCATTGACATTCAGCCAGACCAAGGTGAGCAAGCAAACCTTTGAGAGAAAGAACCACCACTAGGGTTTAACTGACCCACCACCTAGCACTGCCTTCAAACTATAGACCAATCCAACTAGGTACACCACCCCACCCATGGCCTCTAAATAGGGACAAAACCCCCCATGCGCATATGGAACAGGATGCACCAATGCCAAAAAAAAATTCTACTAAAAAGGTAGCCCCAAATTGTCCCAAAATGCATTCACTCCCCACCCTGGCATGGTCAAGAAAGAACAAGAGGATTGAGCTAGGGCACGATTTCCCTAGCTTGACTAGTTACCTACAATGGTGAGTGTCGACCATAGAAAATAGAAGGGTCACCTATTTTAGCAAACTTTGAATGTTTTCCATTCAAAAATTACCACTCTAGTTACTCAAAAAAAAGGGTCATTATAAATCTAAGTCAATGAATGTTGTTTGACATTATGTTCTCAATTAAAATTTGGTATCCTTGGAAAATAATTTCTCCATGGTCTTATATATAATTACATACCCTTTTATAAACATCTAATAATATCTCATATGACTAAGGAATGTGTGTACTTTAGTTGATTTAATAGAAGGTGACATTCCTACCATAATAGTAATTTTAGTTGGTTTAACCAAAATGCCATTATTACACACAACATGTCTTGGAAAGACACTTAAAGGTGTAAATAATAAATGCTTCTTTAATTTTAAATTGATGTACAACACCCAACATCATTCTAGCATCAATCTTAGTTTTGACAAATGTTCTTTAAACAAAGAGAAGATATACCAATCATCCAAATAGACTTCTAATAAATAATTACTTTAATATTTGAATTCATTTACCATAGTTATAGAAAATATAGTAGGTCTATGTTTTACACCAAATGGAATTACCTTGTATGTGAATGATCCCCATTCAGTAGTGAAAGTGGTCTAATCCCGATCCTCCTTGGTAATCAAAATTTGGTGACATCCACTAAAACCATATGTAAATGAATATACCCCATGACCATCCATTGATTCAAGGACTTCATTTGTAAAAGGAATAGGAAATATATCATTAACATAAGAATCATTTAGTGTCTGATAGCTCTCACAAACCTAAATTTTTCCTACTTTCTTAGGTTGAAAAACCATAAGAATCACCCACTCTACCTTTTCAACTGGATAAATGATTCCATATTCTTTAATTTAATCAATTTAAGAATTTAATTTTATTACCATATTAGGATTGAGATTATAAATTCAATTTTTGATAGGGCATACACACTCTTTTATTTTTATGTGCATTTCTCCTAGAGATGGATCTATGCATTTTACCTTTAAGAATATTCTTGGAAACACATCTTGATAATCCAATAACAGTTGAAAGGCCTCATATATATTCTCTTTTCCTTAGTATTTTCCCACTATTACAAGTGAAGGGGCTAATTCTATCCCAATATTTCCTTCAATCTTCTATAAAATTTCCTAATATATCTTGCCTAATCCACTAGGAAAAGTATCTTATAGAATGCACTTGCCTTCACATTGTATAATGTTGATGTTGCAGATTTTTTATTCTTCCACTTGAGATATGATTCACACTAGTTATAGATCACCTTCTATATCAAGATATCTATCACTGTCACTTGATTCTATCAGATCATTTATTATTCTATTAAATGGATAAATAAGTTGTTCTTTTTGGTTGCTTTTTTAATTTTACAGTGTGAGATCTAAGTCATGTGTATCCTCCTCATGAGATAATGATTCAGTTATGGTTTCTAAATCTTATGCATGTACATGACATATAATTTTTTTAATTTTTTTTAAGGCATTATGTACTAGTGGATTATCATCTTTAAACACAAAAGTTTGATTGAAATCTTGTTGAAGTTACACCAAATGTTTGGTTTCCCTTCTATGCTCTTGATGCATATACCAAGTTATTGGTAGAGGTGTTAAGGTGTGGATGAATATGTGTACCTAATATTTTGGTTCTACTCTTTGTGTGGTCTATACATCCACACACTAATGGATGTGCAATTCTAGGCATTAGCCTTCTGAAAAGAAAATCCATTTTGATTTGATACTAGTTGATAGTTGAAACCTACATGGAAGATTTCACATGCTTCCTCCCACTACATTTTTGAGTTTATATGTACTACCCACCATGTCAAAATAGTTTGTTTTAGTGCATGTCTAAGTGTGATGACTCATTGATCCACCTTTAGTACATAGTGTTCAAGCCTCAATATAAATGGATTGAGATCTTCTATCATAAAATATTGAGGTATATCATGTTATGAAATGAACACAATGCATAGATATTGTAACTCATGATCTCTATGAGACTAATTCAAGATGTGTACATTTGAGTCACCACTTATAGATGATGTATAATCCTATGGTAGAATACCTTCTGGGGTTGGTTTAGTATAGTCTATCATAGTTTCACTAGTATTATAAAGGGGGTATAATTTAGATATTATCAATGAGTGAATTTAAGGAGAAGAAAAATGTTTGATATGAAATTGCCTAAGTTAATACTTTGTTATCATATATTTGAATACAATTCATTTTTCTTATTGTATAGTACATGGTTTTTAATTTTGACACTCTAAAAACCACACCCCACTTTGTCTTATATATGTACCCACATAAAAATAAATATTTCCCCTATAAGTATAATAAGACTCTAGATTTTTTCAGGATGACATATGGATTTTGATTAGATTTATTTAGGGGTATGACCATTATTTTATCTTTTTGATGCACTTTTAATTGATTGTGCATAGTGTTGATAGTTGTTTCACCATCATAGGCCCATTTCTTACTGATTATGATAGGATAATAAGTATCTGTTATCTTCATGTGAATGACATCAAATTAACCTCATAAAATAAGCTCAACCACTTTAATTTCAACATATTATGACCTTCTAATGGGTTTGACTCTACCATAGTCTCCCAAACTCAATGTTACTACACTATAGCTCAGAGTTGGTCAACCAATGACTTCCCATGTTGATTGGGGAATCATATTGACTGTACTTTCAAATTCAAATAATTCATTTTAAATTTTATATCCAATCATCTCAATATCTATTTTTTATTCCACATACCAAGGTTTCTTTATCTTGACATACTAAAATACTTTATCATCCCTTGATTTTCCTCACTAATAATATTCTAAGAGATTGTGTAGGAGATTAATGATATTTTGGGATATATATTCATTACATAGGGTACTATGTATATTTATTAAATATATTAAATTAGTCATAAAACCCTCTTTCCTCATTATATTAATAATTTTTCCATACATTTGAGCATTAATAATTATGTTATTATCCTTAGGAGCTAGTTTCTATTGTATTTTCTATAATACTTGCACAACTTGATACATTAAATTATTTTATATAATAGGATCAAAATATTTATCCCACTAAAATTTTATAATTCCATGATATTGAGGCATTTATAAATTAAGGAAGCCTTGGTTATCTCTTCTCTTCTTTATGACATCTTTCACAAATACATTTTCCTTTGGTTGTGCATTGATCATGTTTACATTGCACACTCAATTCTCCTTTATTTATTTCTACAAAACTTGGTAATATTATATTTGATATTTAATTTTCACCCTATAATATACAAAATAGAATTATCTCTAATATTTAGCTAGATATTTCCTCACATAATGATTATATGCATCACATAGATAACATTGCATAAGGGTCAAGTTTACTGATTATCTTTATTATGATCTCCTTGATATCTACTATGATATCCACTACTATATCCACCTATGTAAAATCCTATATTATGTTGATATCCCCACACTTATGATTTTTGTTCATCATATCCTCCTTGATGATTCATCTCTACATCATACCTCCCATAATTGCATTAAGGGGAACTTGGAGTCTAGTTTGCCTTCTATTGCTAAAGATTCAAATTATACTAGGGTTACACATACTAATCAATATATTAGTATGATGGATTTGACATATTATTAAATATTTCTAGGCCCTATAACATATACTATGGTGATGAAGGCATCCATCCTAGACTACCTAATATTTATGTTTCATCTCCATGTCTAGTCCTAGATTTACATGCTTTGTAGTTAGTATTTGTTGAGGTATAACTATGAATAATTTATTCATTGTATATTATTTTAATTATTTTAAAGCTTAGAATCTTGTCTCATCATGATTTATATATTTTAAAAACTTATAGTACATATTGTGTGACTTTTTGATATATTGATAGAGAAGACATAACTTAGATGTAGGATGTCCAACTACCTTATAGATTTCACAAAATTATATTAGAATTATTGGATAGTCATTCCTATGATGTCCCTCTAGGAAAAATTATACACACCATAATCATAATTTAGTATTATAATTTTCATATATCTTGTTTATTTTCCTCATAAAATAATCTAACTTGGCTTCTACTTTTGATCCCATTGATGGAAGATCTATGTAATCTTCTATCTTTTCTACCTGTATGGTAGTAAACCAAGAATCAACCTTGGTGGAGAAATAGGATTGTGAAATACTTAAAATTATTTTTAGTCATATGCCCTATATAAACCAGGAAGACTTATATGTCTTCTGAAATAAAATTAATTTTTTTCATCAAATTAAATAACCTATCATCATATTCTCCAACTATTTGTCTAAATTTTTCTTTAATTTACTTGAGGTTTTGAATAAATTTACTGGAACACTTTTTACCTTAAATTATACTACTAAAAAAATCTTTAACTTATGATATATTGAGTGTATTTACATTTATTTTTTAAGTGAACTCTAAGTCATGTCCTACCAAAGCCTTAATAAGTATACACTTCTTCACATCATTTGATGTTACTCCATTTTAAATCCATTTCATTTCAAAGGTTACCATGTATTGTTTAGGGTTCATAGACATGTTATCATATTGGATTTCACCCTTGAGGCAAAGGAGTTCTAGACATAACTCATCCTTATAATATAATGGAATCACCTCTAAGTGTGGGTAGCCTAATGGATGAGGTGAGTCTCTAGTTTTAGGACTATCTCCCCTAATTCATCCTCTAAACTCAATGCCTAAACCTAGTTGTTTTTTCAATTAAAACGGATACAGAAAAACATGAAATCAAACCTAAGATATGGGAGGTGATGCACTGATATGTTTTGACTCATCTACTTTATCCTTAAACAACACTTATGGACCAAAAGAAAGACTAATTGATAAGACACTTTCTCTAAAAGACTTCTACACATTAATGTCTCACATGAATGTTATGCTAAATGACTATGAACTGAGGACGATGAATAAGAGGTTTTGTTTAAGACATTGTTAGTCAGTTTTAATTGCAAACACAATCATTAACACCCACACAGACTATGCAACTTACATAATAATAATAATTTACTAGCATCTAGGTGAGGATCAAGGACTTGTAAAGGGAGAAAAAGGATCAACCACTTATGTAAATAAAAAATCATAAAACACATCAGATAACCAAAATGGAGAAGGTTAAATTAGTCCTTATATTATCTCAAGGATGAAAGATAAAAAAGATTAGAGATTTCTCATACCTAGCAGAGGGATGCCTATAATGTCTTTTAAAACCCAATTTATAGAACATTATAAGGAAATAGAAGGAGAATGTGGCATAAAAGTGGATTATAGAGGCCATGATGACCATAATTCATCTATTAAATAGTTAATAACATGTATGAGAGGTAGAAATAGTCCCATAATTCCTCCCATGTACTGCCTTGGTGGCTTAGTGGCCTTTAATGAGCATTTTGGGCATATAAGTGTGGTGAATGGCCTATTCTTGGTCATATTTGACCCCATGAAGACACCATGCTCTTTGAAACTAATACATTACTCCTTATCATATAGAAAGAGGTCATGTATCCATTTTGGGAAGAAAGATACTTATTTGAAAATGGTCACTACTCACCTAACTACCACTCTTCATGTCATTCTCAACCCATTCAATGTATTTTTCTTCCTACTCTGTGAGAGACTTGAGAATTAAACATCATCAAACATGTTTTTATCTTGTTAGTGGCTTTTAAATGTTGGCATAGGGGTGATTTTACTCTATAAAACCTCCACTATGTGGATGATCCTGTAATACTCTTCCCTTAATGTAAATAATGACTATCTCTTCTCCTACCTTTAGGTTTACTCAATAGGTTTAATTATACTACTTTGGGGGTTAAATATTGGTTTTTTGAAGACCATTACATCTTTGTATAAGATCAATAAGTGTTTATACTCACTCAGGAGTTCAAACATGCCCTAAAAACATAAAAATAGTCTTAAAACCAAACCTCATAAGCCATTTTCTTACACATTTTACCTCACACGTGTCAAATTTATAGCTTGTGTGGATTAAAAAGGTCCTATAAGTGTATTATTTATGTTTTCATGGTGTTTTTGTGCCATTGGAGTAATCACAAATAATTAATTTTCCATGAGGTTCTCCATGAGGGTTTTGGAGGGTTTAGAGTGGCCTACCATCTTAACGATGATTGATAAAGCACAAGCCCTAGATTTAAAAATTAAGGACATGAATATCAAGTAAATATACCATGCCAAATCTCCCTAATATCTATTCATCCCATGCATCTTGAACAGTCAGATATGAACAAAGGTTGATATCCCTTGGGTTTATAATAGGTAGTTTGGGCAAGTTTACAGTCTTAAGGATTATTTATAAAGATACCCCCCTAAATACATATCTCTCCACCATGGATTTCAATTTAATATGGGTTATAAACTTTCCATAAGATAAATGGTTCCCATGCATTTCCTCCTACAAGATGTGAGTGTTAGAAACCCAATTTACACCCTTTGAAGTAGGTTGTTCAGACCTAATTCAAACATATACTAACATGGGAATGGTCTAAAGGCTATGGGTGACCTTATAACTAGAATAAAACTTTATATTAGAGGGATATATCCCCTGGTCTATCACTTGTGTCTCAAAATTACTAAAACCTACTATTTTTGGGGTGTAAAGAGATAGAAAGTATATAAGGGATATCTACTCTTAGGGGGGGTGATGCACCAATACGATTCATCCTTGCACTCAATTTGAACTCTTAAAAACACCAGTGGACTAAGAAGTAACTAAAAAGTAATCTTCATGAGTTCATATGAAAAACATTTTCATGTGAAGGTTGTAGTAGGTGAATAGAATGCAAAGTCATGAAAAGGTCTGCTATGAGACTCTTACCAATCGGGTCACACTTGAAACTGCATCACCAAAAAATTTACACACCACATAGCCTACATAAGACAACTCATTTGTATACAAGTGAAAAATGCCTAAAATTGTAGGAGATCCATCACATTTTCAAATATAAACAATTATAAACACACTAGATATCACTATGAAAGAGTTACAATAGTTTATTTATTAGTCCAAATAGGTTTGCAAGTACAAAACTAAGTAGAGTTTCATCATGCCCTAGAGAGGGATACAAATCAAGGCCTAAAAATATAGAATAAAAGGAATAAAAATAGGGTATAACTGAATGGAAGAGAGATTAGGGGTCATAAATGACCATATTACAATTGTTACTTTAGTTACATCATCTACAATAATCCTCAAAAAGACTTTGCATTGTTGATGCTCTTGATGGTCTTTGAATGAGCCCTTAGGCATTGAAATGAGATAGTGGAGGTTGTGGTTAACTTGTTAAACCTTTATATTAAGGCATGGTAATCCCCTCTATGGTAAAATAACCCTTATTTTTGGTGATTACAACATTGATGAGATGTATTTAGGTCATTACATAGCATATAATAGTCCATACTCCTCTTAAGTATATGACCAAGTTAGGAAACTCAGTTCTCTCTTAATTATGAACATGAAATGTGAAATTTAATCCTAAAATGAATTTATTTACTATGTGTAATTAATATATACTAACCCTTTTAATAGCCTATCCATGTTAACTTCCAACTTTCTTTATTGGCTACGTAGGTCTACTAGGCCAATTACGACTAGTAGCCTAACTATTTACATTCTATGATAGTGAAACCTATATGGAACCTTTAAAATATATGTATAGATTAGTTTTAGGCCTTATATAACACATTACATCATACCATAATCCTTTTTTAGCAATAAACACCTTCAATGTTTCCACACTAGTTGGATAGGTCACCTTCTCCTTTCACATATGCAGACTGGCTTTTTAAAAGAGAGTTGTAGAGGAGCTTCCAAGAATAATATTAGACATTTTATGACTCAAGAAGATGAAAAAAGTGTTAAAATTCCCCCTCTAATGAATGGAATGCTTTAAGACAACTCTCTCCCATAAAAATATCTTAAAATCTTGAAAAGGTAAATTTTTTTTCCAAATCCATATAGTGTATGTACAACATACTACCATGGATAGTGTTTTCTATGAGTACTCTAGAATTTTTTGGTTTTTATAATATCCTTCTAGGGTGCCTGGTTGCTAAAATCTCTATTTTTATCAACACTAGTTTGCATTAGGGTTTAAGGATGGTTTTGGAGGTCCACCATCTTAATGATGGTTCTTAAAGAAGGGACCTCCAAAACAAAACTTCTTGTGATGGATCTTTATTTAATGGATCTCTTCAAATTTCATGATCACATATAGTTACCATGCAACATGTGTGTTAAGATACAAATTTAGGGTAATGTTCTACTATCCTTCTATAGATAGTTTCGACATGCTTATCATCTTAGCCTTTATTCATAAAGGTGGTCCCCTCAAACAAATTATTTCTATCATGGATCTGAAGTGTATTCGGGTTCATAAATATTAATAAGATAATTTTCCTTGAGTCCATTTGTATTGAGAGATCTAAGTATTGAAATAGGTAGTTCAAATTGACTGTCTAGGATGGTAAACTAGAAGAGAGTCTTAAGACTCATTTGACCCTAAAAAATACTTTTATTTGCTTGAAAAATATTTATTTGGACCTTAAAGAGCCTATTATACCCCTTTATGATGTAAAAAATTCTTAGGGGTGTCTGATCATACTCCCATGGTGTTGTAGGACTTTTAGGTTTTAAGAGAGGCTTTTATGCCTAATTGGTATTTAATAAGTGTTATGGTTATGAGGTATGGGGATTCAATATAATCACAAAACCCATGTTATCTCTTATTTTTCTAGTTCTACAACTACCTTTTGATTCCAAAACATCAATTATGTTCTCATTGTCTCATAACATTATCTATATATAATAGTCAGGACTATTAAATCTGAGTGCTTGGGGTTAGTGTACAAAAATTAATGATTTCACTCTCTAATATAGTCTTGATTTATTTTTATTTTTTATAACATGATCTTAGGGTGGAAAAAACCCTTTAAAATGATATTCTCTTACTACTATTCTCTGCATAACTCATCTTGCTTGCTTAGGGTTTACATGAAGTTAAGCCTATATAACCCTTGGGTTTGAGTATAATAATATAAAATACCTAACCTTAGTCTCACATATAATTTAATGTTAAAAAATTTCTCAACTTACCCCTAAAGTTTCCTCAACCTTCTACCATCCCTTAAACAATCAAAATCTCCTAATTTAGGCACATGCCTCTTTAGGCCCTTTTAAGCCAAATAGGCCTTAAGGATTCTTTTATGAATATAAGCCTCCAAGACCTCATTAAATAATTTGATTTAATTATCATATGTATCTAACCATATTAACTCTTTTAAACCAATATATGTGTATTACATGATTGGGTATGTAGCTACCTAATTTAGGCCTAAAAAGCTAGATTGTTAGACTCTTTGTTTCACTTGATGAGTCAAACACTCAAAGTGCGATGGGAAATATAAGAGATAATACATAAATTATTTCTACCCTTATTCAATTTATTAACTAATCATATTCCATTATTCATCCCTTACCTTCTTATCTAAGACCCTACCTATAGGTACTTTTTATAAGTCTACCAAGACTGTATATGTGGCTTCCTTAATAACATGTTGAAGTTTATAAAATAGTGTCTCATTAGGTATATATATATATATATATATGGGAATAACAATATACCTGTTGAGACACTATTTTATAAACTTCAACATGTTATTAAGGAAGCCACATATACAGTCTTGGTAGACTTATAAAAAGTACATATATATATATATATATATATATATATATATATATATATATATATATATATATGTCTCATGACACTTCTCCCTATTCATTTTACCCTTAAAATATCCAAAATGACCTCACATATGATTCATAGGCCTATAGGTGTTGTTTTAGGCCTCTGATTGAGCATACTCCACTTGAGAGGTGAATTGATACAACCCTATCTTCTTGGGTAACATTTTCATAATAAGTAACTTATTGTATTCTCTTCAAAACTTTTAAAATATCAAATAACTCCATCCTACTATTAGTTCTCCTAAACCATGTAGTTATAGTCAATGTCTCTTCAAGGTCTAGACTAAGTTAGCTCATCTAAATTTATGTAGGTAATCATTTAGAGATGGAATTTTATAAGATAATGTTCCTAAAAATTGCACCATCATGTTCATGAGTATTTTCTACCTTCATTACCCTTGAAATAGATTTTGATACTTAACCTTTCTCCTCAAATATAGTCAATCCTTTATGTAGTAGTTATATGCCTAGGTTGAGTCTGATTCTCTTGGAGTGAACTCGATGGAACATGTTTTCCAATATTTCCATTCATATCCATAGGTTTACATTACTTCTTAAGGAGTTTTAATGTCTTAAATATCTACCTTAGTATAACTTTTAGTCAACACTCCACCATATTTAGCATGTGCAAAGGCTTACATGGTTGAGGAGCACTAATAGTAGGATGGAGTTATTTGATATTTTAAAAGGTTTGAAGAGAATACAATAAGTTACTTATTATGAAAATGTTACCCAAGAAGATAGGGTTGTATCAATTCACCTCTCAAGTGGAGTATGCTCAATCAGAGGCCTAAAACAACACCTATAGGCCTATGAATCATATGTGAGGTCATTTTGGATATTTTAAGGGTAAAATGAATAGGGAGAAGTGTCATGAGACATATATATCTATATATATATATATATATGTGTGTGTGTGTGTGTGTGTGTGTGTGTGTGTGTGTGTGTGTGTGTGTGTGTGTGTGTGTGTGTGTGTGTGTGTGTGTCTCATGACACTTCTCCCTATTCATTTTACCCTTAAAATATCCAAAATGACCTCACATATGATTCATAGGCCTATAGGTGTTGTTTTAGGCCTCTGATTGAGCATACTCCACTTGAGAGGTGAATTGATACAACCCTATCTTCTTGGGTAACATTTTCATAATAAGTAACTTATTGTATTCTCTTCAAACCTTTTAAAATATCAAATAACTCCATCCTACTATTAGTGATCCTCAACCATGTAGTTATAGTCAATGTCTCTTCAAGGTCTAGACTAAGTTAGCTCATCTAAATTTATGTAGGTAATCATTTAGAGATGGAATTTTATAAGATAATGTTCCTAAAAATTGCACCATCATGTTCATGAGTATTTTCTACCTTCATTACCCTTGAAATAGATTTTGATACTTAACCTTTCTCCTCAAATATAGTCAATCCTTTATGTAGTAGTTATATGCCTAGGTTGAGTCTGATTCTCTTGGAGTGAACTCGATGGAACATGTTTTCCAATATTTCCATTCATATCCATAGGTTTACATTACTTCTTAGGGATTTTTAATGTCTTAAATATCTACCTTAGTATAACTTTTAGTCAACACTCCACCATATTTAGCATGTGCAAAGGCTTACAAGTACCTATAGGAGGGTTACTTGTATTGTGGTCAGAGAGTAAGGATGGATGGTGTGTAGGGAAAAGATGAGTATGGGTAATAGATTAGGGAGTGAATGAAGGAGACTGTGTAAATCTCAAATATTAAAAAAATATCTCCTGTAGACACTTCATCCTCACCTTGAAAAAGAAACCACACCTAATCATGATAGTTATCTTGGAAATGTGATCTTGAAGGAGACCTAGATATAATGGTGGCTAAGTTGATTTCTTGGAAAATCCATATAAGTTCCATTGGAATCCAAGGAAATATCACACAACCAATAGCCACCACTCACTCATACTAACAAACTTAGAAAATCTTGCACATATAAAAACTTGTATGTAGTATGCAAGTTGAGGAAAATATTAATTTTGCTTGCTAACACCATTAAAATGTGTGAAACATGAGTGTAAGGTGATTAATATATGCTATTAGGATCTGAGGAACATAAAAAATCACTAATATTTAGAAAAACTTCAAATATTCATCAAAACCATTATCATTTCAACTCCAAGCATAGATGAGCAAGCTCATTGGAGTGGGAAGGATGTTAGATATTTTTAAAAAATATGAGACCTTGAACCTATATAAAAATTTCATGTATTTTAATTTCAATAGACCCCCTTCCTCTGCATAAGATATTGGATCATGATATTCTCTCTTATGCCTGTACTATCCATAAATGGAAAGGGGTCTCTTGGTCTATAAATAAGCTTGATGGAGAGATAGGGATAGTTTTGAGCCTATTTTTTATCCTCATACCATGAATCCCTTTTTATATGTTATACATGATCCCTCTTATAACCTTTGATCCTCCTTTATATGGAATAATCTGCACAAGTTTATACAACTATAGAAAACACCTAGAAATCTTTATTTTTTTGCATTTTCTCCTATTTTTCAAGCTTTAACCCACCATTTAAGTATAGAGGGAAAGAAAACATGACTAAAATCACATTTCAAATTGATTATTATGGTGGGTAAGTTTTAAAGGTACATCCTTTGTCACATGTGGAGTCCATTTGGCTTGTGGGGAGGTGTGTATGAGCTTTCAAAGGGACCTTTAAAGATATAAAACATATAGTGGTGACTATATAATGATAATAAGACCTTTTCAAGACCATTTTAATAAATTTAATCAAAACACTCCTACATTTCTAAGGTTTTACAAGTCATATTGACTCATATGATGTGATTTGAGGGCTTAAAAAGGGGGTTGAGGTGTTAATTGGGCTTGGATGAGTATATCATGAATAATGACCTCAAAAATAATAATAATATTCATATTATTACCTAAAATAAAATTCAAATACTCTTACATCCTAAAAACCAATGTTTTTCTTCTATTAAAGGCATGAAATAGGTCTAATACCATATGGATCCATAACCTCAAACTTTTCAAATTACCTTAATTTTATCAAAATATCCATAATAACATCAAATAGGGATACAACCATTCATTTGACCTTATAAGACATCTTGACACTCTCTTTCTCACTCAAAAAATATCATGATGATCTAGCACATCACCTAATAGACTCAAGGCATACATGACACAATGGGTACAAAAACATGCATAAGTACACTATGATAATCCTAAAAAGGCACAAAGACTCTCAATAGCCATTTATGACACCATAATAGTTTAAGCACTATAAATAAGCTCAAAGTGGTTATCATTTAAGTTTTTGATGTTAGGGTTTGGCACTTACCCTGTGAGGCCAAAATGTCAACATTTTTGGAAACATTAAGGGGTGACCAGCCTAGTAGTCAAGAAAACCCACTAAATCAAGGACGACATCATGACTCAAACATGGTAATAAGACTTGAAACCCAATTAGACTGAAACAATCTAACATGACCAAATAGAAACAATGAAAGAAAAAACACTTAAACCTAAATGAACATGCCTTGTTTAAGAAAAAAAAACAAGATATGACAAAAAAAACAACAAGGCAATATACTAGTTGTGATCACCACTTATTTAAATAAGACAAAAATAAAATAAAATAACTAGCCTAAGATCAAATTACTTCCTCCAAGATCAAATGGAAAACTTGATTGATCACTATGGCACTATTATGATGTGAGATTGTACACATGTGGAGGAGTTGTTTAATCTCTTCCACTCCTAGTCATAATATGGGAACAACCCTAGGCTATGGGTATCCTATGGTGGGGTTAAACATCTAGAGAAGGCTGACTTCCTCTTGATGGATCACCTAAACTAATTCTATTATTGCAAAAAGGGTTATAAAGGGGGAAATAAAGATCCTAAGAAAGATAACAAGGTGATACACCAAATTTAAATGAGGCTCTCATATGTTTGAACCCATATTAGATATATATATATAAGATAAAACTAGCTCATATAATCTCACAATCTAGCTAATTGCATAAATATTTCATAAACTAGGTTTAGGAAGTAATGAATAAAAATAAAGAGGAGTTATAAGACTCAAATTGAGCTCACATCAATGGTATAAAGAATAGTAATTTATACCTACAACTAACTTGAAAACACCTTAAAATAGGTAAGCAATAAGGGCAATGGATATGGAAGAATCCCCTTCACAAGGCCATCATGCAAAACTCACTAAACATTGATCAAAGGCAAGAGATAGGTAAATTATTTTATTACATCATGAGGTAGTTATTAAAAATGTTTGATAGTATTTATCTTAATCAAGGTGAGCATATTTTTTATTATTTCATAGAGTCCCCTACTCTTTAAGATCAAAAAGTCCTTATGAGAGTCTAAAATTAGAGAGAGATCCTTTGATGAGAAAGAATGGGGTGATATAGGAGAAAGGGAGATAAAGAGGGAACATTAGTATAAAAATTAATAAATGAGTTCCAATCACTTGTATGGTGTTTCAACTACCTTTCTTGAATTATCCACCACCTTTGGAGTCAATAGGACTAAGCCTTCCTCAATAAGCTAGATTGAATTTGTCCCAATAGCCTTCAAGCTTTTCTCATTATCTAAGAGATACACTAAAACACAAGGGTTTGTTTTGCATGATGATTCATGACTAAGTATGTTGGTTAAAATATCTTTATGATTCTACATAGTATTGAATTCTTTGATTTCTTCTATAAACACCAAATCCCCTTGATTTGATCTTCTACACCATCTCCCATTTGCTTTCATTATGAGGGCAAAGTCCTCATATCCATTAACCTGACAAAACCATGCTTAAGTTTACTTTAGCAACTAGAAGTACCTATTTATTAAAGCTACAACTTTTTCTAAAGATGAGACATTTTAAACTTTCCCCTACTTCAACCTAAACATAGGTATTTACTAAAGATTGAAAACCAATCTCATTTACTGGTTTTCATATAGCTATAATATCAATGAAAACCTATACATTTTATAGTCCTGTCTTGAACTATATTAAGTTTAAACAAACCTATTCTACCTTTGAACCTTTTGGAAGCTGAGAACTCATCATATGCAAAGATATTATTTAAATAATAACAAACATATTTATAAAGCATTACTATAATCTCAAAAGAATCATGCCTAGAAGGTATAAAAACCCTTATACTAGATCTAAACTATTCTTTAAGGGCATCAAAACTTTATCATTGACAATCGTGATTGTATCATTGCATATTATGATTAAGGATGCTTTATTAAGATCTAATGGTGGCATGTTCCTTTTGAAATATTGACTCTAGTTGAACCTTAAACTATATTTCAACCTCCAATCAAAGTCTTATAACTTCAACCTTTAATTTTGATTGTTGATCTTTATTTGGGCCTTCAAGATTAAGACGCTTAGAAATTATTCATTTATCATCAAGATGCACTATCAGTTTCATCCACTCTTATAATTTTACCATGTATTGACCTCATATTTAATCTAAGCTCATTGACCGTTTGATCTTATACACATCACTGATCTTCTTTTAGATAGTTCAAATGTGTATGGTTGATTTACCTAGAAGTTACCATGATCATGAGACATGGTAAATATGCATTTATCTTCAATATATGCTAGCTTGTTGACATATCTCTTGCCATTAATCTGCTTTGGTATGATTAAATGCATACCATTGATCAACTTGGAGCCACTAGCTTTCTTAGTTATCATGTGCTCTTAGATCTTAATTTGAGCTCCCATTATATCGACACTTATCTAACCCATGTTTATCCTCAGTAATATTTGAATTTAGACAACTTTTTTTATGAGGCCTAAATTTGATGTCTATGCACGTGTCCCACTCTCAAAGTTTAATTGTAGAATCTTATATCTTGATATAGAGAACTCATCAAGACATAAAATTTTAAGGGGACTTTCCATGCATGGAAAACGTTATGTTCATGTGGTCTTTTGGACTTGAGAGGATTCCTGAGCATACTTATGAAATGTACAATCAAGCTGACCAATCCATTTCTTCATGATATTTGAGATGGTCTAACTCATCAAATCTTATTTTTTCCAAATTTTGATCAGTTATAGATTAGGAAATATACCCAATTTCTCTATCTAGGAAAAAGTTTGGTATGCAGGAAAAAATTGCTAACATTTTTGATAACTCATAGGGAAGCATGCTTGCTATGCTTGAGAATCCAAAATAATTACCTTATCTAATCGAATGGGCATGGAGTCTCTACTCTGGTTCAACATATTAATTTCAATCTAAGACTAGTTTCCAACCCTTTGATAACTTCTCTTGAAATAAACAAGGACCAAAAGGAATAAAACAAAACAAACTGCCCAAGGCACTTATTGAATGGAAACACAAAATAGAATGGAAACTAACCTACATAAAGTAAGGACCACTAACCTAAGGAAATAAGGAAAATAAGACAAAATGGGAGTAGACTACTACTTTTGATAATAAATTATTGAAACAAAACAAACCTATAAAAACTAACCTAAAATAAGATGCTTCCCTCCAAAATCATATGAAAAGCTATTTTATGCACCTTAGAACTTTGAAACATGTTTGCTTTTTCTTGATAACTTTATTCTATAGCTAAGAGAATTTTCATGTTCATGTCTTCTTTAAGAAGCAACTGGTTACTCTACTTCCAATTTTAGGTGCATGAGTTGTAGATGTGAGTTCAAGACCTAGTCATACTGATCCCAAATTCATGTTTTTTACAAGAACAACATTAATTATTCTTCATTCGTGAACTATTGATCATAAACATATAGATTGGCTTGATCTATCTCCTTAGACATATCTACAAGGTTGACCTCTAAGGGATATGGATCTGATCTTGTGACTTCTTAGGGCCATTAGAGCTCATTATTAGCTTCCAAAAGTATAGATATGTCTAAAGTTGAAGAGAAAAATTGATAACCATGTTTGAAAAGTTCAAACATGTCATCTCTTAATAAAAGAATTATTTCCTACTTGATGAAGGTGTTTTACTCAAATTTCTTCCTCATTTCTTAGTTTTTAAAGTAGAAATGAAACTAAAAGGAAGGGGTACGTAAGGGTACTTGGTTGAAATTACATGCACAATCATATCTTGATGAAGTGAGAGTTCTTATTTGGTTAGGGAAGAATACCTATAGATAAGAAAGCATTAATAAAAAACGTATTGGTTAGACAATAACATGGGAGGATTGCATAGCGTATGCTAGATCCAAGAAAGTAACAACCTGATAGGATGGTTGTCAATCCTCTTTCTAATAGAAGTCTTGATATAAATAAAAAATACTTGTAATAAATAACATAAAGATAAATGTTATTTAATACAAAATAGGTAAATGTTTGTTTAAAGGAAATAACTAACTATAGAAAAAAGTTGATCAATGGTTATGTTAAGGTAGTTAGGGTCAATTTTAGGTTGGTGTTTCTAGTTTATAGGGTAATAGGGACATATACAAAAAAAAGGTTGTGGTCTTGTTGGTGGTTTGGTTGGTGGATTGATTATTATTTTGGTCACGGATAGTAACCAATAGTGGTTACGGCAACTAGCAAAAATTTGGCTAACTAGTGATGATTAAGGTAATTAGTGATGGTTGGGATAAATAATGGTAGTTGGGATAACCATCGGTAGTTTCATGTCAAATCTTGGGAATGTAGAAAATAAGGGTTACAAATTGGGTAGATGGTCAATCTAGGGTCTAAATATGGGATTAGGTCAGGCAGAGGTCTAATACAAGTTTTAGGTAGTAAGAACAAAATACAAATAGAATCTAATCAAGGTATTAAACTTAGAGAATAAATCAAATAACTAAAAATAAAAGAGAAGGATACATGTTATCAACAACAATGGAGAAAGGGTAGAGGAGACCTAGTGGAAGTTTGTTAGCATAATAATACTTTGGCTTCTAAGAATAATTTGGGTAATGTTTTGGTAATGGTGGATACCTAAAAGAATATTTTGGTAGCATGTACTTACATATTTTCTTATCCCCATCTCCTTCTTATAGCTCTATATTTATATCAAAAAGTTACCAAATGGGGTGAAATAAGTTGTTAAATGGGTAAGGGATAAAGATGCTAAGTTGGGAACTACAAAGCTAATTTTTATCACCAATGAAAAGTCTCCACATTGAGTGTGAAGTTAATCTTGTACTCAATCTATAAATTTCCTTGATATAGGTTGGGGAACCTAACCATCAATGGTTAATTTTAACCATCGATAGTTACAATAACCATCGGTGGTCAAGGGTCTAGATGAAAATTGGTGAAAAGGGGTTAAAAAGAAGCAAGTTAAAATGGTTAAGTTAGCAATTTAAAATGTTAGATAGGATAAATAAGTAGTTAAATAGATTTATTGGTTCGTAATGGTCTAAGGGTGTTTTGACATCAAACATAGCATAGGTTTTAAGTGTCTACATTTTCCCATTTTTGTTCTGTAGCTTTGGGTCAATAAGCTACAAAACAAAAATAGAAGCTAGATAAGGTTGAAGGTGAAGGCTGATGGTTGAGATAACTCCAAATTCACTAGGAAAGAGGATGTTACCTACATATTTTCATGGACATAATATCCAAAAAAAACTTGAGGCCAATTTTAGTTCTTTGAATGGTTCATGTGTAGGTTACAGAGAATAGGTGTGATTCAAGGGTAAGGTAGTGATACTCAATCAGTTTGCCCCAATTTAAAGAATCACATGGTTTGCTTTGGGTGAAGGTTTATAGAGAAGGGTCATCTCTAAAAGGTTATATTTTCATCAGTATGGGATGGGGTATTCCCCTTCAAACTAGGAGTTAATGAGGTGAAGGTTAAATTGGGTCAGGGTTTGATAAGTGGTAGATGATAAGTCATGAGGTGGGTGATAAAAATGTGAGGTTAGGTATTTGAGATGTAAAAATGTGCACAAAATGTAAGTAAGTGTGATATTAAATATCATACAAAAACTAAGACTACCATGTTGGTAATAATAAGGTTAATTCTAATATAAATGACAAGGTAACTAGTCCCTAGCATTGGTCATAGCTGATTGGGCTAGTCTTATCAAGTCTCCTAGATAGGGTCAGTGTTTACTCAAGTATCTAGGGTAAGAAGTTCTTTTGAGAAAAATACAAATGGTTTCATTGGTTGTGTATGAGGTGGTACAAATTTAAATGTTTAACATGGCAAGGTTGGTTGATGTGGTCAAAAGGACCAAGGTAATGTCATCACAAACTATGCAATAGGTTGGGTTAAAAAGGGCCAACATCAAGGTAGACATGGTCAAATGGTTGGGTGGATTGGTGAACAAGGGTATTATCTAAAACATTATGGGAGAAGGTGACTCCCAAATAGGCTGGTAGATAAGGGTAAGATCAATAATGTGAGGGAGAGGGTGACTTCCAAAGTTGGTGGAAGACCAAATGGGTTTCCCCCACTTGGGTGTACCACTAGTTTGCTTTGAGTTGATAGGGTTGATAAAGTTGATAAGATAGGTAAAGTTGTATTTGATAGGTTAGATTGAGTGGATAAGGCTTATTGATAGGTGGTTGGGTAGTTCATGAAGTTTTATCATTAGGTAAGGGTTTGATTTGGTAAGGTTGGTTGAATAGGTTGACTTGATAGGTTGGGTGAAGTTGATAAGATGGGTTGATTGTATAGGTTAGGTAAAGTAGGTAAAGTTGGTTGGTTGTTGTTGGTTGATAGGTTTGGTAGGTTGAAGCTGGTAGATTGATAAGCTAGGATGATTGTCATTGTTTTGATAAGGTAGATAAGGTTGATAAGGTTAGTTGGGTTGATAGATTAGGTAAGTTGGGTAAAGTTGACAAGGTAGTTTAGGATGGTGGTTGGTGGTGGATAGCCCAATGATTGATGAGGTTGGATAGCTTGAAGTTGAGATTGGTAAAAATAATTGTTATGTTGGTTTTCATGGGTTATTGGTTATTTAAGATGATGGTCAAAGGGTTGGCAAAGGTAGTAGAAGGGAAATCTCTAAAAGGGTGGGGTTGGTTTGGTCAAGTTTAAGGTTTGCAAGGGAAGGTAATCTCCAATAGTTTGATGGTTAGGGTAAGTAGGTGGTTTTAGTGGCTCAAAAGGAGGAATACACATCTCCCAAGGGTAATTTAATTGGGTAAAGGATGGTTGATCTGACTCCTTATGTGTTAGGAAAGAGGATGATGCCTACATAATCCCATAGATATTAGATCCAACATGAACTTTAGGCCATATGTAGTTCTTTTAATTTGGTGTTTAATGGCTTTGATTGGAAGAAGAGGAGGTGATTGGAAAAAAGTAACCTCCAAAGGGTAGGTGTGATTTTGTTTTGGTTGGCTAGTATTATGGAGAAAGGTAACCTCTAAGGTTTAGGGAAAAGGTAACTCCCAAACATAAAAGGTCAAGTTACTTCATTGGTTGGTTGGTTTGATATGTTAACTTGATTAGATGGGTTGGTTAAATGTGATTAGTAGTTGTTGGTTTGGTTGGTAGTTATTAAATTTGTTTTTATAAGCTAAATGAGTTTGGGTTTATAGGTTTGATGGGTTGAATTTGGTTTGGATTGTTTGGTTGATTATGTGATGATTTGGTTTCAATGACTCTATGGGAGAAGATAGTCTTCCCAAGTGATCATGAAAGTATAAGGGGGAGGCTAAATTCTCTAATTTAAAAAGACCACAATGGAAAAATGGGTGGGTTCATGAACATAAAAATCCTTATCACACTTTTACTTTGTTAGTTCGATGGTTAATCAAGGTAACTTGATCACATAGTGTTAAGTAGCCTCAATATCCCTTGATTTGTAAAGGATAAAAGGGGGAATAAATGGTAGGTAGTGGGTGATAGGTAAGATAACCTTCTTGTGGGGATGGCTTACCTCTTCTATAGATGACCTAGGAACTATGATAGATAAGTCCATGTCATATGCTAGGTGTAGACTAATCGATGTAGGAAGTCTACTGATGAAAATTGATTATATTTTTCTTGGGATAGTTCATTTGTTTTTTGATAGGGTCCTATATTGATTTTTTCTTTATATTATAGTGAAGATGATCAATGTGGGAAGCTTCAACTAGTTTTCTTGATAAATTTTGACTCAACCATCCTTTGAGGGAGTAGTCTATTTTATGTCTAAGCACTATTGATTATTTTTAAGTAACTGTCCTTTAAGGGAGAAATATACATACTAAATATATTAACCCAAGTGATATTTTGGTATCCCAAATGTTTCTAATCTTGTTTATACATGGAATATCTATATAATCTTAAGGTTTTCCGTTATGGAGGCAAAGCCATGACATAAGAAGGCTGATGATGGGTGAAAGAGGTAGATTTAACTGACAATGACCATGGAATTCCATCTAATTAGAGATGAAAACTATCCATGATGATCATGCCATGGGTAGATATGTGGTATCCATGCTTAGGATTAGGCAAAGTTTGTGATGGATAATCATATAATCCTATTTTTAATTAGTTGTCCTTAAAGATAAGGAGATGAAGGTGAGTGAAAATAAATGATGAGTTTAAGTTAGACACACAAAATGAAAACAAACTTGATTTAAACAAGGAGCATATATGAATTCCAAGTGTTTAAGAGGTTCAAGCTTGATATGCCCTAGATCTATGCTTGCATGGATGGGTAATGTCAATCAGAAGAGTAGATGTCTCGTAATTATTGTGTGACTTTTGGGTAGATGGGGAAAAGGTATGGGTTGAAAAAATGTGAGGTTGGTTAGGTGACAAATTAATGGAGGAAGATAGTGGATAAGGGTAATCTCCAATGGGTTGGGGGAGATGGTGACTCCTAAAATGAGTAGGTGGTGCTGATAATTTGTTTGTGTTTGGGGTTGAAGTTTGATAGGTGATAAGTAAGGTTTGGTTGGGTAAGATTATTTTGTTGTGTAGGTTGGATAGATTTGTTTAATTAGGTTGATAAGTTTAGATAAGGTGAGTAAGGTTGACAAAGTTGATTGGTTAGGTAGTATGGGTAGGGTTGGTTGGCTAGAAAAAAATGCTAAGTGTTAGTTTGGTTTATTTTTAAGGTATGGTTTGGGTTGACAGATACTCAAAGCCTTATGGAGGGTAAGTTCCCCTAGTTTAGTTTTTCCATTGATGATTATAAGAGGGGAAAATGATCTGAGGTGAGGTTATGGTTAGTAACATGATTTTAGGAGGGGTGAAGATGATTTCACCCACCTCCCCAAATGTTCTTAGTCTTTGGTGGTTAGTGGTAAGTAGCTCAAGTTTACAGGTGTTGGTTCAGGTGGGATTTCCTCTAGTGCATCGAGGCCAAGTAAAATCTATTAGATCATAGTTAGGTTGGTTTGGGTTTTTAGGTAGGTTGGTTATGGAAGAACTAAAAGGTAGATTAATTATGGTTGGTTTATTCTACATAGAGGTTGGTTTGATAAGGTGAAAGAGGTAAGACAAATGATTGAGTTGGTTTGTTGGTTATGTTAGTTTGATTGTTTGTTCTGGTGGGTGAGGTAACGTTGGGTTGATGGTTATAGGTAAGTTTGGGTTAATGGTAGGTTTGGTTTGGTTGATGGTCATTAAGGTTGGGTTAATAGGTTCCACAGAATTGGTAAGTGGAAAAGCTAGGTTAGTTGGTTCCGCATGGTTGAGTGGAATAGGTTGGTTGGTTTATTCCACATGGGTAAGTGGAAATAATTGATGGGTTGCTTACTTGAATGTGGTTTCCAAGGAGAGTTGAAAATTTTCTACTTGGATAACAAGTGGTTTGGTTGAGGGTTGGACCATGGTTTACTTAACAGTGAGTGAAGGAAGAGGTTCCATGATTAGGATAGGTTGGAAGGAACATAGATAATTTCCTTTAAGACCTCCTTGTGATCAATAAGGTTTTAGATGAGCACTTGTAAAGAGCCACATTTGTTTATCCCATGTTTGTTGGTGTGATGATAGGCACAAATTCCTTCTCAATAAGCCAAACTATTTTTGGAAAAGAAATATTGATGGGATTGATTGGAGGAAGGTTAATGATAGAAACCTCCAAGAATTTATCAATGATTGAGGAATATGATTCCCCAGTGAGGTTTACTACATAGGAAGGCAGTGCACCGATTTTTCTTAAGTTTAAAATATAAATGGTACATTTGATGAGCTTTTTTGGTTTGAGGGGTTTGATAGGTTTGTTGAGATGGCTTGGTTTGGTGGTTTGGATAGGTTTGATAGATTAGGTAGGTTTGATATGTTAGGTAGGTTTGATAGGTAGTTATTGGTGGGAATTGATAAGGTGGATAAGTTGGGTAAGGTTGTAAATGTTTATAAGGTGGGTTGGCTTGATTGGTTTGGTTGGATCAATATGTTGGTATGTTGGTTGTTTGTTTGATTAATAAGTTGATAGGTTGGCTAATATTTTGGGTTAATAAGTTGATAGGTTGGTTTGATTGGTTAAGAGAGATAAGGTTGGTTGGGTGGTTGGATTTGATAGGTTGGGTGAGGTTGATAGTGGTTGATTGATAAATTGATAGGTTGATCAGTTGGTTGGTTCAGTTAATATTGATAGAGTTGGTTATGATGATAAAGTGGGTTGAGTTATTTAATATGATGGGCGGGGTAGATGGCCCAACTTTTGACAAGGTTGGGGTGATGGATGTGGTAGATGTTGATAGGTTATTGGTTGGGTAAGATAATGGTTAATGGGTTTTTTGAGAGGTTTTTGGTTGGTTGAAGTTGAAATTTGATTGGTTACAAGTAATGGTTGAATGGTTATGGGTACCAAAAATAGATAACTCTACTTTTCTTATCTAATCCATTAACATTATAACTAGTTTGGGTGGTAGTTGATGGTATTGGGGTTGATTTTGGTTAAATTTTGATGGATGATGGCTAGATTTAGGTTGATGGTAGGTAAGGTAAGGAGCATAGATAGCTTGAGATGTTAGGTAATGCTTCGATGCGAGAGGGTTATGGTATGAGATTCTAGCAAAGATAAGATCTCTAGAAAAGGTTATAAAAGGGATCTCTATCAAAAATATTAATGAAAATGAGGGTGAATGAGGTTAAAATGATGTAAGGTTGATGGTATAAGGTCAATTTTCCATAACTAAAACAAAGAGTAAATAAGAAAAAGGTCAAGAAATCAATATACACTAAGTGTGTTAGTTCCTAAGATAATTTTTATCTCATGTTAGATTATGCCTTAGTTAAAAATTTGTGAGGGTAGTTTGGATTAAAAATTTGGTACTAGATAGGAAAGCTAAGGATGGTTTTGGGTAATGTTCAGGCACTCAAGAGAATTTGTACTAAACTAGGTATGTGGCCTAGTACTACAGTCTTGCTCCCCACACTTCATAAACCTGAAGCTAAGTCAGGCCACATAGCCAATAGATACCACTATCCAAGGCTTATACTCGGCCAAATAATTGAGTGGGATCTCCCCTTGGTGATGAAATCTAAGTGGGATTACTAGGTAGGGTAAGGTTATCTGCTAGGTGGTGAAATCTCAATTGGGCCTTGTCTCAGGTATGTTATGATGTGTTGGTTATGAAAGTGGTTTAGGTTTTATGTGTGATAATAAATTAAATCTATGGTAGATTAATTTCCTTTTCAAGTGAATAAGTGAACCAAAGTAACAAGAAAATAATGGATTCAAGTTCTGTTTTAATCCCAAAAGAAAACTTTAGATCTCTTTGGATGAGAAAATAATATAGAGAGAGAAAGCATACACTACTAACTAAGAAAATAAAGGTGGTGGGTCCTAATGAGTGTGTCAAAATATTTTACTCAAATTTATTCTTTGTTTCTTAGTTTTAAAAGTATAAGTAAAATTGAAAGAAAATGATGTGTAAGAAAGCCTAGTTGAAAGTGCACACATGTTCATATCTAGATGAAGTAAGAGCTCTTCTTTGGCTAGGGAAGAATTCCTACAGATAAGAAAGCACTAAAATAAACTTGATGGCTAGACAATAAGATGGGGGGATTTACTACTGTGTGCTATATCTAAGAAAATAATAGCTTGCTAGGATGGTTGTCAATCCCCTTTCTAATAAATTTTTTGGTATAAATAAAAAATACATGTAATAAATAGCATACAGATGAATGTTATCTAATACAAGATAGGTAAATGTTTTTTTTAAGGAAATAACTAACTATAAAAACATTTGGTCAATGCTTGTGCTAAGGTAGTTGGGGTGGAGTTCAGGTTAGTGTTTCTAGTTTGTAGGGTAATAGGGACACAAAAAAATTTGGTTGTGGTCTAGTTGGTGGTTTAGTGGTTGGTTTGGTTACTAGTTTGGTCACAAATAGTAATTAGTAGTGGTTAAGGTAATTGTTAGTGATTTGGATACTAGTGATGGTTAAGGTAATCAACAAAAGTTGGTTTAATCATCAATGATTAAGGTAACTAATGTTGGTTAGGCTAACCATTGAAAATTTCCTATCAAATCTTGGGAATGTAGAAAACAAGGGTTGCAGGTTACGTAGATGGTAAGTCCATGGTCTAAATATGGTTTTAGGTCAGGCAATGGTCTGATATAGGTTTTAGGTAGTAAGAATAGAATACAAATAGAATGTAATCAAGGTATTAAACTTAGATAATAACTAATAGAACCAAAAACAAAATAAAAAGATACTTATTATCAAGAGCAATTGAGAAAGGGTAGAGGAGACCTAGAAGAATTTAATTAGCATAACAATACTCTGGCCTCTAAGAATAATTTGGGTAGCATTTCGATAAGGGTGGATACCTAAAAGAAGATTTTGGTAGCATGTACTTATATATTTTTTGATCCCCATCTCCTTCTTGAAGTTTTATATTTATAGGAAGAAGTTACCAAATGGGGTGAAATAAGTTGCTAAATGGGTAAGGGATAAATACGCTAAGTTAGGTACTACAAGTTAATTTATATCTCCAAATGAAAATTTTCCAAATTGAGTTTGAATTTAATCTTGTAATCAATCTTGAAATTGCTTTAATATAGGCTACATAACCTAACTATAGATAATTAAGCTTAACCATCAATGGTTAAACTAAGCATCAATGGTCAAGGGTCTATATGAAAAATACTAAAAAATGGTTAAAAAGAAGTAGGTTGAAATGGTTAAGTTAGCATGTTAAAATGTGGGCTAGGTTAACTTAGTGCTTAACTAGATCTAGTGTTAGGTAAGGGTCTAAGGGTGTTTCAACATAAAAAATAAGGTAGTTTTCTAGTGTCTATAGAAATCAATTTCCCCAGCTTGTAATATACCACACTCAAGTAAATATTAACCTAAATGAAATACATTAAAAAATATAAAGATTTTTTCTCATGAAGCTATAATTTAATTAGATCTTCTTCCACCTAAATTTCTGAAGAAAGCATATCAATTTATTGACCACAATCATGAGGTTTCAAGTATCTTTTTTATCTCAAATTGGTCAATCAAATTTGCGTCATCGTCAACATCAAGCTAATGACTGAGCATGCTCTCAAAGTTAGCTTGTTCTTTCCCTTATTTTGTTGACTAGTACTTAGTTATAATACTTCTATAATTTTTTATCCTTTGTCATAAATGGTAACTCTTGAGTTATCAAATAACTCATGGGAAACACATTCAACTTGTACAATTGGAATGTCTTCCTCTTGAACATTAGTAACCTCTTCTTCATGTACTTGTTCTTGCACTTGCATCTCAACATTTACCTTAGCTTTCTCTTGCATTTGTTCCATTTATGCATCATTATGGAAGATTAAAACATGGTTATCCTTACCAAGATGTGTCCCAATCATGATTTCTTTTTCTTAGTCACTCAAGTCACCTTCATTTTCTATTTAATTAGCTACATCTTCTTGATTTTATTCATAAAGGAGAGGATATTTCTAAAACAGTGGCATAGTAGACCCTTGAAACTATTCAATAAGATAAGGAAGGTGTAAATAAGTTACCATAGATACCTAATTTTACTCATGGAGCTACTCTTCTTAGATCACTTTCACCTCCTCTCTTAGTTGTACTATTTATTGAATGGATTTCCATGAAGGAAAAGCTCTTGGATTTTCAGGGGAAATGAGTGGGGAATGAATGATCATTGGCTTGCTCTTGACATTATCATATTGACTTATGTTTGATTGTTCTTCCTTCTTTCTCGATTGTTGAATCTGATTCCATGTCTCAACCTTAGGTTTAGAAACCTTTGATTTTACACTTGTTTTTGTTATGGGTTGTGTTGTCACCAAATCTTAAACCCTATAAGAGGTTATTTAAGCCTTTTCTAGATTTGGGTAACAAGGGAACATTTTCAAGTATGTCAGTATACATATAATGGAAATGAGCCTCTAGATTTAAGGGCTAGCTCCCTTACTGTATCCTAAAATTTGCTTATCTTTACCAATTGATTACTTATGGAAAAAAGAGTTATATAATGCATGAATATAAGTTACTCTAAAGGAGGTGATGTATTGAATATTCAAGGATCCACTCTCAATATTGACTCATTAACACACTAATAGACCATGAATAGAACTAATACAATGTCTATAATGATATCTAATTAATATTGTTTCACTTAGAGGTCGATTTTATGAACTTAGGATATAGGGAAATTAGGGTAAGGCTTGATTAAAATAACTTAAAATCAATTTATCCACTTTTTACTTGAGACATCAATCTTAAGACATACTATATGACCTACAAGAAAGTTTATTAGCACTTAGGTTAAACCTAGACCTGCAAAGGGAAGTTGAAACCACTTTTACATATCACAAAAATACACACATGAATCATTAATTTAAGAGGTGCATAATACAAAATCTGGTAGATTCTAGTCATACTAGCCTAAGGAATACTCAAGAATAGCTCAAAGGCTATACTTATAGAAAAAGAGAATAAAAGAGAGGGATTTTGGCACTCATAAAAATAATAAAATGAGAAAAACTCCATTTTAACTATAGTTTCAATTGATTTACTAATATATTCTCACTCAAACCTTTTAATTGATTTAGGTCACTTTAAGTGGTTACACAGTTACATCATTCCTTATTCTTCCATGATGGTTGTAATGATGGGATCAAGCTATTCTAAGATTGGTAATAGAATCAATGTGGTTATAATAATTAGGTCAATCTATTAGTGATTTTTTATGGTTCTAACTACTCTCTATTGGTTCACTATGAAATGAAATAATGGGGAGAAGGGTCCCTTTCATGCATTTCATCCTAGAGATGATATCATTGAAGTCTACATGTCTTCTTCGGTGGCATCATTCAAATCATTGGATCTAGTGCAAACTAAACCATGATTTAACTTAGCTACATGCCTTTTAATTACCTTTCCCCATCAAAAATTTCTTTTTCAACCTTTGTCTAAGTCACTTGGGCTTGCCTTCACTTGATTAGCCATCAAAAACTAGCCCAGATCATTGATTTTTTGATTCATCTTGCTTCATTGATCTACCTAATGTGAATGAACATAATACATATATCCTCTAACATGACCCACATACTTTTTCCACATATCAATCACATGGTGATATTGGGATTATACTATTAGTCTACTACTTTACATGTTTACACCACATCGTGACCTCTTGAGCTCCTTGACTCATTGACTTACTCATGTGTTATCATATATGAATCTATGAATGAAATCAAGCTTTTGATCTACTTAGGCCCACTAAAATATCAATAGTTACTTTTTGTATCCCCTATATGATTGGGTGCTGATCATTGATCTTACATTTTGAATTCTAATATCTATTTCATGAGCTCAAATTTTGATGTCTACATGAATGTATTTGACATCTGCATGACCATCAATTGGATATTTAAATTTCAATGTTTATTTTTTAGGGATTGAATTTAAATTTCATGCACCCATCAATTTATGTTTGTGAGAATGTTAACTATATCTATGTGATCACTAATATTTATACTCCAATGGATGACTGTTGAGCTTTATTTTGACACATGCATGAATGTCACTCTACTGGATCACAAATTCCCCATGATATTTATTTTAGATCTCTAGTCACATATTTGTTGTGGGCTTTGTTTCTTGTCCACTTTATTTGAAAGAATTTGTTTAAGACACTTTTACATCAGTTAAAATGTCTAGGGAAATTGTCATGAGACAATTACCCAAAATAATTAAGTCTACCTTATCTTTGCTTTGAATAATTTCTTACAGATAAAATGTCTAAAATAATTCATGTCTTTAGGATTTATGCTTGTTGACAAAATGTCTAAGAGAAATGAGGTCTTCAACAAAATTGTTGTGAGACAATTTTCCTAAAAGAATTCATACTTAGCTTTTTTAGTGGACTTTTTTATTTAAATGACATTTATGACCCTTCAAAAGTTCTATCTAGAACACTTTCCTAAAATCAACCCTTCAAAACTTCTGTTTAGGAAAATTTTCTGAAGAATGACCCTTTGATAAAATTGTTTGGATAATTTTACCAAAAGAGAATGACCTTTAAGGCTTTTCATTTAGGGCACTTTGTCAAAGAAATGACCCTTTGGGAAATTGTGCAAATAATTTTCATGAAATAAAATGACCTTTTAGGATTTTCATTCAGGGCACTTTGTTAAATAAATGACCATGTGGGCATTTGTATTGGCCCCTTTCTAGAAATAAATGACCCTTCAGGGGAATCATATAGAAAACTTTCTTGAGAAAAATACCCTTTGGGATTTTTGTATACGACATTTTTTCAAGGCTATGACCCTATGGAATTTTTTATTGGTCACTTTCCTAAAAGAAATACCATTTAGAAATTTTTTTTGGGACACTTTCTTGAGAAACTGACCTAAATGATTTTTATTTTAGATGTATTGTTATGGGCCTTGTGTTTCAGACAATTTATGCAAAAGAAACCTATCTTTGGAGCTTTTGTCAAACATTTTCCCCAAAATAATTATGCCTTTGGGGAAAATTGTGTAGACAATTTTCCTAAAAGAAATTTGACACTACTTTTGATGCAGATAATTTTCTTGAAACAAATCTAACACTTAACATTAGATGTGGAAAATTTTCTAGAAATAATTAGGTCTTCAGGAAAATTATTGTAGAAATTCTACCCAAAAGAAATAATTCTATGAGATCTAAAAATTTTATCAAAAAAGTCCCCAACACTTATCCAAAATTTGAAATATCTCCCATGTGTAAAATTAGGCTTTTCTAGACTTGTTCTTACAACTGCTCAGAACTGTGAAATTCCTATAACATTATAGAAAAATCCTATACAATATTTTGACTATAGGGGGTTGATCCATTTTGGCCTATGGGAAAAAATGGTGAATAGGTGGGAAAGAATAAATTTGTTATTGTGTTACATTTGTAGTTACTTTTGAATGTTAGAGATGTTTATTTGAACACTCAATTTACTTGGATAAATTAGCCTCAAAATAAAGGACCAAGTGGTTATAGATGTCTCCATCCATAATTGAAGATGAAGCATACTATATGATCTATTGAGAAATATAGAGATTTTTCTCCTCAACACCTACTTATTTAGCCTTCCAAGGCCTCTCTTAGATATAATTCTAGGTAGGAAAGTTAGGCAAGCTCTAAATGAACACTTGAGGGCTATGGTAAATATTGGTTTGGCATTAATGAAGGGAAAGGGCAAATATATGGGAACATGATGACGATTATGATGACCCTAGGGTTTCTCATAAACTACTAACTTCTCTTTAATAATTACTATTCAAAATTCAAGTCACCATGCCTTATGAAGGATGAACCTACCTCTTTATCTTGCTATAAATTTTATTTCATGTTTTAAATTTTACACTTATAAATATCCTCTATATAACTCTTCATATTGTCTATACTTATCATCTCTTTCTCATAGAGAGATAGAGTTTTCTTGAAGCTTTAGATGGATTGATTTGGGGCCTAATAGGTCTAATTAGGAAGACAACAAGATTCATGAGGGTTACCATAGGATTGGTATGGGTCACCATACTATGGGTAAGGCACTTTATATGGTTGGAGATGCTCATCACAAGGCTAATAGAGATCATGGTAGGGCTGATTAGGTTCATGAAGAAGGTAAAATCCATGCTCTTGATAATAAGGATCATGAGAAAATTTATAAGCCTCATCATAGATTTGATAGAACTATTGGTAAGGCTGATTAGGCTTATATGGATAATAAGGATCATGTTGAAATTATTGATAAAAAGGTGAATAATAAGGGTATCCACCATAGTTGTTGATATCAACCTAGATTTAAAAAATAATTAAAATATTTAATGATACATACTTGGTATACTTACAATCAAAATCCTTAATTCAGAGTCACCTTTGGTGCTAACTTGCTTGATTCTAAAAGCTGATTAGAGGAAAGACACACTAATAATATTTCCACTCTCTTAGATTTCAATTCCATATATCATGCCAAAAAATGTTATGATGTAAGTTTTCACCATTTTGGAGGAGTTATTTAGGCTCATTCACTCACAGTCACAATATGGGAACAACCCCAGGCTATGGGTATCCTATGGTGAAGTTGAACCTCCAGAGAAGGCCAACTTCTTCTTGATGGATCACCTAAACTAATTATACTACTAGGAAAATGGTTAGAAAGTGGGAAATATGTCTCTTAATAAATCTAGCATGGTGATGTACCAAATTTAGATGAGGCTCTTATATGATTGAACCCACACTAGATCTGCAAAAGACAATACTAGCTCACATAATCTCACAATCTAGCTAATTACATAAGTATTTCATAAACTAGGTTCATGAAGCAATGATTGAAAACAAAAAGGAGTTATAATAATCATACCATGATCACATCAATGGCATAAATAACAATAATTTAGACCTAAAAATAACTTTAAAACAATTTACGAGAGATAAGAAAGAAGGATAATGGATATGGAAGAGTGTCCTTCACAAGGCCATCATGCACAACTCACTAAACACTAATCCAAAGCAAGAGATAGGTAAATAAAATATTTTATAGCATCAAGAGGTAGTTCTTAAAAATTATTTATAGGGTTTAGCCTAATTAAGATGAACATATTTTTCAATATCTTAGAGAGTCCCCTACTCTTCAATATCAAAGAGTCTTTGTGAGAGTCTAAAATCAAAGAGAGAGCCTTACAATTGAGATAGATTGGGGTGATATAAAAGAAAGTGAGAGAGAAGAGGTTACACGAGTATAAAAATCAATAAATGGCATCTAATCACATAAATGGAGTCCCAAACACCTTCCTTTAAGTCTCCACCACCTTTTGAGTCAGTAGGACTAAGCCTTCCTCAATAATCTACCCTGTATTTGTCCCAATAGCCTTCAATATTTTCTCAATGGCTTAGAAATACACTAGAAAACAAGGGTTAATTTTTCATTATGAGTCATGAGTAAGTCTATTGTAGAAAATATCTTTATGGTTATGAAGAGTATTAAATTATTTGACTACTTCTCTAATCACTATATCCCTTTTGCTTTGATCTTCTATGCCATTTCCAAAATGATTTCACTATGAGGACAAATTCCTCATATCAATGGACCTGATAGAGTCATGCTTAAGTCCACTTTAGTGGCTACAATTACCTCTTTTATCAAGCTATAGTTTTACCTAAATATGAGATTATTCAAACCTACCCCTACTACAAATTAAACATAGGTCTTTATTATAGATTGGAAACCAATCTCATTTTATTTTTTTTTCATATAATTATAATATTGATAAAAACCTATAGGTTATATACTCCTATATTGAAATATATTATGTTTAAAAAATCCTATTATACCTTTGAATCTTGTGGAAGATGAAAACTCATCATATTCATAGGTCTTCTTTAAATAATATTAAACACAATTATAGATCATTATTATAATCTTAGAAGAAATAGGCTTACAAGTTCTAAAAACCATTAAACTAGATCCAAATTGTGCTTTAATGGCATCAAAACTTTATCATTGAAAATACTGACTATATTATTGCATATTATGCTTAAGGATGCTCAACTAAGCTCTAATGGTGACATTTTCTTTTAAATATTTTCTCTATTTCAACCTTAAATTGTATTTCAACCTTCTATCAAAGTCTTATAACTTTGACCTTTAATTTTGACCATCAATCTTGATTTGGGCCTTCGAGATTAAGAGACTTGACAATTGCATGTTTATCCTCAGGATATGTTGTTAGTTTTATGTTCTCCTTTGTTTGTACCACATATCAACCTCTTGTTTAATCTGAGCTCATTGACCTTTTGCTTATGTACACCATCAATGTTATTTTATTTGATTTGAATCTGTACCATTGATTTACCTAGTAGTTACCATGGTCATGACACTTGACAATTATACATTTGTATTCAAGATTCATTGACTTATTGACCTCTTGTTCACCATCAATCTAATTTGGTATGATTAATTATGTTCCATTGATCATCTTGGACCTATTAGCATCATCAGTCACCACGTGTCATTAGACCTCGATTGAGCTCCCATAATCTTGATACTTGTCAGTCCCATGCTTATCCTTAGGAACATTTTAATTCAAGTGATTAATTTATGAGGTCTAAATTTTCCATCTGATAGCACCTCCCACTCTACATGTTCAACTTTAGAATCTTATATCTTGAGATATAAAACACATCAAGATACAAAATTTGTAAGGGGACTCATTGGCATGAAAAATATCATTTCTATGTGGTCTTTTGGCCTTGAGAGGCTCCCTGAGCATACTTATAAAATGCATAATCAAGTTGACCAGTTTATTTATTCATGACATTTGAGATGGTGTGTCTCATTAAAGCTTGATTTTACCATCTTTTGATCATTTATGGGCCAAGAACTCTACTCAGCTACACTATCCAAGTAGAAGTTTGGTATCTCAACCAAAATGGCTAATAGGAATAATGGAGTTTGATTACCATGTCTTGATTTGAGTCTAATAAGGCATTGATCACTATATGAAAATTTCCACTTACAACTAGGAGTATGTACATGTTCATGTCCTCTTGGGGAAATATATGAACCTTCTTATTTTATCCCTAGGTGGATGGGTTATTCTTATAAATACAACACCCAATCATACTAATTCCATATATGTCTACCTTCCATGACCAATATAATGTCTACCTCAGTCATGAACTACTCTTGATCTACCATGTCTTGGTTGGTGACTTCAATATGCTCCATATAGGATAATGACTTGTCAAGACCTTCATGAAAGGAATCTTGAAATTCATGAGACATGATAAAGGAAAAGGTATCATCACTTGATTTGTGTTTAGGAGTATCAAACAAAGGTATTACTTTAGAAAACACTTCATCATTACTTCCATCATCTTGTGCCTAATCTTACAATGGATAACACTTGATAGGTTCAGTATTTGATTCATCTTTGACATGTTCTATAAAAATTGTGATTCCTTGAAGGGTGTGACATTAATTGAAAATGTTCATATATTACTACCAAAGGTCATCATTATCACCTTGACATTCCATGAAATCATGATTATAATTCATAATAAGCCCCATAAATGTCATATTATTTTTTCCATCTATTGTGCTCGTCCTACTTGTTTACCATGCTTTTGAAACACTTTTCCATATAGTTTCCTACTTTCATAAACCATATAGCATTATGTTTTCAAAATATTTAAAATATTTGAAATTATGTATTAAAATTAAATATATACTAGTTTTTTAGGATGCTTTACACACACACACACACACACACACACACACACACACACACACACACACACACACACACACACACACACACACACACACACACACACACACACACACACACACACACACACACACACACACACACACAGATGTGTGTGTGTGTGTGTGTGTGTGTGTGTGTGTGTGTGTGTGTGTGCGCGCGCGTGTGCGTGCACACATCTCTCTCTCTCTCTCTCTCTCTCTCTCTCTCTCTCTCTCTCTCTCTCTCTCTCTCTCTCTCTCTCTCTCTCTCTCTCTCTCTCTCTCTCTCTCTCTCTCTCTCTCTCTCTCTCTCTCTCTGTGTGTGTGTGTGTGTGTGTGTGTGTGTGTGTGTGTGTGTGTGTGTGTGTGTGTGTGTGTGTGTGTGTGTGTGTGTGTGTGTGTGTGTGTGTGTGTGTGTGTGTGTGTGTGTGTGTGTGTGTTTTAAAGATGTTTTGAATAAATAGGTATATAACATAGAGCATCCTACATCAAAAGGAATATCCACAAACCATCTTATAGCAATTGTGTGAGCAAAGCCATAGATGAATAGATTTTTATTATCCTATAATAGACTCATAATAATGACTCTAACCTCTATGGAAATCAATAATGAAGTAGTGAAAGAATGAAATACCCCTATTTGTCTTGTAGTAAAGTCACAAGATTCACATGAAGAATGTCTTTAGCGAAAATAACCAATTTTAGTTATTTCAATTCCAATGTATTTTTTTTGCATAAAATAATCTCCTATATGATATATAAATACATATATATAGAGTTGAGATATATAGAAAATAGTATTTACTAAATAGAGATTGTCAAATGTACATTATGTTAAGCAATTATAACTGTAACTTCATGTAGCAATTCATTAATGCACTTTTGATTAATATGACTGATAAATTATGAGTTATATATAGTTTTGTAAAATAATTGGTTAAAAATAAATTTTGAATGAGGAATGGGCCCCTTGGTAAGGCTACAATAACAATCCAACCCAACTAGATAGTTAAGCATGTTATTTGATTTCCTTAAGCATTGCAGTTTCAAATTTGAATTATGTGAGCTACATTATTATTTAAGATTTATTTTAGGAAGATTCCCATGAATAATAATTTATTTTAATATACTTTTTATATTAATTAATTCAATCATTTCATTTATTACACTTTAGCATCTTAGATACAATTAGCAGAATGTCAAATTAGAGATTGAGTGTGCACATATAGTGAATTCATCCTATCAAGTCTAAGACCATGGGTTGAAATTTAAATGAGGTAGAAGGTAAATATACATTTTTAATATCCTTTTTCAATTTTATCAAGAGAATTATATATGATTGTGAATCAACTAATAATCATTTTTGGTGCCACTATTAGGGAAGGTTGTCACACACTTATAATCTTCAATATTAATAACAATTATTTCTAGATGTTTAATATTTTGTATTTGAAGTTTATTGTTTTTATATATTAGATATTTCCTTCTTTCATAGTCTAAAATTTCCCTTTTTTAATTTAGATAGTGAAAATTTTCAAAAACCCCCATATTACTATCCCTGTGTAGGCAAGGTGGGCAAAACATTAAAATAAAAAAAGTGGTTGATGTATGCAAAGATAAGGGGACTATATAGAAGGATTTTATGTTGAATCATCAAAAATTTATACAATATTGGAGATTTATCCTAAAACAACTAAGGAACATGAAGGAATTCTTGAAGATCACTCACAGTCGTTAATAGAAGAGGTTGAAAAAGAAGATTTTTTTCCTAGACTGGTAGCACAAGTTGGAGATGTTCAAGAGGTTCATAAACCTAGAAGAGACCCACATGCACCACCTCCAATAATTCCCACCTTATCACCTCATACTAAATAATTTGAAGTTTTATTCCCTTCATTACCCAAATTTCTTACTAAGGAACATTCAAAGCTATTCTTTCCCCTAGGAGAAATACCAGGCCAATAAAATCTTCCAATTTAGAGAGCCTCTTTGTCGAGACACTAGTGAAATCTTTTGAAACATACACATAATCCCCATTTTATAAGAAGCCATATATTCCTTAGGAAAAAGATAAAATCTTCATCTTTTACACCCAAATAAATAAAATAATTGATAATAATTTTGAGAGTTGCGTAGAAACAACCTCCCATATACAAACACAAAGAGTATTGATGGGGGATGACTAGGAAGAAAAAACTACCAATGAGCTTGTTAATTTCAAATTTACTATCCCTACTCCTAATGGAAATGCACCCATGAAAAATATCCTTCACTTTACTCTCTCTACCTCTAGAGGAAAAGCATCTAAGGATCCATATATATTCTTTTTTGAGTTTGACATCTTATGTTGCAACTATGATTATAATCAAGATGCTCAAAAACTCAAAATATTTCTAGCAACACTCAAAGATGAAAAACTTAGATGGTTCATGGGACTTGGAAAGGATGCCATTTCTATGTGGGAAAAAATGAATTAGATGTTTTTGATAAAATATCAAGATTATTGTAGGGGAAAAAACTATAGAAGAGATGAAATTTTCTAAATGATGTAAGCTAATGATGAGTCATTGGAGGAGTATATGGAAATATTTTTTTTAGATTGAAAAAATACAAATAGACCATAATGGAAAAGGAATCAATCAATATGATATTATTCAAAATGATTAGAGATGATTGTCTGGAGGCACTACATGTAATGTCTAGTGGTGACATTTCTACACTACCACTTGATGAACTAACACTTCTATGTATGAACTACACCAAATCAACCATGAACAAAAGTAAAGGTAGAACCTTTCCTATATCAACTATTGTAGGACTATCTAAAGGTGAAGTTATAAACCTACTCTAGGACATGAATCAAGACATCATCAGTCACCTAAATACTCAGCTTGATACATTATAAATATAAAGAAAACTTGAAGAAATAAATAAATCCTTAGCCACCTATTGTCTTGAATGTAAAAAGAAGGTGGATTACACATGCCATTCCATGAAGGCTCAGGTAGCTAATATCACTAAGGAAAATCCTAAGATAGTAGAGTCGTATGCCATAAGAGAAGATGATAACTAAATGTTTTTCATGGCTCAATGGAAATCATGGGTATAAAGACCAGGTATGCCATCAAACTCTATGTTTTCAAAATTTCAATTCTCAAATAATTCTCAATATGGTTCTTGGATGGGTATACCAAATCCAAATTGGTCCCAAACAAAATGGTAGTTACCTTAGAATCAATTATGGATGTAACATAATTGACAACAACCTCAATATGTATAACTCTAAATCCATTAATATTTTTATCCCTCTAATACATGATAACAACAATGGAGAAAAAATCAAGGCTTTCCATAGCAAATGCAATAAACACAACAAGCCATAATTTCAAATGCCAAAATTCATATTCAAACCACTTAATTACCCACATAGCCCATCCTTGATCTTATCAATAAGTATGTTCAATTGACACAATCCAGTATAATAATGCAATATCAAACATACACTTTAGATATTAATCAAGTTCAACTTCACTTAGGTCATGTTATTCCAAAACCCACCTTACCCATAATCATAGAATACATTGAACCAAATCCACTCCATACTAATCTATAGCCACCCAGAGCTAAGTCCATTAGAAAATCAAAAATAAATTGATAATTCTCCTTTTTGAAGAGATTGATCATATCACATCTTAAACAAGAACCTAAATTTGATATCCTAAGACAACTCAAGAATGTGTGCATAAAAATCCCACTATTTAAATTAATAATAGATTTTATTATCTACAATAAATATGATTGAGATCTATGTTTTAAAAAACCTGGATGAAAGAAGAAGGATCCTTAAATAATCTAGGTCATAACCAATTAGCAGATATTATGTTGGGAAACACAGTTCCCCAAAAATATTTTGATTTTGGAAGTCCTATAAGCATCCATGGATAAACAATTTCTAATAATTTAATTTACTTGGTCATATCCATTAATTTAATTACCATAGAGACCATGTAGCAACTGAAGCTTACCACTCTCCATATAACACCTACCATCCTCCGAATCACTGATAAATCAACTATCAAGACAAAAGGAATTATTGAGGACCTTGTTATGACTATGGATTCCTAGAAATATGTATTAGAATTTATTATCCTATAGCTGAAGATAAATTTAGGGGGTTATTCTCTCATCCTTAGTCACTGATGATTGGCTACTGTTGATGCCTTTATTGGTTGTAGGTTATGAAAAATGATAATTTCTAATGGAAATGACACCAAGAAATTAGTGTTATATCCACCATCTCAGCCTTCCTAAAATGATGGATAAATTCCTTGGATTGATGACCTTGAAGAAGATATCTTGTTATAGACTCTCTATATAATTGATTGGAGTCTAGCTCTGTAGGCCCAAGAAGAAGACAATGTACTTATGGGTATCTTACAAAACACCTATCAACAAGATCCTATAGAAAACAATCTATTGAAATGTACACCATGACCTCTTCAAAATACCTTTCCTGAGAATGATTTTATTGAAACTATAAGAGACATTTGGGAATTCCATAAATTTATTCCCCATTAATGTAGTTATTCTCCCTTAATTGCCAATGTAGAGACCATGCTTTCTTTAACAAAGCAAGTAGACATCTTTTTAAATAAATTCTCAACATCAATAGTTAATTAACACCCTAGTAAGAAAGTTAGTTACTTATAATGATAATAAATCACTCAATAAAAATTTCTTGGGATTATAATGACATGAGAGGAATACCACCAAATTTATGCATGCATCATATTTATATTAAATAAGAATGCAAACCTATTCACCAACCCCAAAGATGAATGAATCCTATAGTCAAAGACATTTTCAAAAATGAGTTGTAAAAACTTTTGGTTGCAAGATTTTTTTATCCTATCTTAGATATCCAGTGGGTCTCTCCCCTACTCATTGTCCCTTAGAAAGGAGGCAAATGACATATTTATTCTAACTATATAGAGTTGAATGTTGCTACCAGGAAGGATCACTTTCCCCTTCCCTTTATTGATCAAGTATTTGATATCCTAGTAGGAAAGAATTAAAATTTTTTATATATGGCTATAATGTTTATAATAAAATATGAATTTCTCTAGAATACCAAGACAAAAGCACTTTTACTTGTCCTTGAGAAACATATGCCTTTGTTTTATTTCTATTTGGTCTTTGTAATACCCTAGCTACTTTTCAAAGGGATATGTTGAGCATATTATCTGATCTCTCCCATGATTTTGTTGAAGGCTATGTGCATTATTTCACTATCTATAAGAAGACATTCAAATAAATGCTAACCAATATGGAGAAAGTTCTTTAACATTTCCAAGACCATTAATTATCTCTAAGCAATAAAAGGTGTTACATGCTTAAGGCTAAATGGATCATGTTAGGATATCAAATATCCCTTATTGGAGTTAATGTTGATTTATCAAAGATAAGTATCATCAAGGATCTACCCACACCAAATAATTAAAAATATGTTTGAATTTTTCTAGGACATGTTGGTTATTATAGACTATTCATCAAACATTTTAGTAAAATTAGCATTCCATTGTTTGGATTGTTTACTAAAGATGTTGAGTTTACATGGACTAATGATTTTCAAAATTTCCTTTGGTAACTAAAATACCTACTCATAGCAACTCTTGTTCTTAGAGGACCTGACTAGAAGAAGACTTTTCACATTCATACAGATGCATCTAACACCACTATAGAAGTTATCCTTGCTAAAAAGATGAATCTTTGAGTTATGCAATTTGTTTTATCAACAAGAATATTCAAGGGGCTAAAATGAACTACACTATAATAGAGAAGCAATTTCTCACCATCATCTATGCCATCAACAAATTTTGACAATACATTATAGGTTACCAAGTATTCATCCACAACGATCATGCAATAATAAGGTATTTAATGAACAAACCTATTATAACAGGTAGGATCATTCATTGGTTACTTTTGTTGTAGAAATTTGATATTACCATTGTAGACAAACTTGGTAAAGATAATGCAGTAGTATATTTTATATCTTCACTACAAAATGATGAGCATAGTCCTATTGTTGATGATTCTTTTCTTGGTAAATATTTATTTGTTGTAACAATTCAATCTCCCTGGTTCATAAATATTACCAACTATCTTGTTACAAGAGTAATACCACAACATTGCTCAGCTAGGGATAAATAACACCTAATTCAAAAGAGTATTCATTATTCTTATATTGCATGATATCCCTTTATCATTGAACTAGATAATGTTATGAGAAGATGTATCTAAGAAGGTAAATCTTACGACATTCTTAGAGCCTACCATGATGAGCCATGTAGGGGTCATTTTACTACCAAATAGACTATCATGAAAGTACTCATTATTGTATATTTATGACCTTTTTTGCATAAGGATGCCATGATGTACACCCATAAATGTGATCAATACCAACTTATCAGAAAGCTCACTCATTTTGATGAAATTCCATTATAGTCACAACTGGTTGTAGAACCCTTTGACAAATGGACAGTAGATTTTGTAGGTCTCATTGATCCTAAGTCCAATAACAAGGAATAAATATTGGTGTGCATTGATTATCTAACCAAATGGGCAAAGGTTAAATCCTAAACCCATGCCTAAGATGAGAAGGTATTTGAGTTCCTATATGAATAAATCTTCCCCCATTATGGAGTTCTAAGAGAAACAGTCACAAATGAAGGCCCATAATTCACATCAGACCTCATAGCTACCTTGGTAAAATAATATGAAATCAAACACAATAAATATACCCCTACCATCCTCAATCAAATGTTCATGTGGAAGTGACAAACCATGAATTCTAAAATATCATCACTAAGACTATTAACTTACATAGAAAGGTTTGGTCAATTCATATTCTAGAAGAATTTTGGGATTACAAAATCACTTGGATAACCACAACTGGTTTCACTCCATATGAACTAGTTTATGGTAAAAGTCTCATTCTACCCATTGAGTTTGAATATAAGACATTAAGGAAAACAATTGTTTTTGGATTATATCTTTCTCAAGCTCAACAAGATAGGATCATGCAGTTGAATGCAATTGATGAATTAGAAAAGGAATAATTTCAACGTACTAAAATATTGTAGAGATAATGTATAAGATGACATAATAGGAGCATCAAGACTAAGAATTTCCAAGTAGGAGACTGGGCACTCCATTTTGACTCTAAATACAAGGAATATAAAGGAAAGTTGTAGTATAGATGGTTTGGACCTTATGAGATTGAACAATTGGTTGACAATGGAGTTATAAAGCTCACAACCATTAATTCTATTTAGTTCCAACTACTTGCTAATGGCCATAGGCTCAAGCTATACAAGAAACCATTTTCCAAGGAAACTCTCACTCATCAAATTCTTGAAGAATAACATCCATCTCTTATTCATAAAGAAAATCATCCTATTCCTATACTTGAAGTGTACTTCTATTAACCCTTATATAATATTTTCCAAGAGTAATAAAGCTTCTTGCATCCAAGAACAAGTCATTCCTAATGGCTTGGTTCAGGTTGAATAAAATCCTACCCTCTAGATTCTTGTGATTTTAGTTGAGTTTGGACCAAAAAATCTATAAAAAAATAAAACAATTTATTAATGAAAATCTTCAGATGTTGTTGACAGATGTTTTGTCAAAAAAACTAGGTCACTAGATGATTGACATTCATTAAAAATATCATAAAATTCTGCAATAAAACTTTTGAGTGTTGCTGAGAGATGTTATCTCAAAAAACCAGGGCATTGGCTAATCAACATTCATTAAGAAAAATAAAAGAGAGAGAGAAGACAGTACTAAAATAAAAATGTTCTTCTTCCCTTCTTTTTCCTTGAAAATTCAATCCTTTGGACTAGAAATACATTTTCCTTCTTGCTCCAAGATGGAAAACTTTCTACTATAGGATAAAACTTGTGGTTGTAGGATCAAACTTGTTGTAGGACACATATCTTTCTATAGGATGTCTTCCTACATTTCATCCTACATTAAGAATTTACTTCCACTCAAATTCTAACATGTGCCATGATTGCCACTTCACATAATCATTTGCATATTTATGAAAGGTATTTATATAGGTAATATGATAATTACTATATATTTATTTACTATGATACATTTTAATTGTTTATGAATATGATGAGACATAATGCTATCAATGCATCATTGTATCCTCTACTTATCATGCCTACTTATTATCTCCTTCATTTTTGATGTGACAATTGACACAAATACTAGGACCACCCCTTACACTTCCCATGAGTGTTTTGTGCATGTTAGCCTTCACTCCTCAAGGACAAGTGACAAATTAAGTTGGGGGGGAGATTTATCATTAATTAAAAATGATTATTTTACCTCTCAACATATAATTCATAAATCATTCCACCATTTCACAAAACCCTTACTACAAATACCCAAACCTGCAACTCAAATAATATGGGAGGCAATTTATTGAAACATGAACCATTGGATATTATTTCCTTGATCAACAACCCAAAAAACTTATCCTTATTCCAATATATAGTATAGGCATAGTATTTCAAGAAAATATAGTCCATGGATGAAAAAATTAGAGAGGAATTTATTGGTACATTGCATAATAGTTTAGCCACATTAAAAGGGATGGAAGTAAAGCCGATAGAAATAGCCATTAGTAGAGTAATGGGACTACCCATAACAAGAGAGGAATGACAAGATATATATGATGCCAAGGAGAGAGAAAGGTTTAACATAGTAAATAAATAACCATAAACCTTAAATCAAGGCACTATAAAGTTGTCTCTACTAGGAAGATGGGCTAAGGCTACTAATTTTATATCTAGATATTTCATCTACGAAGGAAGGTATTTGATGATGCATAGTATACACTTTAACTTCATGAATCATTTATGGCATGGAGTGGAGATAAATATTCCCAACTTTTTACTTCATATTATCACCAAAATGTTGAAGTATTTTTAATAAGGTAATTCTCAAGCTCTCTCCACCATTGTCTTATTCAGTTACTTTTTAAAGACTATTTGTAAATAACTAGACCCAACATCAGCTGGGAGGAATTTATCCAACTATGAGGAAATGAAGATAGTGATAGAGAAGAAAATGAACTAAAAGAAGAATTGGAAGTTAAGGAGAAAAAATTAGATGAAACCCTCCCTACAGAACCATAATCACCTATAAGAGAAAACCTTCTTACATCCACACAAGAACTTATAAAAGAAGGTATTCCTATAGCAACATAAAAACCTGTAGTAAGGTCTGAGAGAAAATTAGAGTAAACTCATTCATTGGCTTGATTCAGAAAATTGTGAGGATGAATTATCATCTTCTTCCAATAAAACCAAAGTAACCCCCACTCCTCATAGATTAAAAATAAAAATAAGAACTAAGCCTTCTTCCATTATTCAAATAAATGAATAATCTGGGGAAGAAAGGACTAATAGTAAAAATGAATATATTGTGACTAAAATAAACAAAGAAGAATGTTCTCAAGTGTTCTAGAAGGAAGAAAAAAAAAATTTAGAATAGTTTTCCCCATGAGGATATAATTAAGTAGAGTCTTAAAGGAATGAAAGAAGGAGAAGAATAAATGAAACACAATCTTGAAGAAATTCATGAGGAAGAAGATCAAGTGGAACACAGTTTTGAAGAATTGTATGAAGAAATATTAAAGGAAAGAGAGGAACCTATGAAATAAGATGCTAAAAAATGGGAGCAACATGCTATAGTGCAAGTGGAATTTTACACTATTATGAAAGCCTTGCAAGAACCTAAGAAATTAAAGAAACAACTACAAGATGAATCTAGCAGAGGTCTAGATGAACTTGTTGTAGTAGCTTATCAGCTATAGCCCTTAGTAGAAGATCAGCATGCAACTAACATTCCACAACCTTATATAGAGGTCAATCATCAAAATGAACCTAAAGCTGCCATTGAAGTGAGGTATCACTCCTATTTTTTAATATCTTATAAACTTTTGAATTGGACGAATAATCAATTTGAATCTCTAAAGGAACTCAAGAAAGAAACTAGGAAATTGAAAGAGAAAATAAGTTGAAGGAAGAGAGCATCACCAAACTGAAATAGAAAGTCAAGGACATGGTTGGTATAACACAAGAACTCCTTGATTGCAAGCCTCCTACAAAAGTTTATTTAGTTTATCTTGAAGAAAAATGGCACAAGTTTAGGTTTATGAGAATTTATTATGATATGACCCATGATGTTATTAATCTCCTTTATTTCTTTTCCATTTATAAAGTGAGCTCATAGGAAGAGAAAACACAATTGTACAAATTCTACCTGCATAATTATGTTGTTCCATATGATAGAGAATTAAATCCCAATATATATGTTGGAAATGTCCAATTGTAAGCATTTTCATCATATTTGTTAAATGAATAAAAAAGAGAAAGAAAAATAGAAAAATACTAGACAAAGGAAGATGAAAGCTAGTTATGTTTCAAGGGTGAATCAATGACACCTGATGTTGTATTAAATGAATGGGAAAATATCATGTTAAAGAAATAAGTCATAACTTGGTTTGGATATAAATGTGATGAGGTTCAATATTTTTATTTGGGGTTGAGAACTTCTATTGGTCCTTCAGCTAAATATTTTTATATCAAATGTTGGAATAAACTCATTACTACACTGAAGAAGAGGGAGCCCTATTCCCCTTTTAATTTAAATGCAACATTTACTAGGACCAAAAAGTAAATTCCTCTTGAAAGTGATATGGGATAAAAATTACTAAACCTAAAGTTTCAATCACTCCTATTTTGGTATCATGTTCTAGACCAACAAGACAAAATCCTGGTGGATAAAGCTTAAGAAGCTAAAAGCTAGAAAATATTTGAGCAGAGGTAGGGTTTTTATGCTCACCTTACCAAGGGCACTATACAACCCATGGCTTTTAGAGTTAATTGTGCACTAGGAATGAACAAGTATGGTGATCGAGGTTGATTAAAAACTTAAATTTGGGGGTGTTATGATACCCATAAATGCCATGTTATTGTGTTTATCTATTGTGCTCATCTTGTTTATTTACCATGCTTTTGAAATACTTTTCCATATAGTTTCCTACTTTCATAAACCATATAGCATTATGTTTTCAAACTCTTTCAAATATTTGAAAGTATGTATTGATATTGAATATATGCTAGTTGTTTATTACTTTAGGATACTTTTTCTATATATGTGTTTTGAAGATGTTTTGAAGAAATCAGTATATAATATAGAGCATCCTGAATCAAAAGGAATATCAATACACAGACCATCCTATAGCGACTGTGTGAGCAAAGCCATAGATGAACATATTTTGGTTCTCTTCTAACTAACTCATAGGAATGACTATAACCTCCATGGAGATCAATAAGGAAGTGGTTGAAGAATGAAATAACCCTATTTGCCTTGCATTAAAGTCACAAGTTTCACATGAAGAATGTCTTTAGTGAAAAGAACCAATTTAAGTTATTCCATTTCAAATATATTTTAGAATAGAATGTATACATTGTTTTTCATAAAACAATCTCTTCTATGTTATATAAATACATAGTAGAATGGTTGAGTTATATAAAAAATAGTATTTACTGAATAGAGATTGTCAAAAGTACATTGTGTTAAGCAATTGTAATTGTAACTTCATGTAGCATTTCATTAATGCAATTTTGATTAATATGAGTGAGAAATTATGATTTCAATATAGTGTTGTAAAATAAAGGGTTAAAGCTAGAATTTTAAGGAGGAAGGGCCCCCTTTGCAAGGCTACAACAAAAATTCAACCCATCTAGTTAGTTAAGCATGTTATTTGATTTCCTTAAGCATTACATGTTTTAAATCTGAATTATGTGAGTTACATTATTATTTAATATTTATTTTAGGAAGCTTCCCACACATAATAATATATTTTAATATACTTTTTTTATGTTTTAATTCAAGCATTTCATTTACTACACTTTAGCATCTTAGATACAATTAGCAAAATGTCAAATTAGAGATTGAGTATGCACATATAGTGAATTCATCCTATCAAGTCTACATCCCTAGGTTGACATTTAAATGAGGTAGAAGGTAAAGATACATTTTTAATATTAATTTTCATTTTTATCAAGAGAAGCATATCTAATTTTTAATCAACGGCTAGTCATTTTGGTTGTCATTATTGGAGAAGGGTGTCACACACTTATAACCTTCAATATTAATAACAATTTTTTTTATGTTTAATGTTTTGTTTTTGAAGTTTTTTATTTTTATAGATTAAATATTTCCTTATTTCATAGTCTAGAATTTCCATTTTTGAAATTAGGATAGTGGAAATTTTCAAAAAACCCCATATTACTAACCATGTGTGGGCAGGTTGGGCAAAACATGAAAAGTAAAAAAAGTGGTTGATGTATGCAAAGAGAAGGATACTATGTAGGAATATTTTTTCTTGAATCATAAAATATTTATACATGATTATAAATTCATCCTAAAACAACTAAGGAACATGAAGGAATTCTTGAAGATTGCTCACAGTTGATAAAAGAGGTTGAGAAAGAAGAATTTTTGGCTGGATTGGTAGCATAAGCTAGAGATCTTGAAGAGGTTCATACCCCTAGAAGACACCCATATACACCACCTCTAATAATTACCACCTTATCACCTCATACTCAATAATTTAATGTTTTCTTCCCTGCATCAGCCAAATTTCTTACTAAAGAGGCATTCAAAGCTATTCTTGACCCTAGGATAAATACTAGGCCAATAGAATATTCCTATTTAGAAAGGCTCTTTGTCAAGACACTGAAAAAATATCCTAAAACATCCATACCATCCCCATTTTATAAGAAGCCATATATTCCTAATGAAAAGAATAAAATATTCATCTTTTACACCCCAAGAAATTAAAAAATTGATAATAATTTTGAGAGTTGGGTAGCAACAACCTCCCATCTACCAACACAAAGAGTATTCATGGGGGATGAATAGGAAGAAAACAGTACCAATGATCCTTCTACTTTAAAATTTACTATCCCTACTCATGATGGAAATACACCAGTGAAAAATATCCCTAACTTGGCCCTCCCTAATTCTAGAGGAAAGGCATCTAAGGATCTAGATACATTTCTTTTTGAGTTTGACATCTTATGTCGCAACTATGATTATAGTCAAGATGCTAAAAAATTCAAACTATTTCTAGCAACACTCAAAGATTCAACACTTAGATGGTTCATGGGACTTGGAAAGGATGACATTTATAATTAGGAAGAAATGAAGGAGAATTTTTTGATGAAATATCAAGATTATTGTAAGGGCAAAATCTTTAGAAGATATGACATTTTATGAATGATGCAAGGTAATGATGATTCACTAGAGGAGTATATGGATGTATTTTCATTTAGCTTATATAAATATAAATAGACCAAAATGGAAAAGGAATTAGTCAAGCTGATATTCTTCAAAATAATTAGAGATGATTATCTAGAGGCACTAGATTTAATGTCTAGTGGTGATGTTTCTACATTACCATTTAATGAACTAGTAGTTCTATGTATGAACTAATCCAAATCAACCATGAAAAAAAGTAGAGTTATAACCCTTCCTATTTCATCTAATGTAGGACTATCTAAAGGTGAAGTTATCAACCTAATCTAGGACATGAAGCAAGACATCATCAGTGACCTAGCTATTCAGCTTGATACATTACAAACATAAAGAAAGTAAGAATAAATAGATAAATCCTTAGCCACCTATTGTCTTGAATGCACAAATAATAAGGTGGATTTCACATGCCATTCCATGAAGGCTCATGTAGCTAGTGTCATTGAGGAAAATTTTGAGATATTAGAGCTGCATGCCATAAGAGAAGATGAGAACTAAGTATTGTTCATGTCTCAATGGAAATCATGGGTAAAAAGACCAAGTATGTCATCAAACTCTATGTTTTCAAATTCTCAATTCTCAAATAATCCTCAATATTTTTCTTGGATGAAAATACACAATCTAAATTGGTTCCAAACAAATTGGTAGCTACCCTAGAATCAGTTATAGATGAAACAAAATGGAAAATAACCTCAATAGGGACAATTCTAAAACTAGTAATGGTTTTATCCCTCTAACACATAGCAACAAAAATGGAGATGAAATCAAGGCTTTCTCAAAAAAGTTAAACAAATACAGCAAGCCATAATACTAAACACTCAGCAACCTATTCAAACCACTTAATTAGCCACCTAGCCCATCCTTGATCTTACCAATAAGTTGGTTCAACTGACACAATCCACTAAAATAATGCAATATCCAACATACACTTTGGATATTAATCAAGTTCAACTTCACTCAAGTCATATTATTCCACAACCCAACTTACCCATAATCACATAACATTTTAAATGAGATACAATCCATACTAATCTATAACCACCCATAGCCAAGTCCATTGGAAAATCAAAAAGAAACTAAAAATCCTCCTTTTTAGAGAGATTGAGCATGTCACATCTTGAACAAGAACCTGAATTTGATATCCTAAGACAACTCAAGAATGTGTTCATTAAAATCCTACTCTTTAAATTAATAAAAGAAGTTATTTTCTATAATAAATCTATTTTAGAGATATGTTTGAAAAAATTAGGAGGAAAGAAAAAGGATCCTAAAACAATTCAAGTCATTGGCCAATTAACAAATATTATGTTGGGAAACATAGTTCCCCAAACAAATTTTGATTTGGGAAGTCCTATAAGAATCCATGGCAAACTCATTTCCAATAATTTAATTGACTTGGTTATAGCCATTAATATGATGACCATGGAGATCATGTAGCAATTGAAGCTTACCACTCTCCATCCAACAGCTACCATCCTCTAAATGGCTGACAAATCAATTGTTAAGCCTAAAGGAGTTGATGAGGACTTTTTTATCACTATGGATTCTTGGTAATATCTAGTATAATTTATTACCCTATATCTAAAGATCAATTTTGGGGGGTATCCTCTCATCCTTGGTCACCCATGGTTGGATATTGATGATGTATTTATTGGTTATAGGTTAGGAAAAATGATAATTTCTAATGGAAATGACACCAAGAAATTAGTGTTGTATCCACCAGCTCAGCTTTCCTCAAATGATGGACTAATTCCTTTTATTGATGACCTTAAAGAATCTATCTTTTTATAGACTCTATACACAATTGATTGGAGTCTAGCTCTGTAGGCCCAAGAAGAAGACATTGTCCTTACTATTATCTTAAAAAACACATATCAATAAGATCCTATAGAAACCAACCTATTAAAATGTACACCATGCCCTTTTTAGAATACCTTTTTTTAGAATGATTTTTATGAAACCATAAGAGACATTTGGGCATTCCATAAATTTATTCCAAATCAATGTAGTTGTTCTCCCTTAATCACTAATGTAGAGTTAATGCTTTCTTTAACAAAGCAAGTAGACATCCTACTAAAAAAATCTCTCAACATCAACACTTCCTTAACACCTAAATAAGAAAGTTAGTTACTTACAATGCTAACAAGGCACACAACAAAATTTTCCTAGGATTATAATGACATGAGAGGAATACCCCCAAATTTATACATGCATCATATTTACATTAAATAAGAATGCAAACCTTTTCACCAACCCCAAGGTTGAATGAATCCTATAGTTAAAGACATTTTTAAAACTGAGTTATAAAAACTTTTGGATATAGGATTTATTTATCCTATCTTAGATATCTAGTGGGTCTCCCCTGTAGTCATTATCCCTAAGAAAGGATGCAAATGGCATATTTGTGATAACTATAGAGAGTTGAATGATACTATGAATAAGGATCACTTTGCCCTTCCATTTATTGATCAAGTACTGGATAGGCTAACAGTAAATAATTACCATTTTTTACTAGATGGATATAGTGGTTGTAATTAAATATAAATTTCTCTAAAAGGCCAAGACTAAACCACTTTTACTTTCACTTGAGAAACCTATGCCTATGTTATCTTTATATTTTGTCTTTGTAATACCCCAGATACTTTTCAAAGGGTTATGTTGAGCATATTTTCTATATATATCCCATGATTGTGTTGAAATCTACATGGATGATTTCACTATCTACAAAAAGACATTCAAAGAAATGTTGACCAATCTAGAGAAAGTTCTTCAACATTGCCAAGACCAATTATCTCTAAGCAATAAAAAGTGTTACATGCTTATGACTAAACAGATCATGTTCGGACATAAAATATCACTTACTTGAATTCATGTTGATATAACAAAGATAAGAATCATCAAGGATTAACCCACACAAAAGAAATAAAAAGATCTTAGAATTTTTTTAGCTCTTGGTTATTATAGACGATTCATCAAAGATTTTAGTAAAATTACCACTCCATTATTTGGAGTGCTTACTAAATATGTTGAGTTTACATTGAATAATGATTATTGAAATTCCTTTTAGTAACTCAAAGACCTACTCATAAAAACTCTTGTTTTGAGAGGGCCTGACTAGAAAAAGCCTTTTCACATTCATACAAATACATCTGACACCACTCTAGGAGCTATCTTTGGCCAAAAAGATGAATCTCTGAGTTATGCAATTTATTTTATCAACAAGAATATTCAAGGGGCTAAACTGAACTACACTATAATAGAGAAGGAATTTCTTGTCATCATCTATGCCATCAATAAATTTTGACACTACATTATAGGTTACCAAGTATTCATCCACACTGATCATACAATAATAAGGTTTTTATTGAACAAACCTACTATAATAGGAAGGATAACTCATTGGTTGCTTTTGTTATAGGAATTTTATATTACCATCATGGATAGACCTGATAAAGATAATGTAGTAGTGAATTTTCTATCTTGACTACAAAATGATGAGCACAACCCTATTGTTGATGAATTTTTTCCTGATGAACATTTATTTATTGTAACAATTCAATCTCCTTGGTTCATAAATATTGATAACTATCTTTTTATAAGATCACTACGACAACATTTCTCACCTAGGGATAAATAACACCCAATTAAACAAAATTTGACATTATTCTTATATTGCATGATATCCCTTTATCACTAAACTAGATTTAGTTATGAAAATATTTATCTAAGAAAAAAAATTATATCATTTTTAGAGCCTACCATGATGAGATCTATAGGGGTCATTTTATTTCCAAATGGACTACCATAAAAGTAATCAATATTGGATATTATTGACATTTTTTGCATAAGGATTCCATTATGTTCTCCCATAAATGTGATCAATACTAGCCTATGGGAAAACCCACTCATTCTGATGAAATGTCATTACAACCACAACTAGTTGTAGAACCCTTTGACAAATGGGGACTAGATTTTGTAGGTCTCATTGATCCTAATTCCAAAAATAAATAATACATATTAGTGTTTGTTTATTATGTCACCAAATGGTCAAAGGTCAAATCCCTAACCCATGCCCAAGATGAGAAGGTAGTTGAGTTCCTCTATGAATAACTATTCATCTGTTATGGAGTTCCAATATAAATAGTCATAGAAAAAGGCCCACAATTCACATAAGACCTCACAACTACCTTGGTAAAATAATATGAAATTAGACACAAGAAATATAACCCTACCATCCTCAATCAAATGATCATGTGGAGGTGACAAACCATGAATTAGAAAATATCATCACTAAGACTGTCAACTTGCATATAAAAGTTTGATCATCTCATCTTCTAGAAGCAATTTGGGATTATAGAATCAATTGGAAAAATACTAGTTTCACTCCATATAAACTAGGTTATTTTAAAAATCTCATTCTATCCATTGAGTTTCAATATAAGACATTAAGGATTACACTTGATTTCGGCTTAGATCTTTCTAAAGCTCAACAAGGTAGGATCACGAAGTTGAATGCACGTGATGACTTAATAAAGGAAGCATTTCATCATACTAAAATAGTGCAAAGACAATATATAGGATGGCATGATAGGAACATCAAGACTAATAATTTCTAAGAGAATGGGCACTTCTTTTTTACTCTAAATATAAGGATTATATAGGAAAGCTATAGTCTAGATGGCTTGGGCCTTATGAGATTGAACAAGTTTTTGATAATGGAGATATAAAGCTCATAACCATTAACTCTATTTAGTTCTAACTGCTTGTTAATGGCCATAGGCTCAAGCTATACAAGAAACTATTTTCCAATGAAGCTCTCACTCATCAACTTCTTAAAGAAGAACATCCATCTCTTTTTCATAAATCAAATAAACTTGTTCCTATTGTCTAAGGGTTTTTCTATTGATCCTTATATAATATTTTCTAAGATTAATAAATCATCATGCATCTAAAAACAAGTCATTCCCAATGGCTTGGTTCAAGTTGAATAAAATCCTACCCTCTAGACTCTTGTGACTTCAGTTGAGTTTAGACTAGAAAATATTTTAAAAATTTAGAAAATTTAGTAATGAAAACCTTCAAAAATTGTTGATAGATGTTGTCTATAAAAACTAGGTCACTGGATGATTGACATTTATTAAAAAAAATTAAAAAAATTAGCAATGAAAACTTTTGAGTGTTGCTGACAGATGTTGTCACAGAAAACCAAGTCATTAGTTGATCAAAATTCATTAAAAAAATAAAAGAGGAGAGAAAAGACACTATCTAAATAAAAATATTTTTTCCCTTGTTTTTTCTTGTAAATTCATTCCTTTGATGTAGAAATACATTTTCCTTCTTGCTACAAGATGGAAAACTTGTTGCTACAAGTTAAAAACTTGCGGCTATAGGATAAAAATTATGGTTGTAGAATAAAATTTTTTGTTATAGGACACATATATTTCTATAGGATGTCTTCCTACATTTCATCCTTCATCAATCATTTTCTCCCACTCAAATTCTAGCATATCCCATGATCTCCACTTCACATAATCATTTGCATATTTATGAAAGGTATTTCTATAGGTAATACGATAATTATTTTATATTTATTTCCTATCATACATTTTAATTATTTTTAAAGATGATGAGACTTAATTATATCAATGCATCACTATTTTGTCTCCTTATCATGCCCACTTATTATCTCCATCATTGTTGATGTGACTATTGACACAACTGATACTACCACCCCTTACTCTTCCCATGAGTGTTTTGTGCATGTCAACCTTCATCCCTTGAAGACAACTGAAAAATTATGTTGGGGGGATATTTATCATTAATTAAAAAGTATTATTTCACCTCTAAACATATAAGTCATAAATCATTCCATAATTTCCCAAAACCCTTACTAAAAATACCCAAACCTACAAATCACATAATATGGGAGGAGATTTATTAAAACGTGAACCATTGAATATTATTTCCTTGACCAACAACCCAAAAATCTTGGCCTTATTCTGGTATATAGTATGGGTATATTATTTCAAGAAAATATAGTCTATGGATGAAGGAATTGTAGAGGAATTTATTGGTACATTGCATAATATTTTTTCCATAGTAAAAGGGATGGAAGTAAAGCTGATAGAAATAGCCATTAGTAGAGTAATGGGACTACCTAGAATAGGAAAGGAATGGCAAGACAAATATGATGTTAAGGCTGAGAGACAAAGGTATAGTAGAGTAAACAAATGACTAGAAACCTCAGAGTAAGGCACCATAAGGTTGTCTCTATTAGCAAGATAGGCTAAGGATACTGAGTTTATCTCTATATATTTCATCTTGGAATGAAGGTATTTGATGATGCATAGTATACACTTTAAGTTCTTGAATCATTTATTACATGGAGTGGAGATAAATATTCCCAAATTTTTACTTCATATGATCACCAAAAGTTTAAAGGATTTAAAAAAGGTAATTCTCAAGATCTTTCTCACCATTTTCTTATTTAGTTAATCATTTGGGAGGAATTTCTCCAACTACCAGGAAATGAAGAGAGTTATAGAAAAGGAAATGAAATAGAAGAAGAATTTGAAGTTAAGGAGAGAAAAAAAAACCCTACCTATAGAAACACAAGAACCTAAAGCAAAAAACGTTCTTACATCCACACAAGGACCTATAGAAGAAGGTATTCCTACAATAAAACAAGAACCTATAACAAGGTTTGAGAGAAGAAAAAGAGGAAATGCTTTCTTCAGCTTGATTCAAACAAGTTTCAGGATGAATTCTCATCTTATTCAAAGAAAACCAAAGTAATCCCAGCTCCTCATAGATTTTATAGACTAAAAATAAAAATAAGAGCTAATCCTTCTCCCATTATTTAAATAAATGAAGAATCCTGGGAAGAAAGAACTACTATTATAAATGAATCTATTGAGACTGAAATAGACAAAGAAGAATGTTTTCAAGTGTTCTATTAGGAAGAAGCAAAAAAATTTGAGCATAGTTTTTTACATGAGGATCTAATTAAGTAGTCTAAAAGGAATGAAATAAGGAGAGGAAAAAATGTAACACAATCTTGAAGAAATGCATGAGGAAGAAGAACAAGTGGAACATAGTTTTGAAGAATTGTATGAAGAACCAATACAGGAAAGAGTAGAACAAGAGTTACATGAATAACCTATGCAAGAAGATATTAAACAATTAGAGAAACTTTCTATAGTACAAGTGGAATTTTTTACTCTTGTGAAATCCCTACAAGAAATTAATAGATTAAATATATAACTACAAGATCAATCTAGTGGAGATATAGATAAACTTGCTACAGTAACTTATCATCTGTAGCCCTCAGTAGAAGATCACCTTGTAACTAACATTACATAACCTTCTATAGAGGTCAATCATCAAAAGGAACCTAAATTTTCCCTTGAGGTTAGGTATCACTCCTATTTTGCAATATCTTTTAAACTATTGAATTGGATGGATAATCAATTTAAATCTCTAAAAGAATTTGAGAAAGAAACTAAGAAATTGAAAGAGGAAAATAAGTTGAAGGAAGTGAGCATCACCAAAATAAAATAAAAATTTGAGGACATGACTAGTATAACCAAAAAACTCCTTGATTTTAGGTCTCCTACAAAATTTTATTTAGTTTATCTTGAAGAACAATTACACAAGTTACAGGTTTATGAGAATTTATTGTGATATACCCCATGAAGTTATTGATCTCCTTTCTTTATTTTCCATTTATAAAATAAGCTCATAGGAAGAGAAAATAAAATTATGCAAATTCTACCTATATAAGTATGTTATTCCATATGATAGAGAATGAAATCCCAATCTATATGTTGGAAATGTCTGATTGTAAGCATTTTCATCATATTTGTTAAATGAATAAAAAAGAAAAAGAAACATAGAAGAATACCAGACAAAGGAAGATGAAATATTGTTACTTATTATGGGTGAATCAGTGGCCCCTGATGTTGTATTGTCTAAATGTGACAATATCATGATAAAGAAAGAAGTCAGAAGTTGGTTTGGATAGAAATATGATGAGGTTCAATATTTTTATTTATGGTTGATAACTTCTACTAGTCCTTCAGCTAAAGATTCTTGTATCAAATGTTGGGTTTAGCTTACTACTACAACAAAGAAGAGGGAGTCATATTCCCCTTTTAATTTAGACATAACATTTACTAGGACCACAAAGTACATTCTTCTTGTAGGTGACGTGGGATCAAAATTACTAAACCTAATGTTCGACCCACTCCTATTCTAGTATCCTATTCTAGACTAGCAGGACAAAATCTTTGTGGATGAAGCTCAATAATCCAAAAGCTAGAAAATATTTGAGCAGAGACAAGGTTTTTATGCCCACCTTGCCAAGGCCACTATATAACCCATGGATTCTAGAGTTCTTTATGCACTAGGAATGAACAAGCATGGTGATCAAGGTTGAGAAAGAGATTAAATTTGGGGGTGTGATGATCCCCATAAATGTCATGTTATTTTATCCATCTATTGTGCTCATCATGCTTATTTATCATGCTTTTGAAATACTTTTCCATATAGTTTCCTGCATTCATAAAGCATATAGCATTATGCTTTCAAACTCTTTTAAATAGTTAAAATTTTGTATTAAAAAAAAATATATGATAGTTGTCTATTAATTTAGGATGCATTTTTTATGTATGTGTTATGAAGATGTTTTAAATAAATGAGACTATAGTATGGAGCATCCTACATCAAAAGGAATGTCAATACATAGACCATCTTGTAACCATTATGTGACTAAATTCATGGATGAATAGATTTTGATTCTCTTCTAACCGACTCATAGGAACAACTCTAACCTCCATGGAGATCAATAAGGAAGTAGTTGAGTAATGAAACAACCCTATTTGTCTTATAGCAAACTCAAAAGATTCACATGAAGAATTTCTTTAGTGAAAAGAACCAATTTTGGTTATTCCAATTCAAATGTATCTTAGAATAGAATGTATATTATTTTTTAATAAAATAATATCCTTTGTGGTATATAAATACATAACAACAAAGTTGAGATATATGAAAAATAGTATTTACAAAATAGAGATTGTCATAAGTACAATATGTTAAGCAATTATAATTGTAACTTCATGTAGAAATTTATTAATGTACTTTTGATTAATATGAGTGAAAAATTATGAGTTCAATATAGTGTTGTAAAATTAAGGTTTGAAGCTAAAGTTTGAATGAGGAAGGCCCCCCTTTGGAAGGCTATAACAACATTCCAACCCATATAGTTAGTTAAGCATGTTATTTGATTTCCTTAACCATTGCATGTTTCATTTCTAAAAAGTGTGAGTTAAATTCTTATTTAAGATTTATTTTAGGAAGCTTCCCATGCATAAGAATTTATTTTATTTTACTTTTTTTATTTTTTAATTCAATCATTTCATTTGTTGCACTTCAAAATCTTAGATAAAATTAGCAAAATGTCAAATTAGAGATTGAGTGTGAACATATAATGAAGTCATCATATCAAGTCTACATCCCTGGGTTAACATTTAAATGAGGTAGAAGGTATAAATACATGGTTACTCTCCTTGTTTATTTTGATCAATAGAAGTATATCCAATTATGAACCAGCTACTAGTCACTTCAAACTTTCATCAACCATTAGGGTCTCATTCCCATCAACAAATTTATTTTGTTGGCCAATAATTGCTCCTTTATCTTTAATGAAATTATATTTTTCTTGAACACATACCTTTTCATGGATGTTTGAATACTTTATAAGGTTATCATCATATCTTTTAGTTATTTTAATTTGAATAGATGTCTCACTCTCACATTCATCATAGATATCATTATAAAGAATGACTACCATGTCATCAATGAACTCTTGAGTACCATCTACTTCTTGTAACTTATATTTATCCCAAATAAACTCTTATAATTCATCTTATTTTGCATTGTGAAAACTGATTCACACCTATATTTGGAAAGGGGTGGCATAATGATGATTTCCTCTTCTTTTTCACTCAAATAACTCTCATCATCTATCATTACAAATGAATCTCCATCACTTGTATCATAAAGGAGAGGCTTATTCTCAAGTATTGGCATGGTGAACCTTTAAAAAATCTCAAGAATCTAAGTTAAATCCAATGATATTAAAGATGATTAACCATGATCATTGGGTTGTTTAACTTTGACAACCATCACTTCCTCTTTCTATTAAATTTTATCTTGAAAATGCTTCTATGAGGGGAAGGTCTTGAAATTTTTTGGAGGGAGGGGTGGAGGTTGAGTTTTTTCCAATTTTTATTCCACTTCAACATCTTGGATTATACTTAGCTATTCTCTTCCTTACCTTGACTATTTCATTTATTTCCAAGACAGAAACTTACATGTAGGAGTTTCCTTCACATTTATCATAACTTTGGGAAGGAATGAAGGTATCTTTAGCTAAGGTTGTGTTGCTATTACAACTACTATTGATTTATCTATATTCTTTCTGTAAGTTCAAATTATTTAGCAAGATGAGCCTCAAAATAAAGCACCATATAATTATATGTCCCTTAATATTGATCAAAAGGTGAAAACCCCTAAAAAGTCTATTATAAAACATGTAACTAAGCCTTCTCAAGACAAACTTCTCCTTCCCTTTGAACTGTCTCTTGGATAGATGTCAATATAGGAAAATTTAGAAAGGCTTGTGAGGAATTTTTAGGGATGTGACACACATTTATTTGAGACTCTTGAGGGTGAAAGGGTGGTTCAATTGAGTATTGATGTGAAATTAAGGAGGGAACATGCTTTTGATTATATTGAACTTACTACTCCTCATATGTTACTAATTTCTTCTCAATCTTTGAAACAAAACCATTTTTATCTAACATGTCATCATTGACCTTTGAATGGCCTTCTCATGAAAAATTCCCAATATTATTTAGCTTATTATAAGGAACTCTTCATTCTCTCAATCACATGCCTAGGGTTTTCTTAGCCATCCCCTCTCTAGATGTCAATGCTCACCATGTGTATTTCATAGCCTAATAAGGTATATGTAAGGCTTGATATGGATTAAATTTAAATATTATTAGGCTTGAAAATAACATCATATTGTCCCAATTGCTATTTAGGTTGATAATCAAGATTCCAAAGAGGTGGATGAGGCTCATAATGGGGTTAGTAATCTTGGTATTAAAAAGGATCATAGGCTTGATAGGGGCTATCATATGGTTGGTGTGAGGCACCATATTGTTGATAGGGTTCAATATAGGGTTGGTGAGGCTCATCATAAGGTTGACATGGGTGAAAGTAGGGATTATAAGGGTTTTAATAAGATGGATAATGATCATAATGGAATTAGGATGGATCATAGGATGCTGATGAGGAAGTGAATGATAGGAATTTACCCCATATGTAGCCATAGATCATCATAATGCACATGAATAACAATGAACTATGAACAAGAACTACTCTTAACTTTGAGATGATGACCAAGATGAGTGATTAAAGCTGATTTTGAAGACCAAAATAATGTTGTGAAAGCTCCAATTCTTGAATCTCATCCTACCAGGCATGCTAAAACTATTAGCAACACAAGTTGTACCTTTTTAAGGAGGTTTTCTAGACTTAAGTCAAACTTGGACTAATATGGAATGGTTTAAAGGTTATGGGTGACCTTATAATTAGACCATACCTCTAGATTATAGGTCTAACTCCCCTAGTACATCACTTATGGATCAAAATTACTAAAACCTACTACTATTGGGGTTTAAAGAGATATAAATTACATAATTGAAATATACTATAAGGGGTGGTGATGCACCTATATGATTCCTCCATCCACTCATTTTGAAATCCTAACAACACTAGTGGACTAACAAGCAACTAAATAATCATCTTTATGAGTTCCTATGATAAAATGTTTCATATCAAGATTGTATTAGGTAACTAGAATGCAAATGTCATGATAAAAATGTTTATTTTGAGACTCTTACTTGTTATTTCACTCTTCAAACTCCATCACCAACACCTATACACAACACATAACCTACATAAGACACCTTATTTGTATCTAGGCGAACAAAGACCTAGAAGGAAGGGAGATCCACCACATTTAAAAATATAAATAAGTATAAACTCACTAGATATCACCATGAAATAATTACAAAAATTTATTAATCGGTCCAAAGAGTTTTACAAATACAAAACCAGGTAGAGTTTCCTCATATAGAGAAGAGGGATACAAATCAAGGCCTAAAGGATTGAATATATAATAGAAAAGGAATAAAAAGAGGGGGGAATTGATTAGAGGAGAGAATTAGGGGTCATAAATTACCATAATACATTCATTACTTTAGTTACATCAGATACAATAGTCCTTTAAAAGACTCTCCATATATTGATGCTCTTGATGGTCTCTGAGTGAGCCCTTAGGTATTGAAATGGGATAGTGGAGGATGTGATTGAATTGTTAAATATTTATCTCAAGGAATGGTATGCCCTTATTTTTTCAAATAACTCCTCTTATTGGTAGTTATAACATTGATGATATGTAATTATGCCATTACATAGCATATAACTGTCCATACTCTTCTTAAGCATTTAATCAAGTCAAGAAACTGACTTCTCTTTTCATTATAAAAATTAAATTTTCACTTGAATCCATTAATGTGGATATTTACTAGGTGTAATTACTCTATACTAAATATTTCAATAACCTCTCCATGTTAACTTCTAACTTTCCATGTTGACCAAGTAGGTCTAATAGGCCAATTAGGCCCAATAGCCTAAATGTTTGCATTTGTTGACCATGAAGCCTATATAAAACCTTGAAAAACTATGTATAGATTAGTTTTAGACATAAATTAACACCTTACATCATACCATAATCATTTTTGAGAAATAAACACCTACAATTTTGTCATACTAATTAACTAGCTCACCTTCTCCTTTCACATCTACAGACTAGCTATTTAGAAGAGAGTTGTAGAGGAACACCAAAGAATAATTTTTATAAAATTATAACTTTATAAGATGAAAAAATTGTTGAAATTACCACTCCAATGATTGGAATCATTTAAGATAGCTTTGTATCCTATAAATCTCTCAAAATCTTTAAAAAGTACAATTTTACACCAAATTTGTATAGTGTTCATACAACATAATACCTTGGATATGGTAATATTTAAGTTACCTAGATGTTTTAGGTCTCTATCAGGCCATTCTAGGGTGCTTGGTTTCCAAAATCTCCATTTTTCTCATGATTGGTCTTTAATACGGTTTAAGGAGGGTTTTAGAGGTCCACCATATTAATGATGGTTCATAAAGTATGAACCTAAAAACCAAAAGTTATTATTATGTATCTTTATTACATATAACCCTTAAAATTTCTTGAGTATCTTGAGTTCTTAAGAATTTTTCTTGTTAAGATACAAATGTAGGGAAATGTGCTTGTAGTATTTTTCAGGCAGTCTAGAAATGCTTATAGTCTTAGCCTTTGTTCATAAAGGTTGGCCCCTCAAAAAAAAT